>WEIV01003904.1:87251-176035 GCA_013390005.1 Calyptomena viridis
ATTCTTCAGCTGTAGAGAAGGGTGAAAGTTGTCAGAGGGGAAAGGATGATGTTAAAATCTGCCTGCTGAAGAATTCCCAGAATACTCTCAAAATACGATAAAAGTATAACCAGTTCAGGATTTAAAGCATATGGAGACAGCCTGAAATGTCTCCTGAAATGTGTGTTCCCTGTTAATGGACTTTTGAAGAGCACTTGCAAGCAGATGTTTGATAGCTATTGGTATAGTAGATGATAAGTAATTAACTTGACGACACAGTATAAAGAGAAAAAGTAGTGGTTATTAATAAAAGGAATAGTTCTGAAAATCTTTCTGGTACTCACAGGTTATGAAAGAAAGAATCTATGTTAGATTCTGTGAAAGAATCTAACAGATAAGGTGAAGGTCTTATTAGTTCTTCCTACCAGATTCAACAAAAAATTAAAAATATATTGTAGGGAACTATCTTGCCATGATATCGAGGCAGGCTGGACATTCACTGGGTTCTGCTGTGCTCTGAGCTAAATTCGCATCCATGTTTGTGGATGTGGCAGGCCTGCCTGAAATCACAGTGCTCAAGCATCCAGCAAAGTTGACTTGGCAAAAGCTAAATATGCAGGTTACTTGAGGAGCTGTGGGAGTGGTAGCTGACATAGAAGTTTTGTATCTAAAACTCAGGGTGAAAAATAAAGTGAAAGGGTATTATCTGTCCATTGATCCTGCACACACCTTCTAAGAATAAAGGATTTTCCTACTCAGTAGTGCCAGTCTGTTGTCCTGTTTCCAACTATAGCAACTAAAACACACTGAGGAAAGGTGCCTTAGAAAGATGGATGATACAATATGCTCCCTGCCTTGGTCTAGCCTGCCAGGTGCTGCAGTCACTGTTTTAGGGCATTCTAAGGTGAAGCAATGAAGAATTGTTTAACAGCCACTAATGTGATGATTGTTATGGATAAGTGCAGTTCATTGTATCTAATTTCAGATACCAGGTTTCAAAGCATGCTTCGATTTTTTCACTTATTGTTTTTTTTTATAATTACTTTTAATGACCTTCCGAGCCACATATTTGGTGTCACATACCTGTGGTGTATGCATGTCACACACCTTTTTCAGACATTTTTGTAAAAACAAGCATTTTTTGTTGACAGCAGCTTTTATTGCCTTTGATTGGCTAGTTTTTACTGCTCTTGTTTTCTCCTACTCTACTTATATTTCTTATACTTAGCTTTTTCTTCTGTTTCTTCTGCAATTTATTGTAATTCTCTTTTTAGCCGTGATTATTTAGACAAAAGAGAAGAACTAAGACAAGCAAGAGAAGAGAGGTTTGTATATACTGCATCCATCCTTACCTTTGGTTGTTTGCACTTCCTATATTCTTTACTGTGGGGCTGTCGTATATTTATATTTTTAATTCTGCTTGCACAGAACACTTTTATTCCAAAAGAAAGAAGTTGTTAAATTAAAGATGAGAACAAAGTCCAGCTGTAAGCACAGCAATAAATGAAGAGCAGTGGGACTGGAATGCACAAGAATGATTGATGATCTATCTTTTATCTGTGTGGAAAATAAGTTCACCCCATTTGCCTCAGAAATTTACCCAAATTTAGTAGAGTTATAAATTGAATAAGCCTGTCTTTCTCACCCAGTGGGTTCCAAGCTTTCTGGAGAGTCAGAAAAGGCAACTGAGGATAAAGGAAATTGGGGTCACAAACATTGCAAAACTGCAGTGACAGACTGATGGAAATGGTTCTGACCCACTCCCAGCATATTTTTATCTTTCAGAGCCAAATTTTCTTTGCCAATCTCTCTAAACATCAACAAGTAAATAACAAAGCTTAGCAGTGTTTATTATTGGGACATTGCTTTTGTTTTATTTAAATAGCATATTTAAAGGGACTTAGGGTTTGGGGGTTTTTTTTCAGTTTTTTTAATTAAATTAAATTGTTTAGAAACTCTGGGCTGGACTGGGAGTTACGTGCTTATGAAAGCACATTTTTCAAGGAACACTCAACTAAAGACCTTTGCCAGTCAGTAGCTTCATCTTCACCTCTGCCAGTGATTGTATCCTGGAGGGAGCACTTATTTTTACCTGGAAAATATGCAAGTTACTGTACAAATAGTAGATGAAAAATCATCCAGAGTGCTTCAGTGTTGCTTGGATGGTTCTCTAGAGATTATACTCTGGAGATACTTTTGGATTGTCAAGAATTGGTGTTGCATTATCAAAATAAGAAAGCAGCCATCTCAGAAATCATTGTGTTGGTGTGGTTTGGGGTGGTTTTTTTATTGGTTGCTTTTGTGGGGTTTTTTTTCACAAAATCATCATATAGGAGAGAGTTCATTTCTGCAGACTGAAGTTGTATCTATTGTGGCTGAAGTAGCTAATATTAAAAGATTATTTTGACCTCTCTAAGTGTAAGAAAAAGTGGATGAGCTTTCCTTTGTCCTTCCAATCAAAACAACTGCAAATAGTTTAAAGCATTTTCTGAAATTAAATGCATCGGAGCGCATAAGCATCATACACTGATCTTATTTTTGAGGAAGGGTTCACCAGCAGTGCAACACTGCTGTGCAATCTAGACAATTTCACTGGTCATTAGGAATGTTTCTGTATCCTTTAGGGTCTTTTGAATGAGAATGCTAAACTATCAGATCTTACTCATAAAGAGGAAAGACACATTTGCTTTGACAGGACACAACTATTGGAAAAAACTTGTGCAAGTGAAGTCTTGCACCAGTAGTCCATTACATTGCCATTCTGTAACTACTTTTTTAATAAATAACTTTGCACAGATGAAGTTTCATTTCCTATAGGGAGTTGCATGTTGACTTGTTTTAGGACCATGCATAGGCTGTGAGAGATTCCTATAGTCAAGGTGCCTAAAATCCTAGTTAAAAACTGGTTTGTATGTTTCCTTCATACCAGTTCTTGCTATTCTGTGATCTGAGGCCTTTACACTTTGTTTGGCCAGGTATTTTCCAGTGGTAATTTAAAAAATAAAACCAAGCCTTCTCTAGTGTAAGGTACAGTTCAAATGCTCTCCACCCCGTTACTTTGTTGGTACATAAACATTTAACTTGCCCTCAGGGTATTGCTTAGAACCTAGAGAACTCAAAATGATAATTTCATCTACTTGAAGATGATAAGTACAGTGTTATGTTCATTAGGAATACCACATGAATAGCCTGCAGACTTTTGAATTGTTATTTATAGAGAAAAGTCAGCATAGGTGTGATGATGTCTGCAATTTTCCAGGATGTAAAGGAGTGTGGCAGCATATACAGGAGGCAGTGTCAGTACTATAGCAGAGGTATGGTAGCTCATCCTTTCCACTTGTTCAGAATTTGATCTTCATGAGACCTTGCATATTTGATGCTCGCAGTTAAGATACTGATAGAAACAAAAAGTAACCTAAATAATGTAATTTATTGAGTAAGGAGTGTTAACAACTGATCATTGAATGATTTTTTATTTCTCGGTTAAATTGCTATATCGGCCTATTAGGCATCCCATTTGATAACTAATTATGCTGATGTACTGCCTTTGGAGTTCTGTTCTGATTCCTTCTTTTCTTTCAGTATAATAATTGTATACATTTTGAGAACTCACCTCTTGATGATAATCCACTGCTTTGCTGGTTGGCTGTGCAGCGCACAGCTACAGAACCTAAAATGTTAAAGCAGCTGAAAAAGAGCTGAGGACAATAAAACATTGCAGCTCCCTCCATTATAGAGGAGTCCATCAGATCTCTATTGTAGTCTGGTAGCAAACTGCAAAACCCTGCTTGGCAGAAGCCACCTGGGTTGTATCTGTTTGTGCTAAGTGATCAATTTGAATGGCTCTTTATGAGAATGAAGTCCCATCTGCTTTACTTGTGAGGAGATATAAGGCACAGTGTGTAAGTGACCAATGCTAAAAGAAATAGTGGCTTCATGAACTTTAAGAAAACATTATGCTGATGGCAGCAAAAGCCTTTCTCTTCTATTGAAAAGGCAAAATTCAGTCTGAAGAATTGGCTTCATGTTAGAACTGTAAACAGTTCCTATTTTATAACCATACAAGTATGCAGCTTGTTATATTTTCATCCAGAGTCTGTAGGGGTTCTTTTTCTTGCAGAATTTGTTCAAAGACTGTGCATACCTCTGGAGGAATAAAAGAAAATGAGTTTGTTCTTCATTATTGCTGTTTGCAATAAAGCAAATTGCCTCTGAAAACACAAGGACTGCTCTTCAAAGACACATTTCTTTGCTTTATATGGATGTTTGCAAATGTGCATGCGTGTGTGTCTACCATATGTATTAAGCATGTTTGTTACCACATATGGCTGACTTCTTCCCTGCCTGCTTTTAGTGCACTGTCGTACACTAACTCGGGCTGTCAGTGAGGCAGAAGGGGNCCTGGAAAATATGCAAGTTACTGTACAAATAGTAGATGAAAAATCATCCAGAGTGCTTCAGTGTTGCTTGGATGGTTCTCTAGAGATTATACTCTGGAGATACTTTTGGATTGTCAAGAATTGGTGTTGCATTATCAAAATAAGAAAGCAGCCATCTCAGAAATCATTGTGTTGGTGTGGTTTGGGGTGGTTTTTTTATTGGTTGCTTTTGTGGGTTTTTTTTTCACAAAATCATCATATAGGAGAGAGTTCATTTCTGCAGACTGAAGTTGTATCTATTGTGGCTGAAGTAGCTAATATTAAAAGATTATTTTGACCTCTCTAAGTGTAAGAAAAAGTGGATGAGCTTTCCTTTGTCCTTCCAATCAAAACAACTGCAAATAGTTTAAAGCATTTTCTGAAATTAAATGCATCGGAGCGCATAAGCATCATACACTGATCTTATTTTTGAGGAAGGGTTCACCAGCAGTGCAACACTGCTGTGCAATCTAGACAATTTCACTGGTCATTAGGAATGTTTCTGTATCCTTTAGGGTCTTTTGAATGAGAATGCTAAACTATCAGATCTTACTCATAAAGAGGAAAGACACATTTGCTTTGACAGGACACAACTATTGGAAAAAACTTGTGCAAGTGAAGTCTTGCACCAGTAGTCCATTACATTGCCATTCTGTAACTACTTTTTTAATAAATAACTTTGCACAGATGAAGTTTCATTTCCTATAGGGAGTTGCATGTTGACTTGTTTTAGGACCATGCATAGGCTGTGAGAGATTCCTATAGTCAAGGTGCCTAAAATCCTAGTTAAAAACTGGTTTGTATGTTTCCTTCATACCAGTTCTTGCTATTCTGTGATCTGAGGCCTTTACACTTTGTTTGGCCAGGTATTTTCCAGTGGTAATTTAAAAAATAAAACCAAGCCTTCTCTAGTGTAAGGTACAGTTCAAATGCTCTCCACCCCGTTACTTTGTTGGTACATAAACATTTAACTTGCCCTCAGGGTATTGCTCAGAACCTAGAGAACTCAAAATGATAATTTCATCTACTTGAAGATGATAAGTACAGTGTTATGTTCATTAGGAATACCACATGAATAGCCTGCAGACTTTTGAATTGTTATTTATAGAGAAAAGTCAGCATAGGTGTGATGATGTCTGCAATTTTCCAGGATGTAAAGGAGTGTGGCAGCATATACAGGAGGCAGTGTCAGTACTATAGCAGAGGTATGGTAGCTCATCCTTTCCACTTGTTCAGAATTTGATCTTCATGAGACCTTGCATATTTGATGCTCGCAGTTAAGATACTGATAGAAACAAAAAGTAACCTAAATAATGTAATTTATTGAGTAAGGAGTGTTAACAACTGATCATTGAATGATTTTTTATTTCTCGGTTAAATTGCTATATCGGCCTATTAGGCATCCCATTTGATAACTAATTATGCTGATGTACTGCCTTTGGAGTTCTGTTCTGATTCCTTCTTTTCTTTCAGTATAATAATTGTATACATTTTGAGAACTCACCTCTTGATGATAATCCACTGCTTTGCTGGTTGGCTGTGCAGCGCACAGCTACAGAACCTAAAATGTTAAAGCAGCTGAAAAAGAGCTGAGGACAATAAAACATTGCAGCTCCCTCCATTATAGAGGAGTCCATCAGATCTCTATTGTAGTCTGGTAGCAAACTGCAAAACCCTGCTTGGCAGAAGCCACCTGGGTTGTATCTGTTTGTGCTAAGTGATCAATTTGAATGGCTCTTTATGAGAATGAAGTCCCATCTGCTTTACTTGTGAGGAGATATAAGGCACAGTGTGTAAGTGACCAATGCTAAAAGAAATAGTGGCTTCATGAACTTTAAGAAAACATTATGCTGATGGCAGCAAAAGCCTTTCTCTTCTATTGAAAAGGCAAAATTCAGTCTGAAGAATTGGCTTCATGTTAGAACTGTAAACAGTTCCTATTTTATAACCATACAAGTATGCAGCTTGTTATATTTTCATCCAGAGTCTGTAGGGGTTCTTTTTCTTGCAGAATTTGTTCAAAGACTGTGCATACCTCTGGAGGAATAAAAGAAAATGAGTTTGTTCTTCATTATTGCTGTTTGCAATAAAGCAAATTGCCTCTGAAAACACAAGGACTGCTCTTCAAAGACACATTTCTTTGCTTTATATGGATGTTTGCAAATGTGCATGCGTGTGTGTCTACCATATGTATTAAGCATGTTTGTTACCACATATGGCTGACTTCTTCCCTGCCTGCTTTTAGTGCACTGTCGTACACTAACTCGGGCTGTCAGTGAGGCAGAAGGGGGGAGGAGAGGTGTTCCCTGTTATGAAGTGTTTACAACAGTGGGTTATAGGATGGCCACAGTGTTTCAGGGACATAAGCAGTAGTCTTGATTAACCTGTTTAACAGTTCACTTGTGAGTAAGGCAAACAGTCTAAAGACTGATCCAGCTGTATTCATAAATTTATTCCTTAGCAAATAATGGTGGATAAAATTAGCAGACATCTGGAAGAGGCACATATTTCAAAGTTATTTTGGTCGAAATGTATAAAGCACACTATGAAGAATATGATTGGTAGCTGGTCTTAATAAACAGTTAGTGAGTTCTGCCTGCCTAAAATGCAAAACAGATGTATCTTTGTTCTTTTAAAATGACTTTGATGAATAAACTACATGTGACGTCAGGTACAAGCTATTGGATGTCTGAGTACGGCAGAGAAATTTTTTAGAATAAAAAAAAGAAAACTTTCCATTGTAGACTCTGGAGAGAACAAAGTGAATTCCAATGCATTGCTCTCAGAGCAAATAGAAGCAGGTTCAGAGTCTTTAGATAGTCAATCCAAACATTTATTATTGGTATTATTTTCAGGGAGATCTGGTTTTGTCTGCTGCATTTTCCTCTCCTTACAGCAAGTCTCAG
Organism: Calyptomena viridis; assembly: GCA_013390005.1. Lineage (NCBI taxonomy): Eukaryota > Metazoa > Chordata > Aves > Passeriformes > Eurylaimidae > Calyptomena > Calyptomena viridis. The sequence goes on from WEIV01003904.1 coordinate 94,555, forward strand.
ACTTTGGCAATTTGCATCAGTATTAAGGGGCTCTGGGTTTGGAGGGTTTTTTCTTCTTTTGTTTTTTTTTCCCTCCCATTTTAGTTTTGGGAGAGGGAGGGCTACGAGGAGGAGGAGGAGAAGGAGGAGAAGGAGGTGAAGGTGAAGGAGGAGGGTGAAAAGGAGGACGGACAAATGTTTCCAAAAGGGGATGGACTGTGCAGACAAAATACTGTATCTTAAGGTTCTTTAACTCTGCTGGTTTTTGCTTTTGTATTGTAATGAGCAATTTAACATTTTCAGGGCAATAGTCTTCACTTTGGTGTGCACATTTTGGCAGATTGAGCAGGCAGGCAGTTTAGTGCTGTACCCATTGTGTCAGGAAGTCAGCTCATTCTCTGCAGGTGTTTCATCTATAAACAAGCATCAGCCACAGATTTCTTTTTCTTTACGGAAACCCTCTGGAATTTAACTTTCAGATACAAATACTTGGAGAAGTTGGCAGCAGAGGAGTATGAGAAAGAGTTGAAGAGTCGGAGCGTAAGCCGAGGCAGAAGTGAGCTGTCCTTGAATCTGAGATCTCCTTCAGCTCCTTCCTCACCTGTACCCAAGTGCATCAGCCCAGCATCCACAGAGTCCCAGGAAGAGCTGAAGACCCCTTCCACCCCTTGTGGGACCCCTCAGCCCTCAGAAGGTAAGTGAAAAGGAGGGCAGAGGAAAGAATGATTGGTTTATCACAGTTTCTCTTGTGATAGTGGTGATTTCTGATGCATGAGTGCAAAAATATAATCTATGAGGTGCCAAAGTAAAGGGTCTTATCATGTTGTTTCATACTATCTTCCTGAGAATTTGGGTTTTTTGCATTGACTTAGATGTCACATAATTGGAATAAACTGCTAAATGTTGCTATGCTTTATACTATCATTGTTGCTATGTTTTTTTACTATCATTGTCTGTTGCTATTAGAATGGAATAATTAGATAATACAGAAAATTGATAGTCTTAATTTTAGCATCATGTTCCTTATATAATTGAAGTTGCTGAGTGCTAGACAAACAATATTCCTGCCAACAGCTTTTGCTTATGTGGATTCTCTGAAAGAAATGCAACAGATGAATGCCAAGATCGTAATAACCTTCCAGGAGAGCCTAGGCTGAATGAGACAAACAGAAAAGATCTTGAATTGAAGGCAGGGGGAGTGTGTTGATTACTTTTAACACAAGAAAAACTTAAAATTGTAGCATAAGTCATAAAGGACTTAAACCACAGACAGTAAAAAGGAAAGTATAACTAGTGTTTGCACAATTGGTTTGCTGTTACATAATTTATTGGTGTGCAGAGCAATGTTTTTTGTGTGTGCACGTCATTCTGCCACTTATATCATGTACCTCTCCTCCAGTCCTCAAAAAAATACCCACCATACAGAATTATGTTTGCACCACATGATGTTGCATTAACATTGGGAGCTAGAATGCATGTTGAGGGTAAATTGTCGCCATAATTTATTTTTATTTTATTTTTTTACTGCTACGTGCTGTTGGTGATTAATACATTTGTAACTTGCACTGCTTGGTTTTATTGAGTGTTATGCCTGGTAGCATGCTATAAAGCAAGGCAATTTAAGAAAAAAGTTACAAATACTGAATGCTGCTTATCCTCACTATACTAAGTAGGTGAAGTTTATTTTATTTAGTTTATATATTTTCTCAATTATATTCCCCGTGTTTCTTGTTTGGAACCTTAAGAGTCTCAGTAGAATAATTTGAACTTTAAAAAAGTGGATATTTTCCTGCAATACTGATAGTCAAAATCATCCAAATGCCCATTTTATTTGAGTGCAATATTGCTTTTAGAGCAAATAAGCTGAATTTTTCTGCCATTAGGATTTCAGAGCTGGGTAGAGAGCAAGTATCTCTTTTATGATGATTATTTTAACATATTTCTCCTGGAAGCATTAAAAAAAAATTGCAGCATGAAATGGAACAGCACAATCCATTTGGAGAATACATTTAGAGCAGGTGTACAGGGAAACTTCAGGCAGCCAGAATATGGCAAAGCTATCAACACATGGGTAGACAGGACATCTCTACTAAAACTCCTGGCAATATCCATAGGCATTGGAGGGCAGCACCTGGAAGCCTGGCAAATGGACCACAAGGAGAGAACATATGGATGGGGTAGGGTAAGCTTCCAGCAGCTGCAGGCAGATGGCCAGGACCGAACCAGAGGCCTGAAATCTACATACTTCAGTGGGATCTGTATATGGGGAATGACTACTTTTTCAGGCCTACCAAGAGCATTTGAAAGGTCATAGGAAGTAATGAGCGTGTGGGCAGGGCACTTCATGTGGAAGTGGCCAGATTACTGGATATCAGCCAACAGCTGGCAGGCTTAATATGGACTTTGTGCCATAGCCTCTATACTATTATCTCACTTCCTTATGATCCATGATGAATGAAAATCTCAATTTTACTGTCCTTAGGAAGTGTTCTGAATCTAATTTAATATATAGAGAAACTGAAGCATTAATTTGCTTAAGCCAGTTGTAGAAAAGCTGAAATAGAGCCGTGGGCAGAACTTAAATTACCTTTACTACAAGCAGTTGCTTTGAACATGGGAGTCAGCATCTTCCCAAGCAAGGATGAAACTGCAGAAGGAAAACACTTCCCTGGGTCTGTGCATAGGATGCTCCAAAGACTCTGCAAGAATAATTTTAACAGATGTGTGATATTTTCTGCAGAATTCAGAACCTGAAGTCAAAGGGAAAGTGTGTTCATCTACTAGCAAAACAATAAGGGATTTTTGAAGTCAGATTTACATTTATTCTGTTTGTCCTCAAGTATCCTCTGACCATCCAGTATCTCCTGGTCTTAAGTAGAAATAGGTTCTTTCTGTGAAACTTTGTCTTGTGCTGTGAAATGTCTCAGTATTGTTAGCCAATATAAAAATCTGGATTTGCTAAGCTGAAGTGTTTTCTCATATAAAACAATTGGTTGCACTAAAGTAATCAAGTCTTGTAAGACTTATTCTTGTAAAACTTGGGGTACGGCATTTAGAGGAAATGAAGGCAGTCCCATAACTGCAAAATGGAACTTAATATCTTTTTTCAGAGCAGCTACTTACTCTTAGGTAATTTAATTGGAGAATATTTTATAAAGTGCATATATGCAGTAAAAGATAAGCACAAATAACTGAGACATCTCTGGAGTCACTCCACAGAGGAGCTGCAGGTGAGCCGTTCTGTGAGAGGAGCAGCTTTTTTAGCACTTGAGGAAGTAAGCAGGCCAACTAATATGCACATCATGGACAGCAGGAGACCTTCTGAACATACTGGTAGCTGAGCAAGGTTCAAATACTGCCCAAAGCATGAGTAGCGAGAGCATCTCTGCAGATGAGGAAGCAGCAGAGCATGAGAGCACAGTGAGGCCAATGCAGCCCCAATTGTAGAGGCAAAGGAACCATGACACAGAAAGTCAGAGAAGGAACTGGGGTGGAGGTCAAAAAAGGATAATTTCTGATTGCATGAAGACGGAGCCAGTTCCCTACTGTTGATTTCTCTGCCCTAGTTCTTACCATCACAAGGAATGGGAAGAAAAGGTTGGAGTGGGGTGGGGAAAGATAGAGTGCCTGCAGAATTCAGAGGGCAATGAATCCTGTGCTGGAGGAACTGAACGGAGATAACAACCAAGACTTTAAGCGATGCCCAAACAACTGAACCAAGAGGTCAGTGCAGGCCCAGAAGGATGTTTGTTCTCTCTGAGGGCTTTTAGGACTAGAGGGTTGAGGCCTTGTCAACAGGATACAACATCTTGTGTCAGCTTCAAAGTTCATTTATAGTTGAGTATTAGGGGAAATGTCCATGTCCCTCTATAGCATTTTAAGTTCTTAGCCATACTTTTCAGAATGGAACAGCTTGCTATCCTCTAACCTCTCACTGAAAAGAGGGCTATCACCGACATCTGATCAAATCATAGCAGATCAGGTTGCTAGCACTGAATGTGACCAAGTCTTGAAAATGTCAGAAGATGCAAACTATACCATCTCTCAAAACAACAAAATTTTTACACATTTATTGAGGGACCCAGCTACTGTCTCTTCTAGTGATGAAGTTATTCTGCTTCTCTGGGAGATTTCATTCTTCTCAGAAGTCCTCGCATTTTTTTCCAGTAACATATTTTTAGAGATTAAGTTCTGGCAGGAAAGAGAAGTGGGCAAAGGACTCAAAAAAAATTAGTCCTTAAAGCCATGTTCAGCCAATTGCAAGTAAAATTCTGCTTATTTAAATACCTCAGCTTGGTCATTTGTTTTAGTGAGTGCAGGAAGTGGAGCTAAGCCTTGAGAAAAATGTTAAAAATAGCATATGCAAGTGAAAAGATATTATCTCTCCTATTGAATCTGACAATCCCAGTTTTAAGAACTGTGTATGTGTAAGAATTGGCATTTTAAAAAAAATCCAAAACATATCTGTATGTATCTGTTGCTTAGATACATACATATTGCTGTTGTTAGAGTTACCTTTGTATCACACTGCTTAACATTTCAGGCACACCTTCTTTGCTGTTGATGCTTTTTGATATGACCATGATTGCTTTCCTAAGTCTTTGTGCTCTTCATTAGCAGAAGTCTGAAGACAGGTGACAGAGCCTGATCTGTTATTTGTCTCTCTTGCCACCTGTAGGGTTATCACATGGTGTGTTGTCTGGTTTGAAAATGGGCTCAGTAGATATAGAAAGTCTGAGCTCATTTCAAATTGGGCGCCACCAAGCATTCACTGAGAATTGTATTTTTTAACATCTTTAGAAGGTCTCACTAATATCACCACAATGGATTACATGATGGAAGTGCAAGTGATGGACACACATCTAGCTTGCTGGCTTTGTTCTCCTGACAGTGTTTGGTGACAGATTTGATTTTTGTATTGCTTTTTAAGGGAAGTGCTCTAGACTTAGCTCACTATTTGTAATTGCTTTGAGATATCGGTGGAAAGAGAGAGAAGCAGTCAAAATGAGTGTTTCTCACCACAGCTGTCAATGTGCAGGTACAGCTCAGGTGGAGAAAGAAGCTGACTAAAATGTGGCCAGGACTGCTAATGTTTATTGTATCCTTGTCATCATGAAGCTATGCTGAAGATTCAATAGGAAAAAGTCAGGAAAGATCTAAGAAATGCTTGAGAAAATTAGAATGTTAAAAGAATTCCGGATACTCTTCTAACAAGGAATATTCCACACATACCGAAGGATGCAGGAACTTAGCAGAATCTAACATACAACAGAGTCAAGAACAATATACTGACGTAGGCCACTCTTTTGATTTCAAGGAGTACCAAAATCTAAGCACTTCTAGAACAAAACACGGGGATGCTCCCGGGACAGGATAAGAGGATGTCGTTTTAAGGTGCGTCAGGGAAGGTTTAAGTTGTACATTTGGAAGAAATTCTTCACAGGAGGGTTGATTAAACGTTGGAATGGGCTGCCCAGGAAGGTGGTGGAGTCACCGTCCCTGGAGGTGTTGAAGGAAAGACTGGACTTGGCACTCGGTGCCACCCGTGGTAGGTGGTGTTGGGTCATAGGTTGGACACGATGATCTCAGAGGTCTTTTCCAGCCTAATCGACTCTGCTATTCTTAGCTGGCACCGCTCTCCTGCCTCGCCTGGGGCACAGCGGAGTCCATGCACCCCCAGCTTGGGCTGCAGCTCCATTTGCTCCTGTGGTCTCCAGTGTTTTGGGTGCCAGTGCAGGATAGTCATCTTTCCTCTTCTGAGATCCCCAGGGCTTGATCCATCTTTTCTCCTCAGGCATTGACTTTTCTCTAAGTACTTTAAGGAGACTTACTCATTCAATTCTCTTTCTTGCCACTTTTCCTCAAAAGATATCTGTTGACAGGAAGGAAGGATTTGGAGATTTGGAGAGTTTGTCAACTTCTTGACAGCCCACTATAATTTTGATTCTCTCCTAAGCAAGTGTCTAGCATACAGTCATAGGTAAGGTACCTTTAAAGAAACAAGGCATATGCAGAGGTGCTTGCATATCTAATGTTAGACTTTTAGATGCTCTCTGTGTAGAAGAGGGAGAAAGCTAAGCTTCTAACTGGGAGTGTTTTAAAACATCTTAAAGATATTTGAATGAGCGTGGACTATATATTAAATATATTATGTGTACATTTCTTTTATATAAAGGTGTTATATATGCATGTTCAGTCATTTAACTAAATGCACACTTAAAATCAATTGTGAAAGTGTAGAAGCTTAGCTCCAGTGAAATCAGTGACCAAAAAAATATTTCCAGTTTTTTGCCCTTAAATTTTATGAAATTAAGTGAAATAACATGGTACTGAAGATGCGTCACTGAAAGCTGGTTTAAAAACATACATGTTACTGTAAAGATAGGCACAGGTGTTATTAGAAATCACTATGTGTTGGTTTTTCAGAAAATAGGATAGACATGCAACATGAAGTAGCTTGAGGAAAGCATTGTGACTTTCATTATTTTGGCTTATACATACTTAGGATAAATCTATTTACCTACTCACTGGAGGACTAAAATGTTTGAATTGCATTCTAGTATTTCAGTGTGATACTTCTTCCTTCAAACATTCGTGTAGTTCTTGAAGAAATTCTCATTGTATATCATGTAATGCAAAGGTAATGAGGAGTCCAGAAGACTCCTTTGCAAAACTGTAAGAAAAAGTAGTTAACAGAGGTACAAAACAAGTCTGACTTGGTCATTAAATAGTTAACAGAGGGAAAAAACAAGTATGACTTAGTCATTATAGTTCAGCCACTCAACACAATATTTAATACAGAGGGAATTTTGGGAAGTATGCAGAACTAACATGCATGCCCATTTTTGCCGTTCTTTGCATGGCCATTTCAGTTTTCAGAAAATTGTGAGCTGCTTGATGTGAATATGTGTGGATGCTCTTCAGCTTCTTTGCAGCATGCAGAAAATATTTGCATGTGAAAATCTGCTGTTATAGCTAAAAACCCTGAAGGTGAACAAATTAATTTCACTGTCAGTGATAAAGCAGGGAAGAAACCAAGTGTACTAGCAACAGTGTTTGCCGTGTGCCAACTGATAAAAAGCTCATTGTATGCCATATGCCAACCAACTGGAAACTAAATTTGTGCCATATGCCAAGCAGTTGGAAACTTTGTGCAGTTTTGATGTGGCTATTCTAAAGTAAATGTGCATGAAAAAACATATGGTTTTTGTCTGCCAAATGTGTGACAGTGCCATTTCAAGACTGTGACATTCAACTGTATTATGAAAACTAATATTTGTATTTTTTTCGTTGAAGTGTTCCTCATCAGGTGAAAAAGAATTCTTCCAGAACTCACAGAAAATTCAATCAAAAGCCACAATCTCCCTCCTTTTTGTTTTTTAAAAGATCTCTTCTTCCCTGGCTCTGTCTAGGCACTGGGTTGTCAATGTCATGCTCAGGTGGGATGTCCATTTTCTGTTCATTCAAATCCTTGTGCGAGGCCAACACTGTAGCTGTGGAAGTATGTATAAAAATAGTGGACCTGCTCCAGACAGCAAGTGAGGGGGTTTGCCAGGCCACTCTCACATACAATGCTGTGGTCACACTACATTCATCAGACTGTTGCTCCCAGCGTTCAGCATGCCATGGACTTGCCTTTTATTTTCTTTTTGTGAGGCACTTGTACAACTCTCATGTTGCTCTTGCTTAGAGGGGTGAGCCTGAGATGACTCCATTGTTAAGTGAATCTCTTTCTCCCATTGTTCTCTCCACCAGTGAGTGCCAGTGAACCTGAACCAGAGACAGAGACAGAACCAGAACCAGAACCAGAACCAGAACCAGAACCAGAACCAGAACCAGAGCAGGAGGCTGAGGCTGAGGCCAAGCAGGGAACGGAGACACGCAAGGAAATAGAGGCTACAGAGGTGGGACCAGAGAGTGAGGTGGAGCAAGGACCAGAGAGAGAGCCAGAAGAAAGTGCAATACTCAGTGAAAAGGAGAGGCAGAATGAGGAAGTGAATGAAAAAGACAACTGCTCTGCATCCAGTATATCCTCAGCAAGCAGCACTTTAGAGAGGGAAGAGAGAGAGGACAAGTTAACCAGTGACAATGAAACTGGTAAAGTGAAACTTTTTTAATAATGAAGGGTTTCTGGTGGAAAAAAAAAGAAGTAAAATTAGCAGCTCTGATGTTGTGTTAATTAGCTAACAAACTATTTGCACCTATCTAAGACTTTCTTCACCATGGCCAACTCTTGTCTACTCTCTGCTTGGACATCCACAGACTTTATAGTTGTTTCTATGTTTGAGGGACAGTAGGGCCTTGATAAATTAAGTCTCTGATTTGAGACTGTTTCCTTCCCTTAAGATTAATATATTAACTATTGAATCACCGTGTTGCAGCAACTTGCATCTCTAGCTCCTAGAGAATTTACCTGTGTTTTCTACACCTAAATCAATGAGACAAGGGGCTATACTGACATGATTTGTTGTGAGATGCCAGATACCTTTTCTCATCCTTTTACTGAAAGAGGAAGAGCAGTGAGGGCTGGGATGTTTGTTCCTTCCCTTCAGTTCTGTCACGGTTAGGCTTCAGACAGCAGAGAGAGGTACATAGGAGCTGCTGAAGATAGGTCTGGGCTGTGGCCATCTTTAGCTCATGTGGAAGAGGCACATGAAATACCTTGTGTGGAAAAGACCAGTTCCGTAGTGACAAGGGATTCTGATCAGACATGTCATCAGATAGATATGTAAAGGCCTGGCCTGGAAAACACCTTAAGAACCAACTTTCTGCCTGGAGAGGTAATGATAACCAGAGTTGGTCATGCAGCCCAGGCAGGGAGGGAATAAAAGGCAGGTTTTCACTTTTCCCTTTTTAATAGGAAGATAAAGGAATGTAATGTAATTAAGGCATTTGGTTCCCAAGTTTTCTTCGGACTGAACAGTAGAGTGCATTGTCCTAAGTTTTCTAAATTCTAGATAAGTAAAAAAAAGTGTGAGATAGTCTTGCTCTTTCCTGAAAGAGGGATAACTCTGAACCACAAGGATTACCTCAGACAGATAAACCATCAGATTCAACTGTTCGTGTTTAAGCCTGTCACTTTTTTCTGGGAAGCATTAGATAGATTTTGTCCTAAATTTAAGAGCTACTTTCTTTTCAACTAGCACTAAGATTGAGTTAATTAGAATGCTATTGTACTCTAAAGAATGTAGATGGATATATCTGTAGGAAAGGCAGGGATTGTATGACATATGAAGGATGTTCTTACCCTGTGGCATAGTCCAAGATAGTCCAAGTGCAAGTAAGGGAGAACAAGTTGCAGGTTTTTTATCCTCATCTTATCTATTACCAACCTGTTACTAGTCTAATTTAAAGTCCTTGTGTACTTTTTGTTAAAAGCTAAGAAATGTACTCTGCTATTGAAAAATCAACATCTTAAAATTGACCTACATTACCAGTAGACCAAAGATTTATTCAGTAGTGCTATGTAGGAGATCTCATGTAGTGAATTGTTTGCTCTCTAGTAGACGACGAGACTCAAAAAGCAAATAAGAGCATGTTCTCCAACAGTTGTAACATCCCCAAGCAGTTTGCCATTTTTGAGGTGGCCCTTTGGTTCTGCCCAGATACATTAGGGACAAAGGAATAAAGCCCTTGATGCAGGCTCCTCTTATTAGCCATCCTGCCAAATTTGGCTTCCAATGTCTTGTTACTCCAATGGTATTTCAAAGCTTTTTGCTGCAGAGAGCAGGGCAGAAGAGACCACCAAGGTAGCAAGAGTCTTCACAGCTGATCAGTAAAGGCAGATAGGGACAGATTTGAGGAACCCAAATTACAGATTGTATCTGCGGGAATTCTGATGAGCAGTTTTGCAAAGGGATTAAATCTTGGAGGATGCCATCTGGTGAAACTGAGAGTGGTATGTTGTGTGGGATTTGTAGGAGGGGTCTTCGGAGAAATCTTTGAAGGAAAGGCTGGCATTAGGAGGAAATCCTCTGTGAGGGCACAGCTGGGTAAAATCTGTGGTATGGGGAAGGAACTGTCTAGTCACATTGTCTAGTGAAACTACCTCAGAGACAAATCTAAGAGACTGCCTCAGGTGACAAGTATTGATAAGAAAGCAATCCCATGGATAAAGTCTGAGGAAAAATGAGCAGTAATGGAAGCCACCAAAGCCTCCTGCAGGAAAGTAGGTTGTATCCATTGCTGAAAAAGTCTTTCTTTTGTCTGGGGTTAAACCTCTGGACTCATTTTAAAATGTGGTATAAAGGTTGATTTGAATAAAGGTGAGAGTGATTGGTGTCCATACACTCTGTGCTGTGAGGTCCTACATTTTAACATGGTGTTATTTTAAGAGAGTGGAGGGGAGAGGGAGAGTTATGGGGCCCTGGATGTAGATCTCACCAAGAGGACACCTTCTCAGAGCACAGGACTAGATGTTGTGGTAATAAAGCCACTCCTTTGACAAAGGAAGCTGTAAAAGATGTTTAAAACTCTAAAGTATTGAAAAAGGTGGAAGCGTAAGTGGAGAAACAAAGATAAAATGGAAGCTTAAGCAAAAGGGAAACCAACAGGTATAAAAGAAAATCTAGGCTAGCAATCAAACTAGAATGATGAAAGAAACAGAGTTAATGAAAAATGTATTAATAAAATGTGTAAAGGCTATGGGGAACAGAAGGAATTACATACAAGAAATACAGCAAGTGTGAAGAATTATTTTTGTTCATGCCTAATCACTTCAACAAACACCCACTGGAAAATGAAGCACCAGAGTTTTTAGACACATTATCCACCTTGGTTAGCAGTATTATATTGAGGGAAATGTAGTCACAGAGACGCTTACATCATGTGTTTTTACAGTTTGACCACTATAACTTGTTATTTATGATGGTGTCTCAAACATGGTATTTTGCGTATTATTGGTGAGAAAAGCAGTAGTCAGAAAGATGAAGCTTTATTACAGTGACATGTTAAATGATTGTGATGTGGGAAGGCCGTTAGTCTTTTTTTCCATCATAAAGCAGAGAGGGTAACAGTGGTTGATGAGCAGCATTTTTGAAAATATTTTATAAAGGGTCTTATGTTATAAACAACTTTAAAAATCTTGCTTATGCTTATACTCACTGAGTTACCTTGAGAGCTGTACCTTGGGTATGCAGCTTACTTTGAAATTCCAATAGTCTGTGTTGTGAAGATGGCCAGGATGTCTGAGGAACAGTCAGGTCTGAAAGCTGTCCTCCCCTAGCCAGCAGAGTGGGAGGAGAAATAAAGCTGCTACATGTCAACCCTGACATCAGGCAGGGAAAATCTCTTTCATATGGAAATTTTCTTGAGGTGGTTCCAGTTTATGGCCAGGTGAAGAGTACAATGATAACCTATTTTGTGTCATTGTCATGATATTTAAGCCCCATTCTGGAATACTAAAGGTTATGAGAATTTATACACTGTGTAAAATAAGCTGAGATATTGAGTACAAAGGAAAACCTGGCAGATTTCAGGAGAAACCTGAGCATTCAAATCCTGAGATTTATATAATCTCTCCCGAGTTACACATTATTTTCTACTCCCATTCCTTTTTGGAGAATTACTTCCAATCCATTAAGATTGGGTCATATACCAGCACTGTCACTTATTTCAAAATTTTCACAGTAACTTCTTGCACAGTTTCAGACTAATTGTATACATCTCCTCTAAATTTTTTTTCTGGTGGGTTGAAGAGTGTTTTTGGTGGTCTGGCTTCTTCCCCGTGACTCTCCCCATCTCTGTGTGTGTGATTGCAGGTCAATGGTCACAGACCATTCAGGATGCTCGTGTGAATGAGCAGTGCAGCAACATCCTCAACAACAAGCGGTTTATGCTGGACATGTTGTATGCGCATAACAAAAAACCTAAGGATGAAGAGGAGAAGGAGCTGGAGGCGAAGGAGGAAAAGAAGGAGACGGAGGAAAGTGAGGAGTCACTCACAAGTCTAGCCAGTAGGATCTCTATTCTTCAGGCCACCAAGCAGGCCAAAGATGAAAGTGTCAAAAAGATGGAGATTGGAAATCTGGACAACCAAGGCAGTGTGAAAGCCTTTGCGGAAAAATTCAGCAGTGGTGAGCGGGCTAAGGGGATAGCCATGCCCGAAGATGAAATCAGTGAACACGTCCCCGAGAAAACACCAGCACAGCCAAAGAAGGAATCTGATTATATCTGGGATCAGCTCATGGCTAATCCTAGAGAACTTAAAATCAAAGACATGGATTTTACAGACTTGGGGGAGGAGGATGATGTAGATGTGTTGGACATGGATATGGGTCCTGGGGACTCCCTTGTTCCCCCTCCTCCACCTCCACCTTCTTTTCTGGGTTTGCCGCCTCCACCACCTCCCCCGTTGTTTGGATGTCCACCTCCACCTCCACCCTCTGCTAATTTATTGGCTCCACCTCCACTGTTCAGCACTCCTCAGGGTTTAGGGTCACCCCAGGTTTCTAGGGGTCAGCCAGCATTTATAAAGAAGAAGAAAACCATCCGTCTGTTTTGGAATGAGGTACGGCCATTTGAGTGGCAGTGTAAAAACAACAAACGCTGCAGAGAATTCCTGTGGTCAAAACTGGAACCCATTAAGGTGGACACTTCCAAACTGGAGCATCTCTTTGAGTCTAAATCCAAGGAGCTGCCTGTCACAAAGGTACAGCTTGTATTCAGTCTGCTATTATTCTGCTATTGTATTGATATTCATTCTGACTTAGATCTAGGCAATTTATGCTGTTTATTTAAAAACAGTGGAAATTACTGGATGTGTTTCTAGCTTGGCCTGTGATGGAAGATATTCCATGGCCTGACCCTAGGAATTGAGCCTAGGGTGGTGTATGTGCCACGTTACCCTCCTGTCTCAGGTCTACCAGTTGTGGGATATCATTTCAAGTGGCAAATACCAACAAATTTTACATTAGCTTGTCTATAGCTGAGTGCCAAACTAGATATTAGAATCTGAAGCATTTTCTGTTACTTTCATATAAAGGTCACAGCATGGTGATTCATATCTGTGTATTTGACAGTTCTTCACTTGGTAATATTTTCCTAATACGCATTATGTAGAAAGGTTAGAATATCAAACTATTCTGGATCTGCTGCAAAGAGTCTACACATGTGTTTTATTCCAAAGGATTGGATTATCAGCTGGACCAAGTTTACAGCTAAACTCTGCAGGGGTGTTGGGTTTTTGTTTTATATTGGTGAACAGGCCTATTTTAAATCCCTTATTTATGCAATGTGGCAATTTTAGGACAGAAGCTGGCACAGGAAATACCTCTGTAGCTAGGTTTCCCTCTTCCTCAGTATTGTTATAAATTCACAAAGGCTGGTGACATGGCTGTTTAACATTAGAATCAACAACAAAGGGAAGCTTTTTATAGTTATATTTAGTAGGAATTTAAGTAACATTAAAGCAGTTGTTAGCTTGAACATTTGTTTTTCATGGCTACATGAACACTTTTTCTTCTAAGCAGAATAATCAGCATCAGGGAAAAAAAGGGGGTTTTCTGGTTAAAATGCTAGTAAATGATGTCCACCTCTCTTAAAATAAATTCATCGTTTGTGTGTTTTCTCTATTTGCCTATATGTTTTATAGTGACATAAAAGAACAGTCAGCAGCTTGGATATTTTACTTCTCTTGAGCTAGAGGAAGCTGTTATGTCTGTTATGTATCACATATAATATTGTTTGCTCTTAATCTGGGGAGTCTAGATATCTCACAGTATAAATTATCAGATAACTTGTCTGGATTATTAACTCAAAATTTTCTAATAGTAATTCTTGATGCTCTTGACCAAGTGGAAACATTGCAATTTCAACAATCAAGCCCCTAAGTACCTAGCAAAAAACAGGTACAGAAAGAGATGGTTCATGTAGATCCTGCCATTGCTGTTCTTAGCTGAACCTTTTTGTGACACAGATGCATGTAGATCTAAAATGTATGGTGCAGCAGCTTCAAAAACATATTCAGCTGATTGTTCATTTGGCCAGTGCTGAGATTAATTTCTCTCTCTAGTTCCTTTTCTGCTGAGGAAGGAATGCTGGTGACGTCGTGGCTTGCTACTCCTCATCTCTCTCCCCGTAAAAACAAATCTGCCACATATGGTTCATAGATGGAAGGAATGAGAGCATTTTCTTAGATCCATAAAACGTTTAATTCCTTGAATTGAATGTGGAATGATGACATATTTGCCATTTCCAATATTTAGCTTTGTGCTAAATGCCAGTATTGTAATGGATCACTCTGGCTGATTCTTGAGCTTTTATTCTCACACAAAATTTTGATAAAATGTTAAATTGTTGGAGTTATGACTTGTTTACTTTTCCAGTCATTTGTCATGCACGTTTCCAAACTGCCCTTCGTCATTTTCCCTCCTTCACACTTGCTTCTCAAACCTGCCTGATGCTTTGGCACAGCTTTTGGCTTCTGGCTGGAAGATGAGTGAGCAAGTTTCTTTGAAATTAGTGCAAGTCTGAGGAGTGATTTAGGTGACTGCTTTCCTCCTGGAGACTAATAACTGCTCTCTGCATGAGACATTGTACTTTTGGCTCACTTTCCACCCCATCCCATAACACAGACATAGAAGTCTCATTGTCTCTGTAGAGAGGACAGTGGGGACCGAGGAGTCCTGTAGTAGAAGTCTACACAGAATTCTGAAACTCCTGCCTAGTTTTGGTGAACACCACAAGATCCTCCAGAGTAGGAGGTGGTCCTTAGATCAAGTGAGAGTGGGAATAATTAAGTTTTCTCTAAATCCGTGTAAGACTTGAGGGTTGGTATGAAGATTACACTCAAATTAGGATAGCTCTTGCTTTTTCCAGACTGCTTGGTTTACTTCCAGGGAGTACATTCCCCGTTGTGTCTAGTTTCTCCTGTCCGATGGCTGCAGTCCAAAACAGGTTTATTCTATAATATCGTAAAGTCTGACTCATAGCTCAGTTGGTTCAGCTGAAAAAAAAAGAGTGCAGAGCAACAAATCAAAAGTCAGATCTCCAGATTTCATAGCAGGAGATGGAAGTAGGTGCATGGAAAAGGAGCAGTCCAGAAGGATGAGAGGAAAGGTAAAGTCAGGGTGTGTAGAGGGGGAATTGGCTCTAGCTTGAGCATATGCTCTTTCATACAGCTGTAACCAATTTTACTCCAGTTTCTAATCCTTCACTGTGATTTCCACAACACACAGCTATAAACAGCTACTTCCTGGCTCATGAGAAGTTTTTCATTAAACACAATAGACTGTAATAAAATAAAGTGGATTTTAAATTGTAGGATATAATACAGGATTTTGGGAGGTGAGGTTGGGAGAGAAGATTCTTGATTTTAGAAAAACTTATGCCACACTGGGCAACTTGCACATTGACTATAGTTAGTGGAGCACCTTTAGTTGCAGAATGTTTATTTTCTAGAATAAAAGACCATGGCATTGTATTTGTGAATAGAAAGAGAATGATCAGGTATTCCCTCCAAGCCAGTCTAGTATTTCCTTTCTTCTCACTCCACCAAACAAAGCGGGTATTCTGGCAAAGTACTTTAAAGTGTTTACTTTTCTGTGAAGAGAAATAAAAACATGCAGACACTCCTGAATCAGATGTTGTTCAGCACTTCTGCCATTCACTTAGTTCTACATGAAAGTATTACTTTGCTGATTCATGTATACACTGTGGGATATAGTGATCCATCATGTGCCACAGATATAAAAACTAGTAGGAGGGAAAAGTTAAGGAATCTGTTTTCATGTACATATGTATATGCATGCTTAGACACATATTTCTTTTGAAAGGATTTGTTGCAATTTGAATAAATGCAAGACAAGTCATAAATGTGGACTAGAATTTCTGACAAAGATTACATAGGTGTATACTGGAAATAGTCAGTGGCAGCTGAGTGATTCCATTTTAAATCTCCAGGACTAAATCCTTTGTAATTGAGAGAGAAATAAAAAAAAAAAAAAAAAGCCATCTCACTTTTATGCCTATTAAGGGATTGCTGACCTTTTTCTGTAGAGGCAAGAAAATCTGGCCAGTTAGGTCTTGTAAAGTTCTAAATCCACTGTAATTGTTAATACATTGCAGAAATGTTTGTTTCCCACAAATTATACACCTGATTTGTATTTATAGTTACTGTTGTATTTACATTTAATAATATAGTGTTCAGGAGTTACATTTCATACTGACACATTAAAACACAAAATCAAGTGCACTAGTTCGCTGTTCCCTTAAGCATTTGAAGTCATTCCCTATTAATGAATATATAAAGCACAAATTGAAGTCACCTATTATTGTAATATAAATTAATAGTTGTAGCTTAATTTAACAGTCAGAGGCTTACACATGTGCAATTTCGTTGCAGACAAAAAGTAATTCTTTTCCTAGCAGTAAGGTAGTAAAGTTCATAGCATTAAAGTCTTTCTCTTTTTTTTCATCCTTTTATTTATTTGGAAAGGATTTCTTTGGAATTCAGCTGTCGTCCCCACAACAAGTTTAAAACCTCTTCTGCCTCTGTTTTTAAAAGGGTTCCTTACCCCAAAATTTCATATCCCATATGCAGTTATAGCCGTGGAAAATACCTACATGCATACGTCCCCTGTACAGCTCATCTGTCTGTCACAACTCTTTGCTGAGGAGCAGGATCACTTTTGTGATTGCAATCATCCCAGCGGTCAGCGTCGTATGTCTCCCAAATGAATATGTCTCTCTTGTCAAACTTTGGAGCCTAAAAACAGAGCTGCAGATTTCAGGCTTACTTACCCAGACCACATGTGGCAAGCCTAAATTTAACTCCTTTCCCCCAGCCTTTTCCCTTCTACATAAATTCTTTGGAGCTGTGTAATTCTGTGCTGCAAAGGACAAGGTAAAAATTGGTGGTTTAAAAAATGCTTAGTGCCATACAAACTCTAGAGGAAGCAATCTCTGGTGAAACCTGTTTGTTTTTAATGTGGTCTTGGCCACTAACTGTGGTCCTGAAAATGTGATTAATGGCTCAGGAAGTGAAAAATTACTGTTTTAAAGAAGAAACTGTATTTCACATCCTTCAGATAGCTCCCCAAGAAAAAGAGGAGTCTCTTACTCAAAAAAAAAAAAGTTAAGGAAGGCTTTTTAAGGAGTTAAGAATAGATCAGTTATGACAGAACTGACATAGAAACATTGAAAACAAATGTTATCTTTGCTCTCCTAAAATTTATCCTGTTTATTGCAAAATTGTTCTTTCTTTTTAAGTTTAAAAAAAATGAACTCTTATTACTTTCACAGATCATGTACATGTGGTAGTCCTGAACTCCTGTAAACTGCACTTGCCCCATGTAAGTTGCATCATACCATGTTAATAGCTCTGGTATGATGAAAGGTCTGTGGTGCCACACAGGTGCTAAGCAGGCTGCAGGGACTGGTGGACAAACCTCTCCCTGTGCAAGCAAGGAACTGAGCTATGCCATAAAAAGGTATCTTTGTAATGATGCAGCTGCATTCCCCATTATGGGCTGACCCACAGCTGGAGGTACTTTGATGAAACCATATTTACTAGCTTAGTTCTTTCAATTCAGAAACAGCACGTAGGCCTGGCAGTAGGGTATTTTTTCTCTCAGTGGCTGTGGTGCAGGCTCAAAGAAAGTGAAGAACAAAGCTCCATGGTCTAAGAAACAATCCTTCACAGTAAAAGTCTCCTCTCCTGGGCTTTCCCCAAATCCATGGATGTTTCCCTGTTCTGAACAGTTGCATGGCCTGCCACACTGTAGCCTGGAAAGAAGAATTGCTTAGTCTTTCTTTTTGCCCCACTGAAGTGCATCTATGCTAAGGTTGCTGCTGCTGGAGCTACAAACCACAGCCAGGTAACATGGCCTGCAGGGAGCTCTCAGTCCCATCCCTGCAGACTGCAGTGCAGGTTTATATATAGCAAAGCATTTCTGCTCTTGCTTGTGTCAGTGTGCAGGACTTCTCCCTACATTCCTCTGCTTGACAGCATTCCTCAACCCATGTCTGATAGGGCAGGGAAAGAAGAACCAGAGAAAACATGTTTACAAAGTACATATATGGAGAGGGAGAAAAAACCCTGAGTACGAGGAGCAGAGTCCTCTCATCTTTCAGCTGCCTATTATATGACATATGTAGTTACCAAAGAGTAGTTACCATTATATAGTTACCATTATATGGCATATGTAGTTACCAAAGAGACAACTTCTAGCATGGGATAATGAGAGAGAGAAGGAGAGGCATACTGAGGCATCAAAGCAAAGACCACATTCAACACTACACTATGCCATATAAATAGTTTGTGAGTCACCTTGCATAGTTGGTTCACATTTTGCCAGTATGAGGATGGGGAGAAAGAGGAAGAAATTCCTTGGGTCTACTCTAGAATGGAATTTAAATTAAATGTTGATAGTTCTTTGTGATTTCATTATTATTTACACTGGAGGTAAGATCTAAAGATATGCCTAGTCTCAAATAAAACTTTGAAAAAAGCAGAAGAGTTGAAATTGTTCTGTGCCTGTGAAGGACTTGATGGACATATCGTGAGCAGCAGGATAGAATAACTTTCACCTGGTAGCCAGGGGTCAGAAAACCATGCCTGTGCCTCCAGCAAGGCCCCTATAGCTTCTTTGCCAGTGCCCAAGGTGGATTTATAACACAGGAGAGTGCTGGCAGGCAGGTGGCATGTCTGTTTCCCAGCCAGCCATACACATGAGAAAGGGTCAGTGGCCAATCCAGCTTGATGCATCCAACAGGGAATTGAGCCCCGGAGCCCATTGGCTGCCCAGCTGCTGTCCCACAAGCCCTGTGCTGACCAGTCCTGCTGCACAGCAGAGTATTTTTGAGACCAGCTCCTGCCCTGAACTGCCCTTATAGGGACTCCAGTGTCTCAGGCTGGCTCTGCCCTGAATGGCAGCCTTCAGATCTCTGGTTGAATCCTGGCAGCTCTTGCTCTTGAATACAGCAAGAATGTGGTAGAGGAATTTAGCTTGTTTTTATGACTACAAATGAATTAGATTTACATTCAATGTCAGCTTCCTTGAGTAGAGAAAGTAATTAGTGAAAGGAGTGACTTTTCTTTATAAAACAGATCAGAGGAATAATGATCTTGTTCTCTTCTTTACCAAGAAAACTGCTGCAGATGGGAAGCGACAGGAGATCATTGTATTGGACTCAAAACGAAGCAACACCATTAATATTGGCTTGACTGTGTTGCCCCCTCCCCGCACTATCAAGACTGCTATTTTGAACTTTGATGAGTATGCCTTAAACAAGGAAGGAATAGAGGTAAGAAAGAATTTTTCAATACTTCCTTTTTGTTTTACCCATGTTGTACATGGTACAAGCCAGACTTGTCATGGAAGAGGGAGAAGGGGATATATTATGTCATGTCTGAGTGTTGAAATTTGTCAAATCCATGTCATGGGCTCAGAAGCATCATGTAGCATTGTCTTGGGGTGACTTTATGATGTATCCCATATCGCCATATTGCCAACTCTACACCAGGAAAAATGAATCTTGGGCCTTTCTGTGTCTTTAAACTGGGCCCGAGAGCTGAGACAGCAGCTTGAGGAGGAAATTTCCAGCAAGACCCCTGGAATACCCAGGTCCCAGCTGCAGAGCCTTTGGGCTCATTAACACTGCTTCCCACAGCTGCAGGATATAAGGCTTGAAAAGGGCTCCTCTGGCAGGTGTGCTGGAGAGAGGACGAAGAGTAAAGCTTCTGTGTTTTCCTGAGACTTTGGTTTCTCTTCTTTGCGTCTGGACTTGTTCGGGACATTAGAACATTGGAACCTCACTGGAAGACTCTTTCACTGGCCTGGCCTGGGGGGGGCCCCCACATTTTCCCCTCTGTGGCAAAGGGAGAAGGAGCTCAAATCAACAAAAGGACTCTGAATCTTCCAGGTTCTCTCTTTCCATCGTGGGGAAGGGAGAGGTGAGGCCTCCTTTTTATCAGAGAATATTTATCCCTCTGAGCATATTTGTCCCAAACCAGGACAAGTATCCACATGAAGTTGGGCTTGCTCAGTAAATGTTGATTATCTGCTTTGTTTGTATCAAAGTTTGTGCAGCAATGCTGTTAATTTCTGTCAAGATTTTCAGAGTATTGTCTCAGGCTTGACTGAAATGTTGTGAGCAGCAAGAATAGGCAGTGAGTTACTAGGGCTGATGCAACTGGTACAGAGTTTAATAAATTTCATGCCCAGCTAGCTGTTTCAGTCATTCTAGATTGTATATCTAATAGAAAACAAATACAGTGACTAGTTCTGCTCAAAATAGTATTTCTGTGTTACTGTTGCTTGAAGAAAAACAGTTGGTATAAAGATTACAGATGATGTAATTTTTACCGTTGCATGTTTGACTCTGCAGATATTCTTACCAAGATCCAAGATGAGCTCTGTTTATTATCTTTTTATCAAAACATTTTTCTTCTATGAAGTGTAAAAGAAGCCTGCCGCTCCCCTGTTTGGTTTTTTTTTTCATTATGGTTATATTAATTTCAAATTTATTTATTTTTTTCAATAAGCCTATCTCATCTAGTAAGAGTAATCTGCACAACTACAAATCTCAACCAGTGGCTGAGCTGCAGTGGTCATATATTGATTCACTGTCACCTTTTAGTGGTTTGGCACCATATTTCATGATTTCCACCTTTCCACCTTCACTGTGCTGGCTGCAGAAGAAAATAAGAAAAGCTTGCTGGAATGGAAATGGAATTGGCAACAGTTACATGCAAAAGAAATACTTAAACTAAAATATCATTCTAGCTAGAAGGCAAGGCCTGATTTATCCCTACTAGAATATACTTTCTTCCCAAAGCTATTTTACTTATTTGTTATAATCATGCTTTGCTTGTATTACAAAAGTGACAGATCAGTCTAAAAAGATAATTTTTCATGACCCAGCCCAGGTACCTACCACTGCAGATGGCAGCTTCAAACTGCCAGAGAGGAGTACTCCTTCAACCAAGCCCAGCTCACAGACTGCCAGTTATGTCTCAGTGCTGTAGGCAATGTTTCCATACAAAGTGTAACGTAAAATGCCTAATAAGAAAGGACACATCTTCGTTAACTTCCTTGTGTAATCTCCTTTGAATTGTGTTCTTCTCTGGCTTGCTTAACAGAAGTTCAGATGCTCTGCACAGCCCACCCTTTCTACTGCCAACATTTGTTTCTGGGCTGTCCATCTGCCAACCACCTGTGCTGTCCATAGTTGTGAATGCCTTGTACCACCACACCCTCCTTTGGGTGGCCATCCCATTAGCTGCCAGGGACCCATAATTTCATTTAAAATACATATGCAGGTGGCTTTCAAATTGAAGAATTCAACAAACCAGGAAATTATACACTGTTGGTATACTTTCCCAGTGGTAAAGAAAATGGGGTTTCCAAGCTCTATGTCCACATCTTGAAGCTATGTATGTGAGTAATCCTAATTTGATCATTCTAGTGTTTGAAATCAAGAGAAAGTATAAGTGGAGCAGAGACCAGGTACTTTGCACTTTGAGAGATTAAGCCTTCATTGGTTAGGAAGGATGATGTTCATAGAGAAAAGAGCTTTTTTCCCTCAATATTCCATATTTATTTACTTCTTATTAGCTAAATCCCTACACTGAATTCAGTTTCCTTTTTCCAATCCCCAAGTTACAGATTTTTCTTATAGAAAAGTCAGACAGATGATTATAGTGATATAGGGCTGGATTAAGTTATACAGAGTTGGCCAAGAAGCACACAGGTTGATAGAGAAATGCATTGTTGTGAGTCCCACTGGTTTTGGCAGAGCCCTGCCTTAGTTTTGCATACTGCACCTTTAGTTTACAGTGTAGACAGCTTTGTTTCCTGTTACTCTTCTCTACATCTATCTGCTCATTGGCATTAGCCTTAGAGTTAGCTTAGAAGGGAGAGAGGTTGTCTTTTCAGTCTAGGTTTTTAGAAAATTTTCTGGTTCATGTCTGTGGTTCCTAAATATTGGGAAATAACTGGTAGCAACGATGAATGAGTCGGTAATAGTGAGAGAAGCAGCTTCATTTATAAAAAAGCCACAGATAATAAAACCTATTATTCAGTATATAATGTAATTGATAGCTTATCTTTGGGTTAAATGAGGCAGGACTGGTATGGAAAAAAATTCTGCAATTGGCCTAATTTAAGAATTGTATCACAATGAATACTCAAAAGCTTTTCTGCATAGTTAATTGTGTAGAAGAGATGTCACACCTAGTAAGCAGAAGAGAGAGATGTAAGGAAAGCAGGAAAAGAGAGATATGCAGTGACAACGCAACATATGCTGTTAAAATTTCGGAGAAGCTGTAATTTAGGATCATCTTCAGCTTTTTTCAGATCCAAGACAGAGCAGAGCAACAACAGCATAAAAAGTCACCTGAGCCATCCTCTGCGTCACAGCTCTGTGCTGTATCCTTCGCTGAGGAGCATCGTCACTGTCATGTTAGTGTGTGTGTGTGGCTTTAGTTCTGCAGTTTGGTGCATCTAATGGTATCTTAAAACTGACCTTAGCAATTCCTTTAAGGACAGTGGATTAAGGTAGTGCTGACAGTAATTCTAGCAGCAAGGCAGTGATGCAGCAGGGTGCAGGCTCCAAGTTTGTGACAGCCCAATTCATCAAGTCCATAGTGACGCAGTAAACCCTCCACTACTGTCCTACATTCTGCTGAATTCTGCTGTGCTTGTGACATTGAACTCTTGTTAGTAATCCATACTTTACTTTTTACCTTTAAATATGTAACTAAGTATAAAAAATTCTCCAGTTATTTTAGAGTCCTTTATACCTAAGTATGTTGCATGTTTTTAGGCCATGTGCTTAAAGCAGTTAAGTAGCCCTGAGCTGTGAAAAAAGGCAGAAAATTGGGACTTGACACTAGAAAGGCAGATGTAGTCCACTTAGTATGCAAAGCAGGCACTGTTAAAAATTATTTTCAAAGGAATGCACATTGTGTGTTTGCAAGCATGCATCAGTCTGGCTAAAAAAAAAAATTTGCCACTTTTACTTTTGCCAAAGTGTTTGTGTTTTCCTTTCTTTGAAAGCTTAGTATTCATTGTGTTCAAAGAACTTGGAGCTCGCTGCAAAATAAAGAGCTGACTCCTTAGCATGGATGAGGTCTTTCTGTGAGCTAAGCAAAAGAGGTGAGCTTAAAATCCTGGCACCTAATTTTTGTGTATTATGGTCAACTGCAAGAATGGAGTACAACAGACCAGCCCTTGGTGCTTATCTTTATCAAAGGAAATGATGAATCGCTCTGTAAAGGGCTACTCAGTAAGGGAATCTGGCTCAGAATCAAATTATACCAAAGAGTGTGATTAATATAGCAGAGTAAAATTAGGATAATGCTGTGAGGAAATTAACATGGGTTGTTTTGTGCTTACAATATGGCTTTGTGATGCTACACAGTATTAATTGCATTAGTAGGTAATAGCTTTTAGTAAAACTATTTGAAATGAAAAAGTCTATCCAGCTATGCTAGGCCCTCTACACTCAAATAATTTGAAGTCTAGGTGTCTGGACTGTCTAGATAGCCCTGAGATGTAAAAAGGGCTAAGAAATGAGAGGTTGATATTAAAAAGGCACACAGTGACATGTATAAACAAAATCAAAACTTGATATTTGGAAACAATTAAGGTGTTTATATTTTTATTCTGATTGTTGACATGGTATATTGGCATTTACAGTTTCCAATCTTTTTAGCTAATGCTGTGTAGAAGTGTGATGAGATGTTTCAAATCCCATGCTAGCTCGTGTGACCTGAAAAAACACCTGGTTTTTACAAGTCGAGACAGAAGAGAGAACAGCCTCAATGGTGCCTTGCTGGCTGGACACTCACAGTCAGCCTACTGGTGCCCTAGTCAGTTTCAGACTGTATTTAAAGAGAAAAACCATTCTGTCTCTCCTTGCAGCAAAACAAAACATCATCTGCAGTTTCTGTGACCAGCAATGGCATGTTCATATATTTCAGTAGAGAGCTGAAGAAGTGGAGTGGTGTGACTGAAGCAATGGTGTCAGTTCCTGATTTACAGGGATGGCCATCAGCATTTTAGATATAGTCTCTTCTCAGAATTGAATAATTTTTGGAAGAGCTGAAATAAAATTAGTGCAGATAGCCTCACTTACTGTGGAGTCCTGACCTTCAGATGCTGTTGCGTTTTCTTAGTTTCTACAGGTAATGTGAACCAGCAGTGTGTCTCATTAACAGTTGCCTGGGAAGCTGAAGTGTGAGACAGCCATTTAGGAGTTGAATTTTCTGCAGAGAGGTATTTCACTAACATATATTTGGTTATGCAGCTTACAGATTTGGGGGCCTCAAGCCACAAAAGCTTTGGACCCAATAACCACCAGATATTTGGGTTAATGATTTTTTTCAGGCTGTTGTTCACCGAGTAAGGTCAGTTGAAACCAAATATGAAAGCCAAGACACCCCTGCAGCCTCATGATCACTTAGAAGCCCCTGTATCTCATGAAAGAGCACCTAATTTCCTCAGAGGCCCTGGGCTATTCACAGTGACTGGTTATGTGCTTCCTTGCATCCCATACTGATGCCCATGGCCCTGAGCCATATGGGGTTTATAAATTTTGCCCTGTGACCTTTGTAAGTCTTTCCGCTTAGGAACTTTTGGAGATTATACCTCAGGATAGCAGAGTACAGGAAATAAGTTTGATCTCTATGCTGAAAGTTCAAGCGCGTGGCTGGGTCCAGCAGTCCAGCAGCAGAATAATTAGGATCCATTATCTCATGAAAAAATCACTTATTTTCCTGTGTTATTTGTGCAGTTTTTCCTTAGAATATATGGCCCACACGGCTGTGTGAGAATTATGAAGGTGAAATACATGTGTCACACATACTAAAGAATATGAACATAGAGTTTGTTAATAACCAGTTCTTTAATTGACTTAAAGGCTGCCAACATCACCTCAGTTATAAGGAAAGACCGAGTGAACTGGACCTGTTTATTGTGGAGAAGAGCAGACTGAGAGTGGATCTTATCAATGTCTATAAGTATCTGAAGGGAGGGTGCCAAGAGGATGGAGCCAGACTCTTCTCAGTGGTGCCAAGCAATAGGACAAGAGGCAAAGAGCAGAAACTGATGCACAGGAAGTTCCACCTGAATATAAGGAAGAACTTCTCTACTGTGTGAGTGATCATGTGCTGGAACAGATTGCACAGAGAGGTTGTTGGAACCTCCCTCACTGGAAATATTCAAGAACCATCTGGATGCAATTCTGTGCAATGTGTTCTAGTATGACCCTGCTTGAGCAGGGAGGTTGGACCAGATGACACACTATGGTCCCTTCCAACCTGACCCATTCTGTGATTCTGTGTACTGGGGAGAGCGTTATGAACTAATAATTTTCCTCAAAGCTATTTGTGATTTAATGATCACATCAGATGCCAGTAACCTTCTGCCCTGCTGTGTTTTTATGCTACTTCTACTGTTGGTGATGTTTCAAAAACTAATAGTAATAAAAATTAAAATAATAATAAAGTGGCAGATGGTGTACTCATCAGTTTCCAGCACTGAACAAATGGCTCAAATTAGTCATAGTGTGGAAGTCAAGAATAGAAGCATTTTACCACTTGTTCAGGGGCATACCAAGGATGATGACCGGCAGGATCAGAATTATTTGCCCAAGCAAATCAGAAGTGCTGGTGCAGGTCATTGTTATGGGGCCAGTTGCACCCTGGATGGTGTGAGACCTGCCAGCAGCTCTGGTCCCATCCAGGCATGGCTTTCAGCAACAGGCCTGATCCTCAGCAGCTGACACCACAAGTACAGGTTCTTTTGCTTGGCATTCTCTGTTTCACATACTACAGTACACAGCACAGCAGCCTTGCAGTGCTTAGACTTGAATGCTTTTTGTCAGCTCCATCTATCTTGTGATGTTTACATAAAGCTCAAAAAGTCCCTTTGGAAATAAAGCCTACTGTTTCATTGCTCTCTTTAAAATGCCCCAAAGCAGTGCAAAGCCGTCTGGAGTGACGGCACTGCCCCACCACAAAATACTTGTGGGATCCCTGGGTAGCTGCCAAAAGTCCTAGTTATTTGTAGGAGGCAATGAGAATACTGCTGAAGTGTTAGCCTTCAAAAATGCATCAGAAGCATTTTTTCATCTGTTACATGGCTACTGCTAAACTCTCCATGTATGGATGTTCAATATGATTCTATTTGCAAGCTGCCCTTTCTCAGCTGAGGAGGTGTTGGCTTCTTCTTGTAGTGGAAGAGAGGAGTAGGCACTAAGAGGCCTGACTTCTTCAAGGGACACAGCAAAACACCTCTTCTTATGAGTTTCAGAATCAGTCTCTTTTTTTTTAATGAACTTTTTTAGATGAGTATTGGTTAAGCACTGAGAAATGCCCTGAAGCAGCTACTTATAAATCTAATTTTATGTTAGGTATGACCCAAGTTACAGATTTTAGCATGTGTGTGTGGATGGATGAATGGATGGATAGCACATCTCAAAATCAATACACAAATGCAATCAATTGGAACTGGTGTGCATCAAAATATTTTCCAAGCAGTCATTGACAGGCTAAGGAAAAGCACCAGGTTTTTCCTCCTCTTCTTTTTTTTACTTTGGATATTAATTTATTAGGGTAGAATCTTGCAGTGTCCAAGCAAGGAGGCTTTTTTTGTTGTTGTTTGTAACTGAGAGGCAAAGCCAACATTAACAGAAATAAATGCTTCCTTATTTATGTTTATGGAAGTCCGCAGAAGAAAATGAACAGCAATACAAATGCTGTGGCTGAAATTAAATCACTCCAAATTCAACAAATTGAACATTATTTGCTTGCTTAATTCTTGTTCTTTGCCTAGAAAGGTCCCTTGGTCCCCATACTTAGCTCCAGTGCTGTACAGACAGCCAGGGGAATTACTAGTACTGGGAGGGGGCAGTTGTGCTGCTTTGATGAATTGGCTATGCCCAGCATTGGAACAAGGTTGTAGTTTAGATTGGCAGGTCTGATAGCTCTTTGGCTGTATTTTTATTATTCTCTCCTCCCCTTCAAAACAGCCTCTATCATTATAGAAGGCTACAGCAAACACATGTCATTCCTCAGATGAATAAACATAATTTGTGTTAAAAATCTGCTGTGCTTTAAGGAGGCATTGATCAGTAGGGTAAAGACCTCAACTTATGTGATGCCTTTATGTTGTTTTGCCCTTCTTTTTTATATTAAAATGCATTTCTTACGCTATAAACTCAGAAGCAATACCTCAGAGAGCAATACTTGGAGAAGGAAAGGTGCCACATATAAATAAACGAACCTGCAAAATCCATGAATTAAAGAGAAAATTTAAATATTTGCAGCCACACTGACAACAGAAACTGAAAATATTGAGATCCTTTTTTATCAAAATTTTAGACTTTTTAGAACGAAAGAGAAAAAGGCCTTATGTTATGCAATGCATAATTCAGCTTTAAATTCAATAAATTCAATGTGTTCCTTGCAAAGTTGTCAGAGTAAAATTTTTAGGAGTGTCCTAGTAAGCTACAATAGTTTTCATGTTTCTTAAAAAAACCCAAAACAGACTGAACAAAAAGAAAGAAACTATGGGAACAGCAAGGAATGGGAGTCCTCAAGTTATTTTTGTATACTTACAAGTGCGCTGGAAGATTTGTAGATATTGTAGATATTTGTAGATTTCTAAAAGGGACCTTAAAACCTAGTCTGACCCGCTACAAATCATGGGCCACAAAACTGCTCTCCTTCAACCCTCACTTGCATATGTAATTTGCAGAAAGATGTTAAGTTTTGACTTAAACGTATGAAAGCCGATGAGATCAGTCCTAATCAGTCTCCCTGTGTCTCCTTCAGTGTTTCATCCTCTGATTAACCATATCTACTGAGTACAGATCTAAAAAAATCCAGATATGTTTTTTCAACAAACTGCAGATATGTGAGATAGCAGACTTCATTTTGCTTTCTTGTGCATGGATTAGTTCTTAGTTCATGGCTGGTTACTACCATGCTGTCCTAATTTAACAGCCGGGGACATGAGGACTTCTCCTATTGCTACTGTGAAGTCACCCAGCTTCCAGACCTCACACACTTCTCGGCCCTGATGCCTGCCTTTTGTCTCTCTATACAGAAAATCCTGACCATGATCCCAACTGAGGAAGAAAAACAAAAGATACAGGAGGCACAGCTGGCAAATCCTGATGTACCCCTGGGCAGCGCTGAGCAGTTCCTTCTCACCCTCTCTTCCATCAGTGAACTCTCCGCCAGGCTCCAGCTCTGGGCTTTCAAGATGGACTATGAGATAGTGGAAAAGGTAAGGGGAAGCAGGGAGGCAGGGGTGGAGACCCTTCCGAGGCTTTGCTTAATCTTTCCCTGACCTTGTTATTATATGAGCGTGTATTTTGAGGAAATGGTAAATGGGTTGCTTCTGTTTCAGTGTTCAACCAGGAAACAGCTAAAGTGATCCTTCATAATCTGTTCCTTCTATAAAAGAAAATTAGAGATTATGTCTTCCTTCCTTTAATTAGTCAGTAATGATATTGAAACAAATAAGAGGGCTAAATCTTGACCACATCTTCTCCAGATCTTGTTATTCAGGAAATTCTTACTTCAGAGCAATGAGAATTTTTCTTTGATTTAAGATTGAGTGAGGACTATGGTATTCAGTCTCATATTGTAAAAGGAGAGTATTGATCTTACATTCAATCAAACTAAGAAAAACACCATCCATTAAAGGGTTTTTTGTTTATAGTTCTTGAAATTCTAAATAAAAGATTGAACATCCTTCAGGAGTGTTCTATTCAGTTCAGTCACAGACAGTTGTTGCCACCTTCTCCATGGTTGGTGTTCATTCAGAGAACACTGCAATACTAAAATTGGGTTATCTGTCATTAATCATGAATCACAGACAAAAATTTCAAAAAGAGAGTGTAAAATTTCAGTGCATAGGTGAAACAGAATGAAACTGTGTCAGCAATTTCATCTGCTTGCTGTCTTTCACAAAGTCTTTCAAGAATCTTCTGGCTGCACTTCTGGTGCATACCCCATGCATTGCTGTTAAAGCAACTCTCTCCTGCATATATTAGTTTTTATCTGCATATTGTGCATATTTTTATGCTGTGTGTATTGAAAAATCAGTATAACTTCATGTGATAGGCATTCTGAGAAGTGGGACATGCTTGTGAAAATGCCTTATGTTTACCCAGAAATAGTTATCTAACAAGTTATACAATAGTGGATTGATTTGCAGATGATACTATCGATATAGTCATCTTCTACTTAATCTTCTTATGCAATCACACTAATATTCAGGATTTTTAATTGTAGTATTTTGGTCTTAGCTGTTTGCATTTCTGACTTTTATAACAAAATACTTGTATCTGATATGAATACTTTCTTGCCAGTTTTGGTTTTTTTTTTACTCTGGTAGAGCTATTTCTTCTGCTTCGAAGTTACCACAAGGCTAAATTGTACCTTTTATGTAAGCTAAGTTAGCTATAGCTGTTAATCTCTGGTTATACCTAGAATTTCTAGTGTCCTCTCAATCACAAAGTCACATTTGAAGCACTGCTAAAAGCTAAATAAATTCTGATAGTTTTCCTGATGCTTTGCCTGTAATGGTTATGCCATAAAATTAATTAATAAATTGCCATCTAAAATCCATGTAGAGTGGATGCTAGTACAAAATGTCCCAAATACTTAAATTACTCAAAGAAGCAATAGCTGGAGTCAAGATAGAACCAACATTTTTATCCCCGTTGAAAGGTAGATAGGACTAAGAACAGTACTTACTATAAAATAGTAGAGGAAATAACATGTGATAACTGATAAAATAAGAGGAGCATGTGATAGGAAGCCTAGCAGACAAGGGCAGACTGATTGGGTCTTCATTGGGTGAAGAGGAAAATTCATGATCAGGAAGATTCAGGATCAGACATTAGGGATACAAGAGAAAGTGAGCACCTCTAGTAACAATAGGTTAAAGTCAGAGTTTAAGTTCCGGGTAACCAATAAACATGCATGTTATTTAGACTGAAATAAGATACCAGGAGCATATTCAGTTTAAAAACATGAAGTAGTTTACATGAGTGATTATGATAATAAGAGTCCCATGAGCTGCTAACATTCTTCTATTCTTGAAACTATGTTTTTGCAGAAGATACATCTGCAAAAGGGCAAACCCTTCATGAAACTTAGGTGCCAGAATCACTTAGCTCCACAGTTTTTATCATTTTTTTTTAGTCCAGTGTTTGCTTGATTGTTTTTAAAATCTGTTTTAAGATAAGGAAAACTCATAGCAGTTTAGAATGCACTCATATTATTTATCAAGTCACACATATATTTTATGTACGAAATTAATGAACCTTGATATTATTTCCATGAGGCTGGAAGTTTTAGATGGTCCATGATGTCAACAGTGCGAAATACCCAAGTTGTTGATGTAAGACCAAAGTTCTCATACATAAGAACATACTTTTGCTAATCTGCCAAGAACAGAGTTTTGCCAAAGTAGGTCTTAGCTTCATGTCTGATAACCTGAAAGCAAAGAGCATAAATAGTTAAAGAAAGAGGTCAAGTGATATATTGTTTATGTTCATGAGAAGTTTTCCGGGCATAATGTACGAAGTAATCTTTCTTGGCTTGAATTTAATAACTAAAACAAGTCGGGTTACAGTTGTAGGGAGCATCCTCAGACTGTGAAGGGCTGGATGGCATGAATGAATAGTCATTCTTTGCTCTCTACAGAAAATAAAAAAGGAAAAACCTTTTTCAAATGATTTGTTTGATAATGTCTGCATTGTTTTGAACTGTTAACTTAGGCGCCTGCTGAAGGTCATTAGTGGAACAATAATGTTTCTCACCTTTATTTTGGTATCATAGTTTAAAGGCATAGACAAAAGAAGTAGAGTTTCAACTTTAAATCTTGATTTTCAGACTTCTGATTGGTCTGAAAAATTTCACTGTGTTACTACTCATTCTTTGTACTGAACTATTTATGATGCAAATGTTGTCAAACTTCATTATCTCAAAGAGATAATGAATAAAGGTCTTAGAAAAAGGAATAGAAACTTTGTTTGTCCTAAATAAGATTATTTTTTTATTGAGGTCACTGAAGGCAAATACATGATACTTTAAAATTGTCAAAGCTCAGATAACTTGCCTGTAAATAGCTAAATGAAGGGCTCAGTATGGCCTGCTTTGGAAGCCTTTTATGCCACCTTTATATTCACCTTGAGAATGTTTTAAATTAATATTCTAGGAATGTTTTTTTTAACAGGTTGAAATTTGATCCAGGTCGAATAGTTCAGAGGCCTGTGTTTACAATGGACGCAGCTGATTCATCTCCATAATGCAACAAAAAAAATCAAATCAAATCAACCCTGACTTTAAAGCAACTCAAAGAATTCCATGTAGACGTTTCTTGATTTTATTTCAACTTGATGAAGTCTTGGATTATTTAGCACCTCTCTTCTGATGTATAAATTACTTATCTCACTATCCCATCTCTTAATTTGTCTTCAATTTTCCATATTCTTTTCAAGTGATGAATTGTTTTGTAGTGAGTAGAAACATATGTTTCATTTATCTTTTATAGTAAAATATGACTACAGTTCTTGAAGGACCCATTTTATGTCTCCAAGAAAGTGAAGTTTTCAGTTATTTTGCCTCTTGGTCTAATATGGCAGCTTAATTTTGGCTTCTTGGCTCATAAAGAGTATGGAAAATTTGGGTGATTGGGAAAAAAGGTCTCCCTGCCCATGTCAGGGAGGTTGGAACTAGATGATCTTTAAGGTCTTTTCCAACAGAAGCCGTTCTGTGATCCTGTGAAAAGAATGCTGCTCATGGAATCTTAGGATGGCATTTGGAGAGAGAAACAATGTGAACTGTTACCGTGCATACAAAATAAATAACCCTGGGCCTCACACAGAGACATAGAAATACACTCTGTCAGATCAATTACCCTCACTCTCTTCCTTTGAACTCTCCGGTCTAGTTCACTTCCCGAGGTAATGGAACAGAATTTATGTTTTCAAGCCTTATCAGTTTACATACCTATACTCAGATAACATGCATGGATGGAAGATGCATTAAGTTAAAAGATTAAAATGAGAATATTTGTAAAGCTTGATGTTTACAACAGAGGCTTTTTCAGTTTTAAATTTGCACAAGCACAAAACCATATTCAAAACTCAGAGGTGGCCAGCATTTGAAGAAAGCTGTAGGGTCAAGCTTTCAAGGTCAATTCAACCAGATTTCTAACTTTTGGGGTTTGTTTTTGAAAGATTAGAAAAAGTAGTTTTAAGAAGCTTTTATCAGTTGGGGCATGTGGGTGTTCATGCATCTTACTCAAGTGCAGCAGCCCCTTCCCTGATTCTCTGTCCTGTTTGGGATCACAGGATAGTCCTCAGAACAAGTAAGGAAATTGCATACATAAAGGAACATTAGGAAAGTATTTTATGGGGTTTTTTTTTTGTGTCCTTGCGTGTGATTTATTAGCTGGAACATGGAAGAAAGCCAGCACACATGGCCAGTTTACACTCTGTAAGACTCCAGTTCAGGAACTTTTTGCAATAATTAATCTAAACCATAGAATTAAATGGCAACTGCAGCCTTCACTTTCTTGTTTCTATTCTCATGACAGGAAGTTGCAGAACCACTGCTAGACCTGAAGGAAGGAATGGACCAACTGGAGCACAATAAAACTTTGGGATTTATCCTTTCTACTCTACTAGCCATTGGGAACTTTCTGAATGGAACCAACGTAAGCCTGATGTCCCAGCTTTTCCCCTGCAACTTTTTCCCTCAAAAAAACCAGAAGTCAAAACCATTATGATAATTGCAACCCACTATTTATTTTGTACAAGAAAACTAGTTTAGAAAACAAAGCCTGCTTTTTATTGTGTGTTAGGGTTCTCTTTGCCTCTTTCGGCATAATCTGAAGGAAATGGGGAGCTAGGCACTCTTCTAGTGTGACTCCCTGAAATTTAATGTTGATGCTTCACATTCAAATAGTGAGAACTGTGTCATGAGTCATTTCGCAGCAGATGGACTTATTTTAGGCCCACTTTTCAGCAAGTTAAAAATGAATAAAAGCAGTAAGTTTCTTGTCCTGTAGGATTCTTCTTCTTTCACTTCTGCCCCTTCTTGGTCATCATTTTTGCCTACTAATCTGCATGTGAAGGAGTAAACATTTTTATTTTTACTTCTATTTTTAATTTCTTCCCTTTTTTTCCCTTTGCAGGCCAAAGCTTTTGAGTTGAGCTACCTCGAGAAGGTTCCAGAAGTCAAGGACACAGTGCACAAACAGTCCCTCCTGCACCATGTCTGCACTATGGTGGTGGAAAAGTTCCCAGACAGCACTGATCTTTATTCAGAGATCGGGGCCATCACTAGGTCAGCCAAGGTATGTCCAGTGGGTAAATTCATCTATATGTTTTTTAACACCTATTTGAAGTTAAATATTTACAATTTTATTTTATTCTTTGATTTTAGTTCCTCCCAGGTTGTAGCACTATTTATAAATGTGGGTTCATTGTGTCATTTGCACTGAATTTCGAAGACTCCCTCTTCTGAGCTTTATTTCTCTCTGTCTGGTGGTTCCCTCATCCAGGCATTGTTAGGCAGCCTTTAGTTATCATAGCCATTTTAATGTTATATTAGAAACTATTTGACCAGTATGTTCAAATATATTTATTCTATGGTTTACGGGAATTACGTGAATCTCTTTTTTAAGGCAGATGCTGCACTATATTTTAGGGGCAATGGAAGGAATTAATTTTTTGCTAATAAAATTGTTTCCAGAATTAAAGTGTCCTTGAAATACTTTGTTTAACTTGTGGAATCAAAGGATGGTTGGAGCTGGGAGGGACCTCAGCAGATTGTTTAGTCCAATCCCCCATTAAAGCAGGTTCACCTAGAGTAGGTTGTAGAAGATCACATCCAGGTGGGTTTTGAATATCTCCAGAGGAGGAGACTCCACAGCCTCTTGAGTAACCTGTTCCAGTGCTCTATCAACCCTCAAGGTAAAGAAGTTTTCTACATTTTAGTACTCCTTTTCTGTCCTCCTCCTGAAAATAATTTTGATGATTAAGAGCTAGGGAAGATAAATAGAAATAAAGGAAACATATGGCAGCACCTCTTTTCAAAAAATGGCAATCCCCTGATTGATGCATAGGTCTGGTCAATGGCTCAATGTGGTATGCAGATTATCTATTACTGCTGCGAGCAGGAATGATAAATAGAAACACTATGAACTCACTCTTGGAGCTCTCAGAGTGTGAGATTTCATGAATGACCCTTAAAAATAGAAAATTACTTGATTGATGCAGTAAACATGGAAGATACAAACATAAAAAATTCTGTTTAGAAGTCATGTCTCATGTGGAAATGGAAATAATTACAGCAGATAATACTAGTATCCATCTAGTCGAGTGTCTTGATTTAGTCCTGGACAATACCAACTGCCCAAGAAGCTTCTAAGGAGGAGGAAGTTTTCTCCTAGAAAAATGTTATTTCATGAGTCATAATTGTCATTATATGCATCAAATAGACGAATGATTTCTTTTCCAAAGGCCACTGTGTATGGATAATGGGGGAGGGGCTGGAGGGAGGAAACAACCTTGTATAACACAATTTTTAAAAAAAATGCAAATCTTATGTTGGCTCCTAATGCAATTCTTATGACAATGAATTCATAATCTAATTTTGTCTACTGCTGAATTTGCCAGTTTGAGGATTTACTGTCCAAATATATATAACAGTCAAAACATTTTTATCTCTCTATTTGACAGAAAAACTTAGGTTGGAAACAGTCTCTGGTGGTCATTTGGTCCATCACCCTTTTCAGTGCAAGACCAAATTAAACGAGGCTGCTCAGATCCTTGTCTGTGTCTTAAATCATCCTTTTATGTCTTTTTTTATTAGACCATTTTCATACTTTTCCTCCATCTTACCTTTTAGAATGGGTTAAACAATAGTAAGCACAGTATTCCAGCCTCTCCTTATAAATGTTATATGCTTACTATGTTTGTCTGTTCTGCTTCTGCTGTTTTTTGTTAGATGTCCTGAGATTTTCTTTGTGGTTTTTGACTGTTGCTATCTCTAGGACACCCACTGTCTTTGGGCAGCTCACAGGGATATCTGGGTAGTCTCCTGAGCTGATCAAGCAATTTAGAACTTGGCCTGATGCACAAAGGAATCTGATACTGCCTGCATTGTACACTTCATTGCAGGCTACAGTAATGACCATGATCTGAAGCAGATTTACTCCTTATCTCTCAAACCCCTAATAATCTTCAGTCAGGACTAATCTGAATAATTTCTTGCCACCTGTAGATTTTACCCTGTTGACGTGCTTCCTTGTTTCCAGATAATTTTGAAATATGAAGTACAAACCATGAGACAACTCCTGTTAACTCTGTCACCAAATGAGAATCAATGTGTATTCCTTCTTTTATTTTGCTCTCTTAACCTCACACTTCATAGGAGGCCTCCCATGAAGTTCTTGTAAAGATTTTGAAATCTACTTTTCTTTACTTGCTCTTACCTGTTCACTATTTTGTAAACATATACAGAATATAGTGGTTATTTTGATGTATTAAATTTCCTGTTACTCATCCTGTCAGCCAGATTACCAGATATAGTAATAAAACCTGGACCTCTGCATCAATCTTGCTGCTTTTCTAAGGATTGATGAAACTTTTGCTATTCTCTGATTCTCCGAGTTACTAAGTGTAGTGTCATACATATTCATACTCATCTTAGCCAGTGGTTCAATTTCTTGTGTTGCTGTCAGAATTCTTGTATTCTACTTGTTTATTGTTTTGTAAGATATCCTTCTCCTCCAAGACATTTGTTTCTTCTAGCAAGTTTTCAAACCTCAATAATAGTTCACATCTATTAAAAAATATAATGCAAAAAAATAAAAGTAGGTACCAGAATAAGTTTCTCTGGAACATCCTCTGTGGTGAAGTTGGATGAAAAGAAGTCATCTTGCTTCCCTTTCTAACTTTTATCTTCCTCATTTTCTCTCATACCCAGTGATCCAGGACCTCCTACATATTTGGGGGTTTTTTGATACCATAAAGGAATTTGTAGCTTTTGTTTTATATTCATGGTTATTTTCTCTTTGGATTCCACCTCTGCTCTCCTATTTTTCCTCTTGTACAGCCTATGTTTAGACTCTGGTTTATTGCCTTCAGTGAGGTCGGTTTCTCATGTTTGGAAGATTTTAACTTTTTTATGTTTTTGTTTTTAATTTGAGTGATTCTTCTTCTCTTAACATTTAGGTATATTGGTTTCCCATTTCCTTCTTCTTCTCTTTGTTAAGAAGTTATTTCCCTTTTTTTTTAGACTGGGACCAAGTTAATCACTAAAATGAAAAGAGAAGAGCCTTTGTTTTCCAAAATCCTAACCACTGTGTAGGGTGTACTCTCAAATGAATCTTCTCAAATGAAGCTTAACCTACTGCTATCACTTATAAAAAATTTTAGGTCTAAGGGCGTGCAAAATCAAGCACAGTCTTTCAGTCTGTGGCTTGCTGATCTAGTGGCCCTGCCCAAAGCGGGCAAAATTCTAAAAAGGCCAGACAAAATCACATTAAGAGAACTTATAGCTTTAACCTTCCCCATGACGCCCAAGGTCTCCCTCCTTGGGATGTTCCTGCATGTGTTATACCACTGATGGATTACTGTAACAAGCTCTATTCCCACTTGATCGTAGCTGCCACAAATCAAAGAGTTAGGACATGGAAGCTGTCCAAGCTGCCCTCTTCAAGGGAATGTTCACAGACAAGGCAAAATCTTGGTTTAGGAAAGCTGACAGGAAAGGAGAACTAATATTTCACTGTGGATTAGGCTGTATTTTAAGCTCCATTTTGTCTACAAGCATCTTTCAGAAACCACAAAGGCTAAACAATTTCCATCCTGTAGATAAACAGAGATGCCCCTTCCCCTGAGGTGCACATCATATGAGAATTTCCTGAGCCTTAGTTCATGAAAAAAAAAAAAAAACATAAAGAAAACAAGCTGCCTCACCAAAAAGTAGTTAGAAAGACCAGAAACAAAATGATATAGTTATTGCAAAACTTGTGGCTTTTATTGAAGGACTGAAGTCATAAATGGCACCAAATAAAAGCAGACACAAGTAAAAAAATTACAAACAATATACAAAATAAATAAATAAATAATAGATAAAATAAAAGTTAAAAAAATAAAGTATTTTTAAAATCATGCACGGTGCTGATTGTTTAGTATCCTGCGGTTAAAATCACTTGCCTTCTTTATTTTTTTTACATATTTTAAGTTGGTCTTTTTTACTGAAGTTGCATCAGAACTGATGTACCTAGTACAAAAGCAGACCCACAGATTTCTGATGTTAAACTCAGTGTTGTTATTAGAAGTTTCCATAAGGAGGGGTTGCATCAGCACCAGTATCTTCTCTGTTAGTGAATAAAAAATTTATCCTATTAAAAATGTTCGTTTTCTCTCTCTAGTCCATAAGTATTTTCCTTGTGCAACTGAAAGCTGGCCAGCTTAATACAGTAGACTAGTAAGTGTCATTTTCTTCCCCTGATTTTAATTTACTTACAAGATGTCAGACTGCTGTCTGGTTTTTAACCTCTGCAGCAAGACACTTGGATTAGTTGCAAATACGAAGCAGTGGAGAAGGAGGCAACTTTTAAAAGTAAGGAACAGAAAATGTTAGCAGTGCAGGGGAAGGGGCAAGGATTGCTGGTAGGAAATAATTTAGGACAAGACTAAGGTGTACGCAGGGGAGAAGGAAGCCCGCAGCTTCCCTCCAAGGGACTTGGCAGGGAGGCATGGGGAGAAAGGAGGTGGCTGGAACAGAAGTGCCATTTGACATGCTGTAGCTTCTACTTGATACACTGGAAAGCAGAGAAAGGAGAAAAATAATAAAAAAACGTAGAGAAGATCATGAGGCCTCCTTTACCTTTTCAGTGGGGTTTCTCTTGTCTCCCTTGACAGGAAGTATTTGTGTGCAGTTATCATTCAAGTATGTTTTCCCTACATTATTTAAAACAAAAATAAACGCCAAAAGTCAAATTATTTTCCATGGAAAAAAAAAGGAGGTTGAGGAATGCA
The DNA here is from genome assembly GCA_013390005.1 of Calyptomena viridis. Taxonomy (NCBI): domain Eukaryota; kingdom Metazoa; phylum Chordata; class Aves; order Passeriformes; family Eurylaimidae; genus Calyptomena; species Calyptomena viridis. The sequence goes on from WEIV01003904.1 coordinate 132,562, forward strand.
AGGTTTTTTACAGTTGTGTCATTCCTTGTGGTGCCAGCAGCAAGGACTGCTGCAGCTGCCCCAATTCCTGGCACAGGCTAGTAGGAGCAGAGGTGAAGGCTGAGCAGCATAAGACAGATCCTGTTGGCTGCAGGGCGTACTAGGGCAAGGGGGAAGGAGCTTCCATAGCAAATGAGACTTTGAGGTTCTGTCTGACAGAGAGCAAATTAACACATATGCCTGACAGCACTGTGGTGTTTCTATAACATTCCAGGTGAAATGACTGCAGGATTTGTTGCAGGTGCCATAACACCATCTGAAGGGACCAACACCACCACTTAGTGGTATTGCTCCTCTTTGTCCCAGATTGTGGGAACTGCAATACAGTATCTGCAAAAAGATCCCATGTTAGTGTGTTTATTGTTTAATGAAATAAAATGCAGTGGAGATGTGTATATAATTGGGTAGACTCATCTGGTCATACCTCGATAAGCACCTTTGTCCTTTAATTTTTCACTAGTGGGTTGATTCAGGTGTTCTCATTTCCAAAATGATTTTTGCAGGATGCCACCTCTTACCCTAGAATTAGAAATGTCTGGACAGATCCTCCTTTATATTTTGCTTGCTTTTGAGAGCTGGCATTTATTTTGCCTAAAATGCATGACCCACGGTGTGCAAGTTGGACTAACAATGGTCTTGGGATAATTCTTGTGACACTTGGTGAAGGAAGCCAGTGTGGAAATATTAGAGAAGACAGAATTTTGAATGTATGCCACAGAAGGTCACTGCGCTGAGATGACAGTGTGCTTGCAAGGAGCAATTCTCAGAATTTCCTTTGGCGCTGAACCAACTCAGGAAAAGAGGAAGGTTTCATGTTCTGTGCCAGAACGCATCCCTGTAATAATGTGAGAATGAACGGTCTGACCCTACATTATAAACAGCTCAGACTAGGCTGTGGTCTGCTGCAGAAACTATCTTGAACTTTGAAAAAAGAAAGCTTGTGTCTGTGATTATGTATATCTTTCTATGAGGTAGAATTAAATAGTTGTCATTTTACTGTGAATTTAAGGCAACATTTGTCAATGTAAAATCTTCTTTTTAATGCACCTAGTGACTAGTATAAAAATGCAGAGATCCAGGTCTTCCTCAGAAAATATCTGAATTTTATATGTTCACCACTAAAAAAAAAAAAAAGCTGAGCAGAAAACAGTAAGCAGAATGTCAAGCAATAGAAAATTTATACAAGGATGCTGTGAATATGTAATAAGTCATCCATTGGCCTTCAACAAAACTTTGGATACAGTGATTTTGAAAAGAAGTGCTTTTTAAGCACAAACCTCAGCTTCATCAGTTTCCATTCGCTTATTTGTTCGGGGGTTTTTTACTTCAATCCAGTTGTGACATTTTTGACCCTGTTCAAGGGCTGGATGCTAACATAGGAGGCAGGAAATGTGAGTGTATTTAGGTGCAGCATCTTTGACTTTAGGACAGTTTTGTACTCGCAGTAGTGGGGGAGCTTAGCCCAAAGACTAGATGAGTTTAGCTGGAAGAGAAAATGTGTGTGTAAAGAACATTCCAGCTGAGGGAATGCTGAAGAAAAATGACCTGTTATCCCACAGTGGCTACATTTGTTTGCTGTGCATGGCAGTGCATAGCTGGATTTGTATATGCTGCTCTAGGGAATACATTATAGAAAGCACTGTAGGTTTGAACTACTACATTTAATTTCCAATATCATCTCAAAGCAGCCTTTCCTCTCCCTCCCAACAAATAATAAAGAGTGCAATTCCTGTGTTGCCATGAGATATTTGCAGCCACACAGAGAATTAACATCCCAACCCAAAGACCAGAAAGATTCCCTGATATGTGTCTTACCTGAATGATTGGACCATGGTCTAGTATTTCGTGCATGAGAAAGTTTTAAACTTGTTTACATAGCAGGTGATATTGGATGTATGAGATGGAGTTGAACGTGAAAGAAATAGGCTTTTTAAAGGACCAATTTTCATGAAACCTGAATGAGCAGGAAAGTAAATGCTGGGCCATGTGATGGTGGTGGTGGTTTTTGAGTCCGGTGAAAACCAGTGAGAACAGAAGTCATTTGGACAGTAGATGTATCATGTGGTGTTGAATTTTAAGCCCAGTGGAGTGAGAAACTTGGTAGAATTATTTTTTGTGTTGTTTATGACAAGGTTATCTGCTGCTATGGTAGCAAGCAGTAAAAATGAGTGCTGGTGTTTCTGGTGTGGTGTCGGAAGGTTTTATTCTTGGTCTGAGTATTGTTTGTGCAAAATATGATGGTGCATTAAATTGAAAAATAGATTTCTAATTTTAAAGTTGTTCATTAGTAACTTGGGGCAATAGTTTGCTGAGGCTGACTCTGCATGGCTTGTGTCACATAAACTAGTGTTTACATCTTATTTGCATATACTGTCTCTGCCTAGTCCACTCAGATGCAACAGTGTCTACAAAGGCACTTCTCAAAAGACTGAACAGTGGGCCCAGCAAGAGATTTCACAGATACTAACAGTTCTGAGTACTTTTCAGCTAGTGTGATTGCAAATGGAGAGGAACCTGGCAGGAGAAAGGAGGAACATATCAAATATATCTCAGAAGCGTTTAGAAAGTTGCTTTTTCTAAATTGGTTTACAAATTAAAATAAACATTACTTAGTGTCTGAAAGAAAGGACATTTTTATTTTGCATAACAGCCTAAGACCACTCATTCTTTTGCCTGCGGGAAAAAAAGTATTAATTTTAAAGTTTGTAACAGAAGGTAACAGTCAGCAGAACCAGCAAGCTGCGTGTTTTTGCACAAATACGTACTGAGAAGGAAGAAGAAGAATATATGTTTCCGCCTTTCTTTAAATCCTTGGGCCAGGCACAACATCCATATGCTGCTGTAATGACTATTTCAGATTACTGCTTCCTTTTATTCAGGGAAGCATAGTTATAAAATAATACCACAGCAATTCTTGTCTGAATACCTCCTATGCTGAGCTCTCCTGGAGCAGCAACTTATCTGAATTCCTTCTTAGTCCCAGCATGACCCAGCTGCAGACAAAAATTGGTGCATCTTTCCTTTCAAAAAAAAAGAACGAATAAAAGGAATTATATTTCTCTACCATTATACAGCATTAATTATTTTAGTAAAGTGTTGGAAATAAGCACATAAATAAGAAACTGTAATCCATGTTCCCTTGGGAATGCTGTGTGGACTGGCAAGGAGCTGGTACGGTATTATATATGCCTTTTCATGTTTTCTTTATGCATAATATGTTGAATAATTGTCATTATTACTCCACACAAATTCTTGTTCTCCTTATCGTAGGAACACGTAATTGGGGGATCATTTCTCATCACTCTTACTCTTATATTGCTATATAACAGCCTAAACAGAACAACAGACTTAAAGCAGGATGAAATGTAATGGACTCTGTGTCTACACACAAAAGTGTCATTGGTGAAATAGCACTTCATGAAATATCAGGTTGGGTACCTGGTTGTCTTTGAAAAAAATTGGAGTTTTAATATTTCACATCTGGGTATTCTTCTGTAAGTATATTCTTTTCTATCCACAAATAAGTGACCACATGCTAGAGACCTAGCAGACAGAAATTTCCTGAAGGTTTGGCACATTCTTACAGGCGTAGTACAGTTTGCTTGTGGGGAATACACAGGTACACTGTTCTATATTGGATTTCCTCCTTTATTCCTTGCAGGAGTTTACAACTTCTGCTCAAGCACACCTGTGCTCCACAGAGGTTTATTCCAGGAGAGCTCAGGTGACATTCACCTTACTGCAGTCTCCTTAGGACTTCCCCAGAGGAATGAATTCTTATTTTGCTCAAAAAATTCCTGTGTATCCCTTAGACTAAGTTGCCATTCCCAGTCCCTGCTGGAACTTCCCACTCTTGTGAATGTGCTGACCGTTGGCAGATTTTGAGGGGCTGGGAATTCGTCACATATTAGGAAAAACTTCACTGGAAGGGTGATTCACCATTGGAATGGGCTGCCTGGGGAGGTGGTGGAGTTACCATCCCTGGAGGTATTTAAGAGAAGACTTTATGAGGCACTTAGTGCCATGGATTAGATGAAGGGTTGATGTTGGGTTATAGGTTGGACTAAATGATCTCCAACCTTGGTGATTCTCTGATTCTATGATCTTTTCTCTGCAGATTTGTTGTTTTTCCAGAGATGTTTGTTGAACCCCTACAGGCCTGAACCTCTGAGCTTTTTGATAAGATTAAAATTCAGTTTGTTTTCAGTGAAAGCTGTCATAAAATGTCATAAACGTAAATTTCTCAGCAAGAAGAGAGGCTTTCTCAAGCAGGTTGAGTAGTTCTTACTAGTAAGAAGACCTAGACCTTGGCTTTTTTTTTTCTGTAGCAGGAATGCTAGCATTTTTTCCCATGTGTGTTTTAGATGTACCATCTGTGGAGAGCAGCAATGTGTTTATCATCAATAGTGAAAATACTGACCTGGAAAGGACTTTTTTTCTTAAAACATATGCATTGATATGGATATAAAGAAAGCAAAAACCCCACAGCTGCTCCGCCTGCAGGGCTTTTCTGAATAGCAGAATGGATCAAAGGATGTTTTTATTTCCTTGTGAAGAGGAAAAATTCATCACTTTATAAATCACAGCAAAAACAAATCAAATCAATACCAGGAGCTTTTTAATAATAATGCATTTCTTATGGCTGTCCTCAATATAGGTCTCAGCAGTGGATGCTGCACACAGCTAAGAAGAATGAAATAAAACCTGTCTCTGACACTGGTTTTCATTTAGCACTGGAGTATGAGACTGTAACATCCCAAGCACTGATATGTTTAGAATCTGAGAGCTAAGTCTGTATTTAATAGTTGAGTTCATCTGAACTGTGAAAGGGGTATTATAAAATAATTTTTTTCTTTCTTCAGAATTCAAGAACATGTTTTGTTTTGTTTTTTTCATCTGTTTTGTGCTGTGGTTGGGTCATTAATGCACTTTGTTCAGTCGTTAGCAACACATCCTGAATATCCTCTGTAGACAATTGCAATTTGAACACCTTTTTTGGTTGATGAATAAAGGAGAAGCTCTCCCTCACCATCTGTGGAATGCGTTGACTTGTATCCTGATGAATGTCACTGTAGGATGCAATAATTTATTTTAACTGTGTTGAGAGACTTTCAAAGTCATCTTGTTACAAGCCAGTAAATTCATACTCTGTATCAAGGGATGAAAACTAGTGCTGAGATCACTAAATAACACATACTTTCAATAGAGCTTTAAAAAAGTCTGGCCCATGAATTTTGTGATTAGAACTAGATCATCTATTAACAAGTCAGTGCATGACTAGGGAATAGATCCAAGAGCTTCCTAAAATGGAGAAGTTTTGGCAGGATACAAAAGTGAGCAGTAAACAGGGTATAAAAAGCTATGAGTAGTAGAGAAAAAGATTAAAAAAAAGAGAAAGTTTTGTATTACCTCAGAAAGAACTGAGTCATGCAGTTGCTTGGTGCAGACATGAAGTTATTAGCAAGGGAAAAAAACACATCACAATATTTTAATGGCTCTTCTTTAGCTCTTAGACTCCAAGACTAAAACTAAATATATATCTATATGGGTATTTCTTTGGGTTTAGTTTTCCTTACCAACATTACCTGCCTAGACATAGTGTGACAGAGAAAGCTATTTCTTATTTATTTAATAGTAATTAGTAATGTGAATTAATGTTGTGCTTGCCACTACATTGACCCTTTCTTACACATACATTGCATCATTCAGATATCCAAGTATACATTGGTGGTATTTTCACTTCAAATGTTACCTTTTCCTTTCTTTTTTTGCAGGTTGACTTTGAACAACTCCAGGAAAACTTGTGTCAGATGGAAAGACGGTGCAAAGCATCATGGGATCACCTTAAGGCTATAGCAAAGCATGAAATGAAGCCAAGTCTAAAGCAAAAAATGTCCGAGTTCCTTAAAGACTGTGCAGAAAGAATCATAATCCTTAAGATTGTTCATAGAAGAATAATTAACAGGTACAGAATTAGAAATGACATGATAAAATTAGAAGTTAGGACATCATAAATTGTGGGGGGCTTTTTAAGTGTTTAATCTACACTCCTGCAAGGAATGATACCGGATTGTATCTGGTGCATATTTGTTATTGACTCCATTTAAGAAAGATGCCCACGCCACAAATTTCTGTACTTCTGATTAAAAGAAGCAATCATCTGGGCAATCATTTATTCCCAAGATGCAATAACTGGGTCCTTTTAACTCCTAGTCCCTGAAAGTTAGCAGCTTTATGGTTAAGTTTTTCTGTTCAACACTGAATATTTTTGAGGGGATTTGGCTTTCTGTCCAATGAACAAGAACAGACTGTAGAAAAAGTTTGAATACCAAATTTGCCATATGCAGAAGCTGAAACAAGTCTTGTAAAATCAGTTCTTTTGTAGACACCACCACTCCTATTCGCAAGATCTATGACTATGTGTTTTATGCCTGTGCAGCTGAAGACAAAATTAAGATTCCCCTCCTTAGGATCTGCAGTTGGGTTTAATGAAATTGTGAGAGATTTTCCAACTTATGGATAATTTCCAAATTGCTGTGGTCAGAATTAGGAACTGGATTCCAAATGATCCAAAATTTGTGAATATACACTTGAAAAGTTGATTCTTTTGTTTTCATAATGACTTGGGGTTTATGCCATAAGTAAGCAGAAATCCCAATTGCAGTGGAAGGGAAGTGAATGCACTAGTTTCCTGTTGTGTTTATCATATGCATTCTTGAAATAAGAAAAATATTAATTTTTTCTTATGATATCCTGCAACTACTACCTTAGTTCTTAAAGACATTTATTCATGTACTTGCATCTTTCTAGGATTGGGAAGATTGTTTGCTGTCAGGGATGTAGATACAGTTAAAAGGAATTCCTATCCTTTTTTAAACATTTAGTATTCTGTTATAAATCATGAAATATAGAAACAACAGTAAAAATTGCAAATACTGCAAAATCTCTGAATGCCACAGAAGCACTAAAACTGTGAATTGAGGGTATCTCAAACTAACGTACTTAGTAGATAATATAATTTTATGGTCAGTTTTGTGAACCAGAAATTCTTTCCTTCTTGTGTTTGCTAGCCTGTAAATCTGCATTCTTCTTGTCTAGACTTTGCCCAACACCCTAATAGCCTCTTTGAAGTTGCTTAATACAAATAAATAAAATTGAAACTTAATAAATATTTTTTCTATAACTGAAATTAAATTGGTCATTCACATGCCAAATTAGTCATATAAAGTAGACGGAGTTCCATAAACATCTTATCTCCTACATCAGCCTGGGAAAGTAGACTGGGATGAAGTTATCATAGGCTAGACTTTCATGGTTTTAATTATAAAACCTACCAGTGTTATGCAAAGCATCCATGAAAATTCTGTAGCACAAAGTAAATAATGGGAACTAGTAAAGTAATAAATGGATTCAATGAATTGTGGGGGTTCTTTCCAGAGACCATCACTAAAGATTTTTCCCTTTGCATTTATGAACTCATTGTTTTCCAGGTTTCATTCATTTTTGTTATTTATGGGCCATCCTCCATACGCAATACGTGAAGTCAATATCAATAAGTTCTGCAAAATCATTAGTGAATTTGCTCTGGAATACCGCACCACCAGGGAACGAGTTTTGCAGCAAAAACAGAAACGGGCTAACCACAGGGAAAGAAACAAGACCAGAGGGAAAATGATAACAGATGTAAGTGGCAAAATGTATCTCCCACAGCATGGATTTTTAAAACTTTCTTGTGTTGAATGTGGTATATGAAGTGTTGTTACTCTCTATTTTTATTCTTAGATGTTCTTCTACAGTAAGTAATGAACTTTGTTCTCTTAGAAGACAAAATTTGCAAGTCCTTGATTGTGTGTATTTTCTGCTTCGCACTAGTGTATAGAATGAGTACAAACTGAAATTAAGCATCAAAAAAAACTTCGCTATGTGTTGCACAGCGTCCAGAATATCTAGAACATGCCAGGAGCTGTGTGTGACTGATCAGCCAAGAATATGAAAAAGAAGAAACGCCTGGAAAGTAGATTCCTAATTGAGAACATAATTTAAATGATGAATCATTGTAGCCATTTAAGTGTTTGCAACCAAACTTGAATGGACTTTTTCTTCTATCTTTGAATATTCTAATATAGTCTTTAGTCTTGGTATTAACTTAACTTTAAAGTACAGAACAGCCAATTTTATGGGAACAGATTAATTGGAGGTTCTAAAAGAGTGGACAAATTTATGTTCATATTAGATGTTACCCTGCACACTTTTTGACTGTATGGTTGCATACTCATAGAATAAATTAAAATATGATTAGTTTTCTCAGCATAGTAGGTTTTAAAATCCCCTCTATTTTTTTCTATCTTTTTTTTTTTTTTGAGTTGATGTAGTTTAACTCAATCCAAATAAAGTTTTAAGAAGTGCCAGTACTTAATAAAAGTTTCCAGCTGTCTCAAAATCCAAATCTGGAGTCTCTATTAGATGCAAGTAGTTCATTGCATATGAAGCTATCCCTGCCTTTGGCATGAAAAACCCTAAGCTGATTACAATTTTATGTCTCAGGCAACATGAGTCTATATATATATATATGTATTGAAACTGGAGTGAAAAACAACATTCTTTAAAATTGCCCTTATAGAAATGTTCTTTAGGGGAGTTATTTATGTGGCCATATAGTTATTTCAGAACTTGCTAAATCTCTTTAACCGTAGCCCAGTAATATGGCTTCATTCACCCTTCATTTGAGCTGCGTATCTGGCAAAACATTGATTATATGGAAAAACAAAGTTGCATCAGACTATTTGTCACGGCTTTCTTCGACAACTTCAAAGTTAGATCTACTTCAAAACAAGTTTCAAGTTTACCAGGATGGAAGATATTTATGTGTGAAGAATGATGAAAATGGGGAATTTTATTGTAGTCTTGTTTTGGCTGTGGTTTATATCTGGTCTTGGTTTTTTTAGTGTTTTATATTTGAAGGCATTGGAAAGGGAAGATAGATCAGTAATGCATTGACATTGTGTTCACTAGTTGCAAAATACTGATAGAAGAAAGTTGAGATCTTGACATTGGAGAGAAACTCTTTGTAGAAAGTAATTACAATGTATTACATTACAATGTATTAGTCATATGGAATTTTAATTTCTACTTTTGGTGATCTAAAAGTATTGTGCAGTTATTTGAAATTTACCTCTCTGTTCTTTCGAAAGTTTCCTGAGGATCTCATTTTTATCACCTTACAGTATATTGCTTTTAGGCAGATGCAGAGAGATTTAGCAAAAATGGAAACCAAGTGAGCCAGAACCATCCCAGTTCTTAAACCTTGGTCCCCCCTGCAGACTTGGAAGGCAGAGGGGTGCTGGCTCATTGCGTGGAGAACTTGCATCAGCTTCAGCAACTACTCACATGGAGTAGGCCTGAGGAACACAATGGGGAATATTTCCAGTCTTTCTTTAAGCCTTTTACCACAGATATCTTTATATGTTCTTTAATAGCTGAAGTGGAGTGGGCACTGTCAGTTTAAGTCTTAGTGAATGTTGTCTGGAGGGGAGGGGTAACAGTAAAAAAACCAAAGTTGCCACAGTTTCACAGGGAACACTGCCTAGTCTCTATAACCTTATGTCTGGCTTTAGCCACTGATAGTACTCATTTCAGGCCCTCTAAAAATAACAAGCAAGCAAAATAGGGAATGCAATTATAGCTACAAGTCTGAGCTTTTTAATGATTTTTAATAGTAGGTAATATAAGCATCTGTCTTCCAGATTTATGAAGCTCTGCTTTTCATGATACTTAAGAGTTTCAATTCCAAAATTGCTATGTAATAGAAATAATATTTTGAAACAGCAAATCCACCATATAGAAATGCTAGCCTGAAGGAAAAATGTGAGGGAAGGAGGAAGGGAAAGAGAGAGATCTCATATTGTCCTGCAACATCCAATATTAGATGACAGAAGAATCAAGTAGCCTTTTTTCCTTAAAATTAACATCTTATGCCTGCAAGTGGTTTTCAGTATAGCAATATTGTTTCACAGTTTGTCAGTAATTTTACATGTTACAAAATTCCTAATTTATTACTATTGCTCAGTGTATTTATAATGATGAAAAAGAAAATAAGGCAGAATATCCACATCTGGGTGACAGCAGATTCTCGTGTGAAAAAAAGTTGATTTATTTATTTTGATATTTTCACTCCTGTTGTCAGTGTTTGCTGGGGGCAAATGGCTCTTTAGACATGGAAACATGATGAGAGGGGTGAACTGCTCCTCCTGTGCACTGGAGTAGCTTTGGATTTAGAAGGACAGTGGTTCTAGGAGTGATTACTCTCCACCCAGAGCAGGAGGAAGAGAAATGGTAATGCCTGGTTTCTGGAAGTGAGCAAAGTCAAGCAGAGAAGTGGCCTTAAAGTAAGTCCACAGCAAATCACTTTTAGCTAGATTGAACAGGCAGGAGGGCCAGCAGCTGGGACTTTCTCTGTAAAAATCTAGCTTGATATGAAGTAATATAATACACTTTTTTTCGGAGCAAAGTCTTTGTAATGTGTGTTCTCTGCTATTTTATCATGCCCTGATTGCGTTTTTGTACTGTTTAGCTTAATTTGCTCTCCTGCTGCCTTTTACTTATTAGATAGATGTACAGAATGATGTATTAGATTAGATAGGTAGATGAGATTAGAATACAAGAATGTTCTTACTTCCCCTTCTTCTTTCTGTTTCTTATTCATGCCAAAAAGTTACAGTGGTCTTCTTCAGAAGAATTCCTTTATAGTGTGACTCCCTGTCCCCCAGGGGATGGAAAAAAAGACAAATAGATCTTTTTAATGTAAAGGGAACATACGTGCCGAGGTCCCTTTGCTAAACACATTGCCTGTATTTCTGTCTGTGCCACAGTGTCTAAAGAAAAATAAACATCTCACTCTTTGAATAAAACATACCCTTAAAAAGTAATGTTAATGTGCTTCTCAGCACTCACAGCTAATCTTCTTATGGAGATTGTGCTGAAAGTAAACTTAGGGCCAAAGTAAATCACGCTTTCATTTTTAATGATGAATGTTTCTGGAACAGAATGTATCAATCCCAGACAAAAATCAGAGCTGAGATGGAGATAAGGTCAAAAATATATATTAGTAACACTAGGGAGGGGAATAGTATTGGTGGGATCCTTTTTCTCAAAAAACAAAACCCACAAATAAAAAAATGCATCAATTTCTGGACTATGTTTGCACTGTATAAACAATCAAACTGAAAATTATGGAAACAAGGAGCCCAGATACTTGAGAGACCTTATTTTACTTTGGGAGCCTTTCATGTGGGGCATCTTGAAGAATTGAACCCCATGAAGAATTCCCCAGACATTTGGGAATAAAAATAGTTTGCTAGTTCCCTGTAAATCCCCAAATTTAGAACACTCTATATCCCACAATATTTTTGTATGTCCATTGCATTTAATGTAGTGTAACTGTCAAGATAGTTTTACATGCCTGCTGTCACAGAGGGTGAAAGCCCTGAATGACAGTAGCATCTCTCTAATTTCCAGGATCATGTATCAGGCCACTACTGAAGAACTTTAAGCATTTATTCAAAGACTACCCAGCATTTGATTTGAGTGCTCTGTTAAATTGGCTCTGTTAAGCTCCAGCTTAAAAAGGGAATTAAAACAAGCACTTAAGGGTAGAGAAAAGGAATTGCCAAGAAGTCGATCTCTACACTGAGAGAAACAGCAGCCAGGATCTCCCTGTGCTGAACAGAGCTGGAAAAAGGAGAGAGAGTACTTCCTAGTGTTCTCAGTTTCCATGGGGCAAAACATGGGCAAACACTGCATGACTCAATGAGTAGAAATAGGATGGATTAGGGGTAGTTTCAGTTCATCGTTTCTCTAAGAAAAATCAGGAATTTTTACATACCCTACTGACAGTGATAGTCTGCTCTACATACAATTAGCTTAAAAAAAAAAAAAAGGAGCGAGCTGGTTGTCTGAGGAATGAATTCCTTTTATGTTTTCTATTTTTGTGTCCTCCTATTGCATAAACAGTACCATGGTTACCTCTTACTGTCATAGTTTGACCATGCTGTCTTTCCTAAATCTTGCTGTCTGTCCTTCTCCACCCTGTCCTTTGTTTCCGGTGGCAGACCGATGAAGAAGAGGATACTGAGGTATGATTCTCTGAAAAAGCATGATATCCCATATCTCCTGTGTGCTGTGACATCTAATTTCTAACTCAAGATAGTATGGACACCTCAACTCCATCTGCTTAACTTGAACTATGAAACATGACATTTAGCAATTTCTTTTTTGTCTCAATCATAAGAATGCATTTTTACAGTCAGCTTTAAGCATATGCATGCCTGTCATCTTGAATAAGGATATCCTGATCTGAGGCCTTAATAATTTTAAGTTTCCTCATTTCTTTTCCTTAATGACTGTTCATTGAACTGCAAAGTATCCCCATTAACTGAAACATCAATGATCTAAATGTTACAAGGATCATAAGTTACCTTGGGCTATGGATTACCATACTCATTATTAAGCTGAGTAACCCTACATGGTATTATTTTATAAAGTGTTCAAAGGCATCAGGTTATAGGGATGTTAAGCAAATTGTAATTGTTTTCCTTGCTGTATAAATTGAGAATAAGACACTTCAGACATCATAGAGGTGAGCCATGGAGTAGTTCATGTATCTATCATAGAGTGCTCCCAAAGGTGATGTTGAAAATTAATAAAGGAGTGAATAAATAATTTAAGAACTATAATGTTCTAGCTATATTCATAATAAAACAGTTAAATGATTTGAGGAGCATCTATTGTGCAATGCCTTTTTTGTTCAGCATTAGAGCTTTCTTCAATTTGCTGAACATAATGTGGCTTAATGTTCACTATTTCACAGTGGAGGGCATTTGCTTGAGAGACTGGGATTTGGGCAGTAAATTAAGGTAACGTTTGAAAATTAAGGAAATGAAATGAAAGTTTTGGCTCTACAGCTTTGCCCCCAGTGATGCTTTGTGCTATATAGCTTGGAGCACAGAAAGGAAATTACATGAATTAGCCTGTTTATGCCAACATTTAACTAACCTGTGTGAATAGTAACTAACAGTTACATGAAGGCTTTATCCTTTGAGTTTTTTCTGAGGTGGTATTGATTGTCTTTACAACCCACTCTGTATAAGAGAGTAATCTTAATGCAAAAATGGCATGCACTAAGATTTTCTCTAATGTTTTTCTGTCTTTCAATTTCACATTTGAAATTCCAGCACTTGCATACTTTCACATTGAAATGCTGCAAGCTAATATTTTAACAAGAAAACAAACTTCTCACTATCAAAAATAGGCCTCATACTGGTATATTTAGCTCAGTGCCTTGTAGGGATTATTGTTTTGTTACTCAGTTAGCTTGCTATCTTACCCCAAAAAGTCACTATGTTAAAATAGAATCATCCTATTGATTTCCAGATTGAACATTTTCAGTTTGCAGTCTTCACAGCCCTGGGGACTTGATCAAAGCTCTGAAAGTACAGCCCCGTCTTTTCTTCCAATTTACCTTTCTCTGACAGAAAGGCTTTGCAGGTTTGCATCCTTTTAACTGGCTGGCTTGATACCACCAAGTGAATAATTAATGTTATTTTTTACGCAAAGGAAGAAAAGAATGCAACATTTTCCTATCTTCTGTGCTGAATCAGTGAGAGTAAGACTAAAAGGAAAAAGAAAATGTATTTCAGTGTCTGATGCTGGGCTGATATGACTGAGTGTACCAAGCGATATTGTTATCTGTTGATGCCTGTTTGCTGTCAACAATACAGAGCTGGTATTTTCTGCAGCCAGAATTTTCCAGCCTGTATTTTAATTGTGCTCCTATCTTTCTGTAGATGAAAGCATAGTGGTGAATACCAACATCTCAGCCCTTTGTAGGCAGTCTGGGAAGGGAGAGCAGCCCAGCAATGCAAGCTCTTCTCCTTAGAAAGTACCCATTTCTACTGTTCTCATCCATTCCTAGATGGTTGTTTTCAGTAACTGGTAGGGCTGCTGCATTGCCACATTGTTCACATCCACCTAATGTAGCTGCTGTTATTCATGTAGTCGTGGTGACAGAGAAGCAGAGGGCAGATTCGTCAATCTCTTGTGAGGTTTTGTTTGTTCTTCCAACTACTGACTGCAAATTACAAAAATTGTTTTGGTCATGAAATAATTTGGCGGGGTGTTTTGGGACCATGGATTTTTTTAGTGTTACTGGTAATGTATTTTAAGGTTATTACTTGTAGATAATTGTGTTTTAGAGCAGTTTGAGAGTTTTCTATGCAGCAAGGCGGAGAGGCATGAGGAAAAGGTGTATCTTTCTCAACCACTGTCCCCATTTTGCCTTTTTACTAAAAGCTGAGGTATAGAAAAAAAAGCAATTTCTTACTTGTTTCGTGTTTCATGCTGTCCCCCTCAGCATCATGCCTGACCCCAGATAAGGCTGAGTCTGGATCGAAGGTTGCAAAGCAAGTCCTTGCTTTGTACCTTTTACTCTCAGACATAAGGTCAAAATTACAGAGTTCAAGCTAATGCATCTGTTTTTCCTCTGATTGTGTCTGCTCCCTGGTGTTGGCCTGTTTCAGGTTTATTTCAGGGTGCATGCTTCTGGGAAAGAAGCAACTGTTACTGGGCTCTTTGGGAGTGGCTGCACTCCAAACCAAGCCTGGATGACATTTTTCTCCTTGCACTTCACAATCTAGACTCTGGCCTATTCTCCATGCTGTCTTCAGTTGAAAAAACAAATCCATTTCCTCCCACAGTCTGGCAAGTTCTCCAGCAGCTCGCCCCCCTGCCAGAGCCAGCCTCAGGGGCTGCAGTATGCTGAGGATGCTGCAGAGCACGAGAACATGAAGGCTGTGCTGAAGACCTCCTCTGTCAGCGGGGAAAGCACCATGGCACTCGGGGTCCGCACTCGAAGCCGGGCGAGCCGAGGTAAGTGCCAGCAGTTTCCTGATTGAAGCATAGTGCTAATAGCAGCAACGTTGTGGGTTTGATCCCTCTATGGGCCATTCACGTAAGAGTTGGGCTTGATGTTCCTTGTGGGTCATATATTCTGTGATTCTGTGATTTTGTGGTGTTGTAGCAAAACAGTGGCCCAAACATTAGCCATGGCCCCCTTGCACAGCACTCATGGCAGAAAAAGGTCAAAGGGGAAGGAGAACACCAAAGTAGTGTTTTCGTGCTGGAAGTGGTTTGGGGCACAGAGATGTAGAAGAATTTGCCTGAAGTTTTAAGACATGCGTCACAGCCAGAGTAGTTCCTGGGGGCATTAGGAATCCAATCGTGCAGAAATTCCCACTTCTCCCCACACCATGGTCTTGACTGCCCACTAACAACGCAATTTTTATTCTTGTTCTCATCATGAAAGCAAAATGAGGAATCCATGATGTGGTTTTCTTTTTATTTCCAATAGAAGCAAGTAGAGTAGAAATTCAAATTGAAGTTAAAAGACCTTGCAGCATTTTATGAATAATTGGGGAGAGGAAGATGGGTAAGAAAAAGACAGTGAATCTTTTAACCACTTTCTAAACCGCAAAGATAGTGGGTATTTTCTTTTGTCTTCCCCTCACCTCTCCCATGCATGCAATCCATGGAAGATGGTTTTGGAGTAAAGGTGATGCACCAAAACTCAAGTCTTCAATTTCCTACCCTGGTGTTTCCTGTCCCTCACGTCTGCATATCTTATACTTTCTTGATTCTTTTTTGTTACTGAAAGTACATCCAGAGCATCCTACTCTAAATCTCTATGTGTGGAATTTATTAAGGCTTGAAACCATGATCCTATCTAATTTAGAGATTTAACAGACCCAAATTAAGAAGCAAGTCAGCTCACTAAAGTACAAAGGTGAAATAACTCAAGCTGCACTGCAACAGACTGAAGAGCTGAAGTTATCCATTGAATGCTAAGAAGCAGTATGTTGTGATTGTGAGGGTCAGCTTATGTTCCCCTGAAAAACAGCAGAGACAGAAGACAGGTGAGCCAGACAGAAGGTTGTCAGGAGCACTATTGTAATACAACTGCTCCTGACAAGAGCCAGGAGACAAGCCACAGAGCAAAGGCCTAATGAAAGCTGGTTTTTGTGGACTTCAGGGATATGATACAGAGTGGCTTCATTAGTGATTTTTTAGCTGCTTGCAATTCTATCGCACCCACACTTTTGCAGAGCTCACTGTCAGTGTTCACAATGCACACTAGCCTTCTAATTATTAAAAAACAAAATAAGGCACACAGAACAGTAGTTGGTCATGGAGGAACCCAAAGATCTGTCACACAGAGCTCTGTGGAGTAAGGAGTGCCAGAGCCTTGGATTCAGAAACATGGCTCACTTGTTTGTTTTAACCTAAATTTCAGCTTGCCAACGACTCTTCCTTTTCCGCTCATAACAGAGCAAATGCAGTTGTGCCAGGACACTTACAGCTTTGTGATGAGAAGGTGAATTCTTCATTGTGAAAGGGACAAGAAGACATGTCAAACCACACTTTATGCCCTTTTCTTGTCTCCTTTGCACTAGGTTGTGATACAGATGCTCGGAAATTTATTCTGTCTCCCTTTTGGTACAAAGGACCTGTGTTTCTGATTCTCATCAATCTCTAACATGTGGCATATCTCATAGTGTCCATGTAACAGGAGCAGATGGAAACATGGTCAACACTAGCCATCCTTGGCTTCTAGACAGCCTCTAGAAGACATTTGCCATCTTGCTCTTGGTCAAGAGCAAGACTCTGAGGCTGAAAGGAATAGACATATAGATATAGATATATATGATTAATTGCATTTGAACTCTTGGTTCTCTGCTGATACAGCAAAGAGTCTAGGGTATTATTTAGAAATATTCTCCATTAGGCAGAGTCTTCTCCTTTGGTCAAATCGAAGTCATGATGACTGAGCTGCCTGCTGTAATTTCCAAAAAAACCCAATTGCAAAACGAAAATGGCGCAAGAGACTTTCTGCCTTCTTTTCCCTCAATTCACTTGCTGAACTTTTCCAGGCCGTATCAGTTCATGGAATGCTGGCAATGATGATTCACCGAATGCAACGGATGATGCAGCAGATGAGATCATGGATCGCATTGTAAAGTCCGCCACCCAAGTGCCAAGCCAGCGAGCGGTGCCTAGAGAGAGGAAGCGGTCACGAGCAAATAGGAAGTCATGTGAGTGTCTGGCTATTAAATTTCTCAAAATAAGCAAATGTGCAAATATTTATGTACATCGGTGTAGCAACCAGGCCTTTAGTAGGCAGGCATGCATTGGTAGTTCATAGTCGCGTGAGTGTATACTTATGATTGGCTTATGTTCCTTTTACTATTGTTTAAATAATGTTGTATGCAGTGGGTGTCTCTGTCTTCTACAGAACCCGAAATGTCCTTAGCAGTAAGAGAAGAATGGTTTATGGTGCTTGAAAGCTGATGACAGTATTTGTGCATAACTAGAGAAGTCAGATCAGGACCTCAAATGGAGACTGCTTAAAATGCTATAACCTCCTGTGAACTGGCATAAAGATTAGTAGCTGTATGTGTAGCTGAATTTATTCATAAAGCAAAAAGTAGTTTGAGATATTTCACCTTTTAAAATCTTTCTTTCTCGTGCTGTGTGCTATCTTTCTGCAGCGCTGAAAACAAAATGTCTACTGCTGCTTGGCTGCAAAGTGGTTATAGAGGAGTTTAACTTCCACTGGGAAGAAAAGGTAGCACATTTATAAGGTGGTCTTTCAATGGTGTAGTGTGACCATGGGGCTGAGCTGCGGCACCCAAGTTTGAGGAATTTGGTTTCATGCTTTAGTAAATACAATGTTTAAGAGGTGATGAACTTTCTGGGTTTGGTTTTTTTTTTTCCTCGTGTGCAGAAACCACTGCAATTACTATGAGAAGGATAAGTACCCAAAGAACATAAGATTTTAGTGTTTGATGTCATTCACTATATGTGGCTTTTTGACTACTTTTCCATCCATCTTTTTAGCATTTCTGGGAAGTTAGGACAAAGAGGAGACAACAACAGTGAGTGAAAAATGACACAGATTTTCTTTTTTGTGAAATTGTTCTAACATAATGGATGATCAAAAACATTTGGTATTGCTATAAACTAGCATGTGTTGAAAACATATTCACTTTCCCCAACATGCTAAGAAAGGAATTTCTGCATGTGGCAAGAGCAAAGGCCGAGTGGACACTCTGGTTAGATGAGCCAGTTTCTAAGCAAAGAAAATGAGCTGACACTGGATTGTCTGTCTTACTTTCTGTCATACACTGTGCCTTACCTCTTTGTGGCATCACTTTCTGCTGCTACCCACTACCCCACACAGTTCTGGTGTTCCGCACATGCTGACTGACCCAGTTGGCTTGTGCATATCAAATAAACCTGTATGTTTGTCTATGTTCTGTTAGCAACACTGTCTTTCAGGCACACACATACCAAAAACTCTTATTCCTGATTTTTACCAAGTTCTTTTTTCCCAAGGAAGCACTTGCTGCAGGAAAAGCAAAACAGGATAATGATAAAAAAATACTATATATTTTTCAATGGAACTGTCTTTTATATTCAGTAAAAACATTAACAGGGATTAAACATTCAGTAAATGTTTAGGCTGGAACTGATTCCCATTGTAATTAATCATGATAGAATCCAGCTCTTTTGCTTGTTTGTTCTTCAAGATCTGGATGAGATTCTTAAGTGGATTAAAAGGCAGTTTCAAAACAAACATAAAGTTCAGTAGTTTAGTGTTCCTTTCAGCTGACATGTGCAGAAGTGTGGAAGGAGAATATCTTAACTGAACTGTTTCACTCTGATAGATAGTCAATATACCTGGATGATGAATAAATGAAATAGTTTAGCTTTAAAATTCACTCAGCTGAACTGATAATATTACATCTCCAGGAAATGAACTGAGATCAGCCCTTATTAATGCATGATGTGAGTTAAATGAGCAGAAGATATTCCAGGTAGAAACACACAAACATATTACAAAGCAGATTTTTAGGCATACCTTCATGATTTAGATTAGCAAACGCTATGATATTTATTATCTGCAGAGCAAAGCGACCCTATTATCTGATGGGTTCAATCTGTAGGCTCCCATACACATCTTTTGGCTTTTTCCACAAGCCTGGTATTCAATCTATTCACGGACATCAAAGAGAAACTCACTTGAAAGGAATAGTTTCCCCAGTGCATCATGTTGCATGTCTCATTGCTTTCAGTGCAGAACTGGAAATCTTGTCAGGCTTACTTAGCATTCAGCAAAGATTTTAGTGAACAGGAACTGAAATACGTTTTTAGCAAAGTCAGAAACCCAAAAGATTTATATGTAATTGCACTGTAAACATTTCCTGTGATTCAGGTAAAAGGTTCTCATGGGCAGGGGATTTTTTTTTTTTTTTGCCATAAAAAAGACAAAAAAATATGAAGTAAAAAAAACCAACAACCCATACTCAAGTCATTTATAGGTAGGGGAAAGCAGAAACAAAAATATGGAAAAGGTTATGTTAAATTCAGGAAGTAGTTGTAATGGGAAAATGAGACATTTTGACATGTTCATTTGAACCATTTTACCTTTTGTGGTTGTTGAGCAGCAGGAACGTATCTGGTATGTAGAGGGCTTAGTTAGGTTGTAATAATGCAGAGAGTTTGAAAGCTCAGAATAATCAGCAGAACTATAAAATGGAAGAGGGGATAAGGCAGTGAGTCATCCAACGAAAGATAGATGGAAATATCTGTATGTGTTGGTTGAAGATAGGAAGGTCAGTGATAAATCGAGATATGACTGAAGTTAACTGTGACCTAGTAGGAAGGAATTTGTTCAGTGGGAGCTGAAATGGATTACAGAAATCTAGGGTATGTGGTAAGTGCGTAACAACTGAGTTCCTGTGATGATGTGAAGAGAAAGAAGTTAATTCTGTGCTAGACCTATACACAGAAAGTTTTAAGGATAAAGTTTGACATTTAGAAGCACAGTAACCAACTGAAAGTAAGTGCCTTACAACAGGTGTTCAGTACCAGATGTACTGGAGTGGCATTGTATATAAGAAAACATTACAGTTGTATTTGTTCATCAGAAAACCAACCACAGGACTGAATGAGTCACAGAAACTGAAATGCTCTGTCACCCTCTCGAGGTAATCATTCAAAGACACCTTCAGTGCCAGTTGCAATGGGAAGCTTCTGCTGGCTTTTTCTTTCTCGTGTGTAAAAACAAACCCCAGCTGCTAGAGATGTCAGTTCAGCATATTTAAAAGGATAAAAACATAAATTAAGTTGAAAATATACTGTTTCTGTTCTAGCAGTCTGAGGGCAGCTTTCTGTAAGAAAGGTTTTTAATAATGTTATGGGAAGCTGTTCAACTTGGCAAAGAAATAAAAAATAAAATAATCAGGATTGTCTTGTCCTGTAAGGTTATGATAGCCTTCATGAATGATGCCATAACAAATGAATGCAAAGTTGGGATAAGAAAGTTTTAAGAGTCACTCTATTTGATAGTCCAAATTTCAATTAATACAATTGCTGAAGTTAATTTTTAGCAGCTTACAAAACAATACTATAGACATGGCACCAGTGGATTTGGGGAAATAAAAATTAAATTCTCTGTATGAGATACCACTGAGATTTCAAAAAGCAGTCAAAAAAGAAGGTTATTTAATACAGAAATCTGGATTAAAAAATATTAATATAAGGTAGATAAGCAAGGTTTGCTGTGAAGATTACAAAAAGTGAGGTAAGAAAAGAAATTTTGTAAAGAAGAATAATACTTCTTAGAAAATCCCATTACTAAATGAGAATTTCACATCATGATAAACCAGCCTGTGCCAATTGCTTCAAGCTGGGGAAGGCAAAAACTAGGTCTTACAGCCACAGCAGCTTTGAGGCAACAGAAAACACATGAAGACTAGCAGTATCATCCATAAGATGCAAATTTACTTAAGTGCATTTAATTAAAGAGCCCCTCCAAAACTCCATAATAGAAAGTATGCGATGGGTGAGCAATTGGCTCATGGGTGGAGCACAGAGGGTAATAGTGAATGGGGTCACATCAGACTGGTGACCTGTCACTGGTGGAGTTTCACAGGGCTCCACCTTAGACCCTGTGCTCTTCAACATCTTCATAAATGACTTGGACACAGGACTGGAAGGGATACTGAGTAAGTTTGCCAACAACACTAAATGGGGAGAAGCTGTTGACTCCTTCCAGGGCAGAGAGACCTGGACAAATTAAAGAGATGGGCAGTCACCAACTGTATAAAATTTAACAAGGTCAAGTGCTGGATTCTGTACCTGGGCCAGGCAACCCTGATTGTGTGTATAGAGTAGGGAACAAGAAGCTGGAGAACAGTGCTGCAGAAAGGGGCCTGGTTCTCTTGGTTGATGGCAAGTCGAATGTGAGTCAACAGTGTTCCCCTGGCAACAGGAGGAGCGACTGTATCCTGTGGGGCATCAAGCACAGCATCGCCAGCCGGTCAAGGAAGGTGATTGTCCTGCTCTGCTTTGTGCTGGTGCAGCCTCACCTTGAATGTTGTGTGCAGTTTTGGGCACCACCATAAAAAAGACATTAAGCTATTAGGGAGCATCCAAAGGAGGGCCAAGAGGATGGGGAAGGATCTGTAGGGGAAGCTGTATGAGGAGTGGCTGAGGTCACTTGGTTTGTTCAGCCTGGAGAAGAGGAGACTGAGGA
The DNA here is from genome assembly GCA_013390005.1 of Calyptomena viridis. Classification (NCBI taxonomy): domain Eukaryota; kingdom Metazoa; phylum Chordata; class Aves; order Passeriformes; family Eurylaimidae; genus Calyptomena; species Calyptomena viridis. Next base: position 154,250 of record WEIV01003904.1, read on the forward strand.
GAGACCTCATTGCAATCTACATTTCCTCATGAGGAAAAGCAGAGGGGCAGGTACTGATCACTGTTATGACCAGTGACAGGACTTGAGGAAATGTTGAGCCAAACAGGGCTGTATTCTGACCTCTGTGAATGGCTGCGACAAGGCTCTGAAAAGGGACCGAGGAAAAGTCCTAAGGATTCATTACCAGCTTCAAATACTGATTAAGCCCAGGGTAGTAAAACCAGACGAGCTGACTACTAATTACCTTAAGGCCAAAACATGAACCTGAATGTATCTACCTCCTTCTTTATGAATTGTTAGTATTAGCAACATTCATGCTTGAAAATGTGTCTTCTGGCTCCCTGAAGTCAAGGCAGCAAAGAGTGGGGATCCCAACTCACTGTTGCCAACAATTTCAGGTAACTATATTAAGGAAATAGCTCTTTAAAGATGACTTGACTATGCAGCACTGTTTGCATCTAGATCTTCATCTGACCTTCAATGGTAAACTATAATGTAGGACCTGGCTATGACTTACATTTAATGATGAGTAGCACAGTTATGGTTTGATTGGATGCTGCTGGAGACACTGCATGGGGAGGTCACAGAGTGAGAGGGTTGTTTTCCCATACATTGTTTTATCTCAAAGTGTCTCTGTGTGTGTGTGCACTCATTTCTCTTAGATTTTATTAAAATTGAAAATCTGATTTAGATTTGAGTTAGAAAAGTGGGTTTGGAACAGACAATAATTGAATCACAATTTAATCTAATATTTGAATGAGATAACTTGATTGAACTTATTTGTGATGTTTAAAAAAGAGAGAGAGGAGATATGACAATGCCTTGTTCTTTTATCAGGCTTTGAAATCGTGTGTTAGCCTAATAAAATACCCCGTGAGTGACCTTGAGATATGGAAACATCTCATAAGGATTTATTGATTTATTTGTATAATAGCTTTCAGGGAGTAAAAAATTCTTGCAGTCATTATGCAGAAATGGATCTGAGGCAAGTAATCTGTCAGACTCACAAGAGTGGACTGTGGAGGAGATAGGAATTGAAAGAAGTTTATCTGAATCTTAGACAAATAAACTCAGGAGTGGTGGATTAAATTTAACTACAGAACATCCAAGGTCAGGTATTTCATACTAAATTCCACCTTCAGTAAAAGTGAAATAGGAATCAACATGCTGTCATCAGGTGCCAAAACCTGGGAAAGAGCTCTGCCAAAGGACCAGGTGTGGAGACCAGCTTTAGACAAGTTTTGGTAGCACATGCAGTGCTGATTTGGAATAAACATGTTTGTAAGCAAACAAAATACTACAGTGGAGACTATTTGAATCCAAAGGTGTATAATTTTTGTCAAGTATTCATTGAGTGCTGTATTTAACTATTTTTTCTTATTTTCTTTGTTTTTTTTCATTATTTTTCATTTTCGTGTCTCTCCACTTACTTTTTCTGGCTTTGAAAAGATACAAAAGTGCCAAAATACCAGGAGAGAGACTGTTCTGGTATTTATAGCCTGACTAAAAGCAGGCGTTAATGGAAATTATACTTTTAAAAAATGAAAACTTTACAAAAATAAAGTCTATATAAAATGCTTTAAAGGCAAGCAGCTTCACTTTGCAATTAATTATTTAGGATTTGGGTATCTGGATCCTCTCAAGAGTTAGAGGAGGGGACAGAATAATCCAGTTAGTGATGCATATTTAGGAACTATTCTTTGTATTTAGAAAAAGTAAGTGAATCACTGATGGTATTCAGTATCAAAGTCTGTTTGTTCTTACACAAAGTACTGAGCCTTCAGAAGGTCAATACACAGTTAATAAAAATGTAATTATTGAACGAAAACAGAATGTGAGATAAAGCATGGCAGCTGGAAGGTTATCTTCATTAGATGCCAAGATAGCTGATGTTTTGGATGCCTTTTAGGTAATACATTCTTCCATCTTTAGGAAGACAAGATCTTTGCAAAAATGGGACAACTAAACTCCATGATCTACAATAAATAAAAATACAAACAATAAATTAAAATTACTACTAATAATGAATGAATAACAAATGCAGTTGACCACAGTAAGGTGTAGAAATTTATGTACCTGATCAGGGTGAGGTCCATGTAGTCCCACATCTCATCTGTGCCACATCAACAGCTGTAGAAGAACAAACGGGAGAAGTAGAATCATAGAAGTATAGAATCATTCAGGTTGGAAAAGACCTCCAAGTTCATCAAGTCCAACCTTTGGCTAAATACCACCATACCAGCCATTATGTTGCATAACCATTAGCCATTAAGCCATTAGTTGCATAATCCATAGGACTCATCAGGAGTTTCAATACTGGTAAATTGGTGTATTTATTTAAAGCATGAGGCTGAATAGCTGGTTCCGTATTTTCAGTTTTGTCCTCCATTGTTATTGATAACATATTGACATATGTAATTGTGATTGTTGATACTAATACCATTTCGAAGTTGGTATACATTTATTTATGAGTGTTCAGTTTCTGCTTTACAATGTGTAGTTGGGGGGGGTGGTTATACCTTCTTTTTAAGATATCTGATCTCCACAGACATACTACTTTTTGAGCCTTCAAATGTATAGTTCCTATGTGTTTTATTGGCAGTCTCCATGAGTTTCAAACTATATCTTTCATATTTTAAAGTTTGTTCCAGACTGTTTGCCTGGCCCTAGCACTGCAAGGGGAACTTGCAATCATCCTGTACAGTTCTACATCATGTAGCCTTCAAAACAAAAGGTTTTTTGAAAGGCTGGTTTAAAAGTCTAGTTTAAAAAATTGCTTGTAAAAGAGGCTTAAATTTATTTTCCAGTTACTGTTTTAGAGGAATCTATGAGTCATTTATAGAATGAGTTTAATTCTGATAGAAATGATTTCTTTTGGGGCTCCTAGCCTCAAGCTTTCTGATTGAAACAGCTTTTTAATCTTTTTTATATAAGTGAAGTCAGATATAAAATTAACCCAGCCTGTACCAATAAGTGCATTCCTTAACTTTACATTGAATTCCAGTACCAGTATTGGAGATACTGTGGATTTTAGTATTTGCTCAAAATTGAGCAACAATTGTTTTAATACAGCAACTGAAAAAAAGGGTGAGAAGTCATTGTGTTCATCTGGGAAGTCAGAATTAAATACACAATGTTTACAAAAAATACAAGGCTTTTTATCCCTGTTTATTTCAGTTCACAGGGAAAAGAAAGAGATGAACACTATGAAGACATTCATGTACACATACATGTTTGTTTCATTATCCAAGGACAAGGAACACAGTTTAGGAGAAAACTGCTGCTATAATAGGTAGTGATTTTAGAGTGGCTGTCACCTCATGGCACTAAATGCCTATCCAGGTGAAGCCTGTGTCCCAGCAGGATCTGACAGCACAGGCAAACCACTGGCACCTCCTTGTGCTGTGTCTCTGACACTGAGAGAACTAAATGCAGCTTCCCATGGGCTTCTAGGCAAGGACTTATAAGTGCTGGAATTTCTTTGGCCATCTCTTCTTGGCCAAATAGCACTTTCTTAATGTCAGGAAAGAGCAAACTAAAGATAATGTGGGAGAAACTGGCAGGAGATGAGCAGCTGATAAAGAGCAAGTGATGTCATAATTATATGTAGGAAATAAAGATGTTCATGTTCCCATGTTCATGTTCACAGAATATCGGCACTGACATTTTTTACTTTCATTATGGTATACACTTAAGGTACTTTTTCAACTGTAGTTTTGTAGAAAAAAAATAACTTGTTTGCATCTTACAAGACATAAAAATTGGTTTTTTCACTTTTGCCAGTTTGTCATTCATTGTGTCAGTGAATTCATCTATCGTCTGTTTTCATTTAACTGACGTATTTTAAAGATAAAGGCTTTTGAATTCTTGTCATAGGATTCATTCCCAAAAGTAGGATCCCTAAGTTTTAAGTATTAAAAAAGTATTTATGGTTAAGTTGCACACTGTTAGTCCAAAGTTCATAGGATATGTGGTTTGTTTTCTTTCTTTTTGTATTAAAGTGACTTTCAAGTTTATCTACGGTGAGTAATTTACTCCTTATTTACGTCATCCCTCCTTCCTGAAAGATGATGATTTTCGGCATCCGAGTAAGAACTCGGTGGCAGTGAGTTGCTAGCTGACAAAATCTCAGAGTTCTTAATGAAAGCACTTCATCTGAGAGCAGAGAAGCACAGGACGGTTTTTCAAGCGCCGTAGAAAAGAAGTGCAGTAACAAAACAGATCTTTCTGGCTTTCAGGAAGAGCATGGCGCTACCATAGCTGCCAAAGAGAGCCCTCTGCTGCCACCAAGGAGATTAGCAGAAGGGGCTGGGAAGGCAGGGATTTGCTTGCACACGTCGAAAGTGTTGGGGAAAAGGTCTCTCTCAGAAGATAAACAAAAGTGTTTCACACAAGGCTATTTTGCATTTATCTTGCCCCAGCACTACCTCCAAGAAATAATATAAAAATGTATATATATGGCTTTCTCTAGACAGAATAACACAACTTGATTAATGTAATTACAAGACTGTTTTGATCACAGTTATTTTTAATCTGATGGGCTCATAGAGGTGATGCCTTTTACTGTTTTATTTCCCAGAGTGGATTCCTAATGGAGATAATTAATTTACATTCCACAGAGCCCAGGTGGTCAAACTTGGTCACACTCCTTTGCCAAGTCACTCTCCAAGAGACATCTCTCTGTTCATAAGCCTGGTTCATTTTAAAATTCCAAATGGAATGTAAATACTTCAGGCCTGAAACATTTCTGTTAGATTTTTTTGTATCCCATCTCCTGCCTTTTTTTGACCTATGCATTGTTAATGCATAGTCTGGTCTTGAAAACAGTATATAGTGCTTATGTGCAGACTCAGTTGTTGGTGAGCTTTATGCTCTTGGTACCTTACCTATTAATAGTGGAATTATTTCTAACTGGTGAAGATGAGTGGGAGAAATCATGAAAGAGGTGGCAGCAGGATTACTTTTAATAATAACTCTTTATAGTGGAATTCTTGTAAGTCCTGATAATTTGGGGGGCTTTGTCATAGAAGGTTTCCAAGGAACGAGTTAAATCTTCTTTTCTGCTCTGCTGTTGGGACTGTGTAATTGATGATCTGTGAAATACAGAAAGTTGGAAACTTTAACAGTTTCAACTGCATGTTAAATATTACTTTGAAAACCCGAATGTTCTTCATGCAGCCCAGGTTCTCTAAAGCAAAGCTGTAGGGTAGTAGTAATACATGTGTTGTTTCTGGGAGCTTTCTTTGTGGCTGATCCAGACAGAGACCATATTTCAGTTGTCAGTACTTCTTCAGAAAACCGGGCGATATAATCAAAAATTCACCTACAAATCCCCATAAGAAAATATAGTTTTAGTGCTTGCTATTATGCTCATGATGTTTTAGTATTGCTATTAAGCATTTAGGCCCACTCATATTAAGCACTGATATATGCATAATTAAACATAAATATGACTTATATAGACAGTGGCATGAAAACGTGAAGACAGAAAAGGATTAAAATAAGAAAATATGAAGAAGATTGTCTGGATTGAACTTTTGGGTTGCAAATTGCCATTGCTGGACTCACTGGAGTAATATTCAAGAGAATAGGTTAAATGCAAATATATGAGAACATAGACTAAGTGTGCAAGCTGGGTGTTGATAGATAACAGAAAATAAAACTAAGGTACATTAAATGGAATGAGACGATGGAGCTGGCTGTATTGTCTCTTATAATCTGCCCTTCCTGCTGTCCTCGTGGTGTCATTTACTGCCAAGTGGAATTTTCTTCATTCCAAATCGGCAACTAGCAGTTGCATTACCTTTGCAGCTGGGACTGAGAGAAAGTTCTGTGGCTGCCACATCTTTGCAATAGGAATATCACTCATTCTATGCTTGAGCAGAAGAATGGTCATATCTATTCTGCCTTACAAGTGACTCATACAAGTGTAGACACATATGCCAAAAGCCATGGCAAATGCAAGAATAAATGGCGCCAGCCAGACTGATCTTCACTGTTTATTGAGTCTTAAAAAGAAAAAAGAGGTAGGGAGCGAGGAAGTTAGAAATGCTAGTTGCCCTTTAAAAACACAACCAAACCTTAGATAATGGCATTCTCTAACAAAGCTATGCTAAGGGAATTACTCTTTTTTTAAAGCTTTTCTAGTGTAGTGTGAAGGCTATGTATCTGTGTAGATTTTGACCCATGGGCAGAGTCAAATTCGTCAAGTTCATCATAAGCACACTGAATTCTGCCAGGATATCAAATAAAATTCTAGATTTCATGATGAAAAAAGAATATCATTCCCTCTGACACCAGAAAAACAACATTTAGTTTCTTAGTTATGGGATCTCAGCAGGTCTTGCTTGTGACAAGAGTAAAAGTTTTTTCTCTCTATGCTATGTTTCTTTAGCAAATGTTTTAAAAATTGCTTGAAGAACCCAAAAGGTCATTTGAAAGTCTTATTTTTATTGTCACTACCTCCAAAATACATTCCATAACGCAGTTTAATGTGATCTGCAGCAGGCCAGGAGTTTTACAAGCCAAGATATTATGTCTAGTCCAGTTACAGACACGACAGACTTCAGCGAAGCAGGGAGACTGAAGATCTAGTTTGAGAAATGTAATTTTGCATTGCCTATAAAATATGGAAGGAAAATATCTCCTTGCATTCAGTTTTGATGACTGAACATGTTCATGACCTAAGGTAGAGGAACTCTACCAAGCACTTTATGAGGAAATAGACAAATGACTGAGAACATCTGTTTAACAGTCAAGTCAAGGTTCACCCACTGCCCAGAGCAGTCCCTGCTCCAGTAGATAACTCAGCTTTCTCCTGGCTTCATCACCCACAAGTCTCCATATTCTACAAGCCAGTGCAGAGAATAGTGGGGCTGGAACTTGCACCCATCCATTGTATCTTCAGATAAGGAAATGTACTGTAATTTGTACATATTAGATATAATTTTTATATGGAGAGACACTTTACCAGACTACTTTCATCTCCCTAAGTACATAATACTTCAAACTACAAGTGGATCCATCTGTGTCAGACTGGCCTGTTGCATTGTAAGGACAAGAATTCCCTCATTTGAGTTTGGACCATGATTCTGTCAGCTGTTATCCTTCCAGTTGTTTGTTGATGGTGGACAGCTTTAATCTTGTCAGTAGCCACTGTACTTTACAGTATTTGGCCCCACAGGATTAGTTTATACAAGTCAACAGCTGTCAGTTTTTTATGGGAATCGTTCTGTCACTGCAGAGATTCTTCACATCTTTGCTTTATATTAATTATTATCTTTACAATCTCATCATGGCCACCAAAATCCTACATTGTTTGGAGCCCTTTTCTCTGACTGCTGGCCTTAAAACCTCAGGTCATTGGAATATCTTAAATCCAAGTTACCATTCTCTGTATTATAGGAGAGCTAAGTTAGAACAATCAACTGAGGGATGTTTTGCTTCATTGCAACGGTGTATATCCCAGAAATTCATTGAGTATTGTCATTCCTACTTCTTTTGCAGTCACACAAAATGTATAAGTCTGGAGTTGGCCTCCATTGTGTGAGTTATACAGCAAACCCAAGCAGGGCACTTGTCCTTGTCACATGCTGCATACAGTATTTCTTTTCCTCAGCCATCCATGGGTTAATACACAAGGACCTCAGTCTAAGACTTTAGTATGTTTGATAGTATGTTTGATAGGATATCTCCTGGAGGTTCACAGAGATATCTTGACTAATGTAGAGAAGACTCCTTGTTTTTCCATGAAGATGGTTTCTGCCATGGTATTTTAACTTCTGATTATGGTTTCTGAATATAAACCCCTGTAATTTTCTTCAAAGAGACCTATATGTTTTTGTAAATCCATTTGACTTTTGCTAGTAAACTAGTAATCCTGTCACTCTGGCTGATGGAGGAATTTAAACAACTGTATTCTGCTTCGTGGAAGTTAGAGGCACACATTTCCCTTTCAGTTGTTAAATACAGTCTCAGCCCAGTTATTTGTGGAGTCATAACTGTACTGATCTAAAGAAGGTTGTTCTAGAGTTATCTTGTCATAAATAAGAGCTGAATTTTGCTTAGTCCGGTACATAGCCAGTGTTAGCAGAGTACCTGACTTCCTATTAAATGTTTACAAACAGGAATAACAGTTCTGTTCTCTTCCTGTCATATCATCTGACAAAAAAAATAGCTTTGTTTTACAATGGTTATTGTGCTCAGTTTGCAAATGTGAGTGAGTGTGGTCTAAGAGAGTCAGGGATATGAAAGCAGTCATGAATACATTTGGTTTGACACTTCTTCAGAAGTATCTAAAACATGGAAATTTGCTCTGGATTTGGTTTTCCAGTTCACTTTTGCACCAATGGGAAGATGTAATGTCATCTAGCCAGTCACCCTATAAAAGTTTGGTCTCCTGTTTGCATATTTTTGAACAATACTCTGCTATCTGGTGGCTAAGCTAGCTGCAGTCCATGTTTGGCTGCGTGTTCTAGAGGATATGTCAATGCAGGCAGCTAAGCAGGTGAACTGCAGAGGGAAATCTTTGCTTTAAATATAACAGAGATGTTTTTACAGCAGCCTTTCTTGGATTTGTTATTCCACTTCTGATATAGTTCATTTTGATACAGAAATAAGCATTGGGTGATTCACCGAGACCTTAAGACCCTGATGTCTTACCCTTAAGGTTGCGCAGCTTATGTCTAGAAATTAACATTTGTCACCATGGACATTTGGATGTCAAATCTGGGAAGTCAAAAAGGGTGCCAGTAGTGAGGACTGACTCAAAAGTCCTTGTTGGGTATTCTGGGAGACCAGAATATTTTATGTCCAAAGTTTATTTCTCTTCTGGTAGTACTTTTTTAGTCTTTCTTGATCTTACCTTTATCAGTTGCATTTAACCTTGTAGTGCTTTAAGCTAAGTATTGTTAAACTGGGAAGTTGTTGCTAATGGGTATTGTAGGAAAAACTGAGTATCAAAAAAAGCTGCTATACAGACTCCTGGTGGTGTTTAATAAGTATGCGAATGCTGTCGGGAAAAGGAATGAGCCTTGAAAAAGTTTTCAAGTAAGGGTTTGATAATGGAGAAACAACTACACACATGGCATTCCCAGATCATTTGATTGACCTCAGGAACTGATGAAAGCAGTTTGACTATCAAACATATATCACATTCATTCTACCTGCATCGTATCAAATGTTCAACTATGCCGTATTCTTCCCTTATATTATCCCTCTGTTTTTTATGCCAATCCATTCCCTTGTCTCACTCCTGTTCAAACCCTGAGTGTGAGCACCCAGTTTCAGTTACATGGATATCTCAATAAGTTAGAAGTCTTAATTGTTCTAAATTATAGCAATGCAAGAAGTCCTTGACCACTATTTGCAGCTGGTTTCTCTAAGATTGGTTTCCTCTAGACTTCACTGTTTTGGGGCTCCAAATATATTCTGTTCAAAATTAAGTCACTGTTTATGCTTTGCATGCAGCTTAAACTTCTCAATGTGCATTTTGTACTTGAGGAACATCGAAGTGTGGAATGAGCACCCTATTTGTGTCTTGAATTAAAGACCATCCACCTGAAAATCATGGCACCAGTACAACTAGGAGGACACTGATGCTCAATGTGTGCAGTCACACAGTCATTTGTTTCTTAATAAAAATGGCAATCACAAGTTTTAAAAAATTTATGTCAGGCCTAGTGTTCAGAACACTTTATAGAAAATTAAGAAACAAGATTTTGGCATAGATTCATCATCTAAACTCAACTAAAATGCTGCAGACTACTAATGGCAAAGAGGATGCAAATGGTGCTAGAATGGGGAAATATTACAGAGGAAAGGGGAGCATATATGAAAAGAGTAGTTTTGATGATTTGAATCAACTATAAAGTAGTTATGTTTTTAGTCTTTTAACTTTTTGGGGTGGTTTTGTACACATTCAAAGGATGTCATAGGATTGAATAGTGATAAATTCAGTGGAACCCTATAAAGATCCCAAAATTCTTTTAAAAAATCCTTATAACTGTAAAATAATAGGGCAAATGATACTTTCTATGGACTGAAAATCAACTGATACAATTTCAGAGAAAAAAAAATCTTGAAATGTTGTGGTATTTTTCCTTTAAAATATTTGTTGACTAAATGTCAAATGTCTTTTTTGCCTGATAGTTTGGAGGTGATGAGTACTTAATGCTCCCATGAATTTGCCGTAGGGCATTACTCAGTGTTTCTGAACTTGAGACCCTGAGTACATAGCAACTTTTGATTTGATTGGGCTTGCATGTTAACAGGGGTTTTTACAAGTGAAGGTCTTGTGTAATTATTGATTCTAATTGTTTTCATTTTCTTTGTTGGTTTGTTTTTCTGTTTTGGGGGTTTTTTTTGCCGGCTTTTGGAATTCATGACTCTCCAGTGAGAAGGACACTAAAGAGTGGGCTAACACCAGAAGAAGCCAAAGCACTGGGCCTCATCAGCACTTCCGAGATGCAGGTTTGACATCCCAGAGGTGGCGACGAGAAGAGATGTTCATCTGAAGCACACAGGCTGACAACCCTTTGGTGTGGCATTGAGCTGCCAGCCTCCTCTGCTGCTCCCAACATCCTGTCCTCTGTTAGTTCAATTTTAATAAGCAACAAAAACTGAAACCCCACAGCCAGGGCAGAAGAAGGGCTCAGCATGACATCTGGACAGTAACCGAGGAAGTGTTTGAGTGCTTGTAGGTGAAAGCATATAGCTTCTTCTTCTCACGGTGTGTTGGTGTGAGTAGGAGGGGGCTCTCTGAGTTATCTGTCGTTATGTGAGCTGTGTTTACGTTGGCTTTCCTTGTGCCCTGTTTTAGTCTTTGTAAATGTTTGGCATTTCGTCAATGCAAGGAATGATCCTTAAAGAGGCAAAATAACTCCTCTTACAGCAACCCCACTTTTCCTGAAGCAGATTCATTAAGCAAAGTCTGTGCAACCCTGTGGTTTGTTGAGTTTTTTTATTATTTTGCCACCAAAGAATGTAAAAATGTATGCGTACCTTTGTATATGTACAGAATGAATGTGTGGACATGCGTACGTGTATCTGTACATATACATTCATGGTGTGAAATCATGCTCTTGCTGAAGCTAGCTGGACCATGATTTTCACTGTGGGGCCTTACTGTTCCACCTGGACAGGAGGAAAAGAATGTCTTTTTTGTAGGAACTCAGTGTTGTTCAATGGGATTAACCCTGTGGGGCAGGAGATGGTCTGCAATACAAGTGGAAAATTTAGGATCCTTAATTCCTATGTATTGATACACACTCATACTGTACATAGCAGCATGCAAACAGAGGAGAGAATGCAATTCCTCCCTCTTGTTCAGCTGTGGCTGTACTGTGCATTTGTACAGTTTCAGAGAGATCTATGTCAATGATTTTACATACTCAATAAGTGCATTCAGATGCTAAGATCAAGAAGTTTTGTTCACCTGTCTGTGCCCTTCATGCTGCTTTTCTCTGCTGCAAGATAATGTGGTGGTGATTTTATTTCAAATTAATGAATCTGAATATGAAATAGCCCTGCTAAAAAGCCTGTTGTGGTTTTGCTGTTCTTTACTGGTTTTTTGTGGTTATTCTTGATACAAATAGAGTGGGTGCCACAGTAAACAACTCCAATATATTTGCCCTTATCTCACTGTTTTATAATTGACTTTTATAACTGCCCTCAGCATGTTTGAAGAACCTTTAGTCAACTTAAGTGGAGGACATACACAGCAGTGAAGATGAATTGAACATAGTCAATCCAGCCAGTGCTGCAGTATTTTGAAAAAGAACTACAAACATAAAAGGGAACTTTTTAAGCCAAAGTCTGTATACGGCCAATTGATCCTCAAGAATTAACAAGATTGTGTCTTTCTGTTGCCTTAGCCTGTAAGATTAAGGGTGTGTCTGCACAGCAGTAACATCTGAGGCTTCCTTCAAGCTAGTTAACTGGGGAACATGGTAACAAGGTTCAATTTTGTCTGCAAAACACACTTGGAAAATAGAGTTAAGTAATAGTCTGTGCTAGGGTCCTAATGCCATAGCTGTTTTGTTTCTGACACCCAAGCTAGGTCAAGTGCTTCACATTGTTCTACTCTGCTCTCATTAGGGACAGGATAATTACTGAGGATTGTTCAGGAATAGTTGAACCAAACACAATACAGCTTTGAAACCTTGGTCATGAATCACATCACACTGAGCACAGCATCCAAGTGATGAGAGAACCAGATAGCTGACAACACTGCAATGAGATCTGCAGTTAACATCCTATCTATGCTGCCCACCCTCTTAATCCTAATATTTCATTCTTTATCTGCCAATGCCTTGGATCTTCCGTGAAGTAAAAAGTCACTAATGAGCAAATGTTCTTAAGGACAACATTACATTTGATGAGGTTTTCCCCTCAACTTGTTAAAAAGCCAATTTTACAAGTAGGCAGAAGGCAGTAGTTGGGTAATTAATAAAATATGTGTATTTGAAAGCCATGGAAAGGAGGAAGCTGGTTAGGAAACACAAGTGGCATGTAACTAATTTCACTATAAAATATGCAAGACCCACAAGCATATGGATTTTAAAGGTGATCTTTATGTGCTGCTCACTGTTATGGACTTTTAAAATCTTTCTTAAGAATGCTTAGAACAAAGAAATGCAGGTAATGGAGGTTCGTGGAGGTCTTTGAAGTCTGAAATGAGAGGAAGACACCCTGAGTGTAATGGTTATGTTGAACTGTGCTACTTGCTAAGTGTTAAAGAAGCTAAAATGCCACAAAATGCATTTATGCTAACAGAGATCCTATATTTGACTGGGGGAAGAAAATCAAACAAGTTTTTAAAACTAAATATTTAAATTAATTTGCACTGAATGTGCAAAATAAGTGGCAGTTGGTGACCACTTGCTAACAGGGAACAAAGTTTTCTTTTGTTTAGATGTAGTACAGCATCTGTCTCTGAAGCATAACATAGCTGATGAATTGCTAATATGTATTTTCCAGAAATTGTGCAAAAATTATGCAAAACTTTATGTGCTCCTTATCAAGGAGTACATTAAATATGGAGAATAATAGGGGTTAGAAGAAGTTCAGGGAAAAAAAAAAAAAGACTGTTTCTTTTGGGTTCTCTCGATGCAAGTGTCTTACATGTGAAGCATATTCTTCCTTGTCTGTTTTTCCATTATGTTTGTTTTTCCATTTGTGCTCTCTATCTATAAAACCGTTACCAATTTTTCTGAAGAATAACTTGGTCTTGTTTATGCAGTAGCATACAGTCAGATTAGTTCTACTGTCCTCAGCATTTGTTGCAACAAGATCATCAGACACAGTAACAATTCAATAACTACAGAAAATATTTCCATTTCAGTTCCTGATAAAAATGACCAGCAGCCCTGTGTGCTAATCTGTAAGATGGCAGTATTTCCTCCAGAGTTGGCCAACATGTCCTAACTGTGGGAATAACATTTGTTCCCCTTCGTCTAACTGGTGGATTCCAAATTAAATGGAGGAATTCATTGTATCTTCATGCCTCTCTCTGTCTGTCTAATGAGGTTGTAAACTTCCATTTTTAAGTTGCTGCCTGCCCCTCCATCATCAGAAGAGCCCACCATAAGGGTGTAACACTTGTTTTAAAACATGTGTGAGATATGGATTTGTCTGAAACAAATATAAAAGTCTTGGTAACGCCATGTAGTAACACATGTTCCCATTTCTCACTTAGAGATCCCAAAGGCTGTTTTTAAACAGACATAATAACTACCTCTCTTCCCTTTCCCATAGTAACCAGTCAGATGCAAATCTAGTGCCTAGGGTTTTGTATCTCCACCAAGCTCTCAGAGTCACTGCTGCTGTTCGTTTCAGCACCCATCCGCTGCCAATAACTTGTTTGTCCGTCTGCCACCATAATGCCTTCTTGATCTGGATGCCGAGGTAAACTTTAACATATGAAATATCTGCCAAAGGGAAGCTATCCTAATTTCCTTTCATCTTGCTTGGTGTTCAAAAGGAGACTGCATACAAATACTTTGTATTCCCTCACTCCCAACCAAGGGATAATGTTCAGTAGCAGTTATGTGGCTACAGTGAAGAAATGCTTCCAGGGAAGGCCCGTGTGCCACAATCGAGAGTGAAAAATCCCTCAAAAAAATTATATTCATCACTCTTCACCTTTCAGTCAGGCCAGGCACCAGACTCATTCCAGATGTTTTATAACCCCTTGGCTGCTATGTGTGACCATTCTGTTTGATACATCCCTGTCTATAGTCCAAAATCAACAAAAAAAATGGTGGTTTAATGAGGGTCTTTCTTGCTCCGATAAATACTGGAAGCAGCATCAAAAGCGGTTTCCAAACTACATTTCTTTTTCTCTTTTGACTCCCTTTTATAGTAAATCTCTGCAGTGATTGACTCTGTCAGCAAAGTAAAGCATCAGTTTTGTAGATAGACAAGACTTTGGCTTTAGCTTAATAAAAAGTCATATGTGAATATCAAGACAAGAATTAGTGTCCTGATTTAACAGAAATTTAGAGTCAGAGTCTTGATGTAAGTGGCAGCGAGGGTCTCCTGCAAGGTCCTTCAGAACATCACCTTAAATCCCCGGTGTGCTTGTGCTCCAAATATACCCTGGCTTCTAAATGTTGAAAAGTTACATTTGAGGAATTCAACATATACTGTAACCCCAAGGGTCACAATTCCACTGTAGGTGCATGGTTCCTTTTGTCAGGCATCCGCCCTACGGCAGCCTCCCTGGTGATGTAACAACAGCAAGTGGCTGTCCAAAACACTTTAGCAGCCGTTTGGTCCATGGCAGTAGTCTGGATTCAGGTATTGTGCTGTTGTGGTTATTACAATGCTTTGGTTTCCCTGAGGTGAGTAGGGGACAAGGTGGCAGCCTACTAGTTTCACATCCTTCATCCTTCCACTGCAACTCATAGGCAGGTGTACACGCTGCCTGCCTCCATCTGAAGGATGCACGGGGATATGGTGTTAGAAGCAGGAGCATACTCCTCTCTCTTTTTCACTCCCGTTCACTCACTACATGTTCCAGTCCTCTCATTACCTTCGAGGCAGCCTGTGCGTGTGTGCATTGGCAAGGAGCCTGACACTGTGACACATTTGGATGGTGGCTCTGTACTTCCAGCATCAGGATGCAAGAAACACTTGTCTAAGCTGTAACGACTATGACTGTTGATGTTTCTCTGCAGGAAAAACTGCCAGGTATTTACAGGCTCTAAAAGAAAATAATCTGAAGCATTATTGAAAGGGAAAATGTTTGGTCACAGGCAACTATTGAAGATCATTCACAAACACTTGAACAACATGTAAGGCCCACCTTCCTTCGCTTCAACTGCGGCAGCAACTGGCTCAATTGGCATTTCAGATGTGATCCCAAGAACTTTTTAGCAAGCAGTTTGATAGTTACATAGCAATTAATGCAAGGAGTTTCAGAGATGTTGTATAGTTTTATGTTTACACAAAAAAAAATTAAAGTTATTTCTAATTAGTTGATTTCACATTGAGTGGCATATAGAGATATATTTTGTTTAATCCCTATCTAATACAGAGGCTTCTGTGAAAGAAAGGTTTATTTGTAGCATTGGGTGCATTTCTCCTTTTTAAAGACTGTCTTTGCGCATATACTATCCTTCTTTTGTGAGCTGGGAATTGTAAAAAAATGTAAAGTAGAAAAGGACATGTTTCTTAGACAAAGGAGAAATACTGTAAAATTGTGTAAATGTCACTACTCATGTTTTTTCATGTTCTGTGTAGCATAGTGTAAAATAGGCTCTCCAGCAGTGTTATTCTGTGAATTGTAATTTAAAAAAGAAGCCATGCATGGTCAGAGATATTATCTACAGGTCCTTTTGGTTGAATTTTTTGTTTTGTTTGTTGTTTTCTCATTTTAGGTGAATTCATTCTATGTTAAATTTAATTGTCCATGAAACTGCATTTTTGTTTCTGTTTTATTTCTTAAAGAACTTGAACTACTCTTTTAAGATTTTATTACACATGGAGCTCACCTACCATTTGTATTGATTCTTCAGAAGTTGTGTCACATTTAGTGTAAGCCAGGGGGATTTTCTTTTTATCTGCCTCTTCTGCCCCCACTCTCCCCACTTTACTGTCTGGAAAGATCCAATCACTTTTTTTTTTCTTCCTGTGCCATGCAGGGTCAATACAGAAAACTGACCGCAGACCTGTGTCCAAAATTTCTTGATATAAGTAGTTAAAAAGCTCACCTCTACAGCATTATGTAAACACATCTTGCAATAAAGCTTTATAAAGCACTTACTGGGCTGGTTCTGGTTTTGTCGGTGAAGCTAATCATGGAAGCTTGGGTGGGAAATGGGTGGGAAGCAGGGGTCATGAGTTATTTTTCTCATATCCTCTAAGTACCTGCAAAGCCATCATGTGGATATCAAAACAGCTGCCATTAAACCATCTGGATGGTCTGATCTTAAAAAGCTGATCTGTTACACCTAGTTTCACAGTTTGAGCCTGATTCCTCATCTTGAGTGAAGAAAATGAAAATGTGTCTCTGGTTCTCAATGTTTTCAGTAATCCAGCCCTACAAATCCTCACTAAACATACGCGGGTGCTTCTTCCTGCCATCAGCTTGGAGTTGATTCCTGCCTAACAAATACCCTGTGCACAGAGCACATTGCGTAAAGGTATGAGATTTATAGAAGCAAACATTCATAACATAGAAGAATACCTGTGTGGGGGAATAGCATTTCACATTGCCTCTCCATCAAGACATGAAACACTGTGTCTGCCAGAGCTTCATAGCTGTAAAGGTGGCTGGTAAACGAGACATGCCTTTACCTTGGCTGAAATACGTTCCATGCATCACCATGGAATGTAATTTTCAGGTGGCCACCTATGAGTGCATTTGTACAAGCAGTGTTCTTACTGTTTTCTCTGTTTGCTGGTGTCTGATTATTTGTTTTATTGCTACTTCTCAGAGAGAGACTGAGTTGACAAACGGGGCATCCCTGACCCTACAGAAAGTGAGCTGTGGCACAGGGACTCTTGCATCTGTTCTGCCCAAAAGTTGAAAATTACTATGATGAGGAGAGGGATCAAACTCAAAATGCTCAGATTTCCACTCCTAGTCCTGCAAAAAGCTACTCACAAGTAATTGCTCTTTTGAGTTGCACATGTAATAAGGTCAAAATACATTATTCAAAGACAGCTGCACACATTAATAGCGGTGCCCTGGAAAATACCTTGGTTGACAAAGAGTCTGAGAGAAAATTTTTGCCTGTGGTTTCTGAGATTGTAGGAGCTGATAGAAAAGGCTAGGTATATAAGCCTTCACAGGGAAAAACACCACCTTCTTCCTTTTTAATTAGTTTTTAAAGTTATTTCAAATAAAAAATGTTCCTTTTGGGATATGGCTGCATCCCTGAAAGAGCTGCTTAACATTCCAGATGCACTGGTGTAAAGTCTAGAGGATGAAAGGCTACTAGCCAGAAATGTGGTAATGCTTTTTAAAATAAATATATAAACCACGTTTATTGGCCAGACACTTTTCTTTTCTATCACAGCGTATCCATTAGCTGTTCTAAAGTCCAGATGTGCAATGACAATGCGTACATATATTTTTCAGACCTGGTGCCCAGTCAGAACTCATATGTTGTCACAGAGAAGCCTCTGGCCTGTAGTCAGGGAACAAGTATGCAAATTATACCTTGCACAGCTGCATGCTTATAGATGCTGCGTGTTTATAGATTCTTCAGAACAGTTTTGAGAACACACAACTAAAGAAAAAAAAATACTTTTTTTCCTATTATAACTTCTCCAAGTTTTCTGATGGGAATGCAGTTTGGAAAAGGGAAAGGGCTGTTCCCAAAGCTTTACCTCTTCTGAGTTTTTTTGCAGGAAATTAAGAATGACTTCTGTACTCCATTAGGCAACTGTCTAGTAAGATGGACCTCTGCTGGGAAATCCCAAAAGGAACACAGCCTACATAAAGTGTCATGCCAATGAGGGCCTCTCTGAATGGCTTTTCCTCACAGATTTTTGAGCAGGAGCAGGACTTACCCATCTGTGGAGGTATTCTGCTTAAGAATACTGATTTTCAGTTTCCAGGAGTCAAAATCTCTCCAACACCCACCTTTCTCCCACTGCTCTACCAAGCTTGATCACTTGATTGAGCAGAGTCCAGAGCCTTTAATTTCTTATTTATATGGAAAACACCATGGAGCATGTCAATGTACAGAAGATGTGTATTAGCACGCTCAGGGTGAGACCCTTTCGGTGTCCCAGGTTGGGCTCACAGGATCCCTGGGCACATCCTGCTCCATTATTTCTGTTATAATGAGCAGAAATGCTTTAAGCGTATGCCAAAATCTTACAAGTAAGTTTATAACCCTCTCTCAGTGAGTGTTCAGATCTCTCTGCCTAGGCAACAGACAAAATTAGTAGTCTTGACTTTTATGTGTATTTTCCTTTGTTTCTTCCATACTTAAGGTGATAACAAGAAGAACAACCGTTAACAAGGAACAAAGAAAATTAGATATTGCTGAAATCCATCGCACTCGAAACTGGACAAACTTGAAGCCAGAGGTGAGGTCAAAGCCATGTCATAACCTCCAGTAAACATTCTACTAGTTCCATCTCAAGGCAACATTACCCAAGCCTGTCTTGGAAGAGCTCTGCATTTGCTAAAAGCAGTGATTTGAAATCTTGTCCCTGGTAAAGGGAGCACAAACCCCTTCCAGAGCCAGGCAGGGCTCAGGTGCAGGGCAAATAGGTGGCAAAGGTTCTGGAGTATATCTGCTGCCATAAAGGCATGTGCCATGGCTGCATGTGGGATATAAATGTTTGTACTATAAACCTTGGAGTAACCTGTGAAAACACATTTCTCACAGGCATCCAAAAGCTACAGCAGAGTGAAACTTCTCCTTTTTAATAAAGCAATGAAATATTGAGACTCATGAACGAGAGCTGAAAAAATGAATCCTCCTTCCATCCTTGCTCAAGCTTCCTATAAATATGCACTGCGAGGCTTAAATAATCTTGGCAAGATATAGCAAAGGAAAATTATTGTTAAAATGAGGCCCTGGATATCATTTCAACAAACTTTTTCCCCACATAAACTTATGGAAAATTATTGACCTCATAGCAAAGTCAAGAAAGAAAGAAACCTCTTCTTGAAAAATGGCAAGATACCTATTTGAGCGCGAACTAGACTGCCTTCACATAAGTTTGTCTGGAACACCTCCCAGATATACTGCATTAATTATAGGGAAAATAAATAAGCAGGTTAATAAATAAAAATCAAAATAATCAGTGTCAACAGCGATTAAACAAAACTACTTTTGAGTATAAAGAAAGTATATTGAAAATCAGGCAGTAGTGACCAAAGCCAAATGAAAATTTGATGCTATTGGCTCTGTGAGCAGTGGAAAGAGCCTGATGGACTTCAGCAAGGTTGAATCAAGCCCCCAAAGATAACTATTAGAATGTTAAACTAGATGGAAAATGGAATTTCTTCTCTGACAAAAAGGCCCTAAATAATTTTAACCTCAGTAGTTACAATAGGGAAATCTCTTTCAAGAATGGACAGCACACCATAGCCTGAAAACCAAGAGTGAATCCTTGTTTTCAGAGAAATTATCTCAAGTGTGTTCAGATTACAAGCATGTGGGATGAAACACAGTTAGCAGCCAAAATTATATAGTCTGGGAATTCCATATCATTTTATACACCAAAACGCTGCAAAGTCTAAAACCAAAACAACCTGAAAAAGTCCCAAGCATTTTTTTTTTTTTTAAACTATCGAATGTAGAAACTGTTAAATTTCCTCATAGGAAAATAAAATTTTAGTAGAAATTCTATCACTGTTATGAAATTCTTTATCATTTCTTTACAGACATTGGTAGACAGGATACTAGAAACTAGTAAGTTTAAGTTTAAGGCAGGTCTTAAGAGCAGTAGGAATTTTCTTGCAATTTTGCTTAATGTTCTTTCTTCAAATCTGCATCCTACATGCAATGTTAACTTACACCATCTTTAGGTTTTTTTACTTTCCTATGGCAGGAATGAATTATTTGGCATAAACAATGATGTGTTAATCACTTATTATTTGATATCATCCTATAAATCTTTCTAAAGGTAATCAGGGTATTCATGAAGTTGTTTCTTGATATTAGTTAATCTGAGAGTGGGCCTTACATTACAGTATGTAAAAGATAAATATTTTTATTTTCAAATACCTCTCAACAGCATTATATAAATTCCTTGCAGAGAGTGAATCTGTGTTCATATTTATGCTTATGGCACATCACAAGATGTGAATTTTTGAATGTGCAAGTGAATTCTATCATCTAGTAACGTCATTTTGACTTCTGAACATATTTTTTCAAGGTGGAAAAGCAATGAAATGGTTATCTGCATGGTTTAATTTGTGCAAAGTATTTAATGGTAAGGGATATGGTTATTTCAGAAAGTAGCAAGGCTTGTTGCTCTTTGTATCTTTCAGAGCGTGAGCTCTCCAAACAACGAGGCAGAAGACTTATTACAATGGGATATGGATTTCCTGAAGAATGATCAGCAGTTCATTACCTGCTCCTTACACATTCTTAGTGTTCACTTTTACAGTCACAACTTCTTACATGTATAGACATCGTAAGTTCACAAGGTCCCAGTAAAAGGGACCACTGAGGCACATAAGGTTCCACTGCAGAAAGTCCATTGGAAGAGAAGGTAATTTAGGTAACAGAAAGGAAAGTAACATCAATACCCAAATCAGCAATATAGGATAAAAATTTAAAAAACCCTTTAATGGCGAAGACTAGATTCTTATTTTAATATACAGGTGAACCCAGCAAAGAAAAGTGCAAAGATCATTTTAGCCACAACACTTCAAGTGTTGGACTAAGTGAAGCCCAGATGCAGTAGTAAGTTTGAATGCTAGGAAGGGCACATTTAGCTGAATGTGCAAGGTAGAAAGGCTGACTTTTAGAGAAGTTCTGTATTAAACTACATGGAAACAAGAATTACCTGTCTCACTAGGAAGCAAAAGGCAGTGTATACAAAGAGAGAACATAAGAAAAGAGGACATCATACATTTCCTGATTGTTAGGTGGATTTGCCTTAAGCAAACTGTCTATAAAGTCTGTTTTAAGTTTCATAATTTCCGAGACTTCTTTTTTGCAATGAGCACCAAAAATAGAAGTGTAACATAAATGAGGCAAGGGTCACAGAAAGGAGTCATTCTGGGCTTCACTGCCTTCAGACAATCACAGATTACTTTTGTGTGTAGAAGCGAGGGCATCACCTTTTGTTGTGCCATAGCAAAATCCTGACTGGGGTGCATGAGATAAACTGTGGTCAGCAGCTGGGAAGATTTTGCAAATGTGTATCTCCCCTAAGGCAGCAGAAGTTAGAGTCGAATTCTGTTGGTGGTTCTGAATGCTCAATGAACTGTGCATTGATCATTCCTCTTGTAGCCAGGGATCTCACAAGTATCACTGATAGAACCTTTGGTCAAACCTGGGGTTGTTTTCTATGTCAGCTGCTCTTTGTCCACCCTGATGAAGTTATTCTCTCTTAATAAACCATTTGGGTCAGGAGATACAGGCAAAGTTTAATGCAATTCATCCCCAGCTGCCAAATCTGATCAGAGGAAATAGGAAGATTAGAGTAAAATAACTCTGTGGTCTCCCCAGTCAGACTGTTAGCAGCTGAACTTTCTCCTTGGCAGTGAAAAGGGTGTAATTGTGGAGAGAAAGCTGGCTTGCTGCAATGTAGAAAATATGTATGTTTTCTGCATATAAGGACCACAATTTTCAGGAAACGCCA
>WEIV01003904.1:176620-188414 GCA_013390005.1 Calyptomena viridis
AAGGTAGAAAGGCTGACTTTTAGAGAAGTTCTGTATTAAACTACATGGAAACAAGAATTACCTGTGTCACTAGGAAGCAAAAGGCAGTGTATACAAAGAGAGAACATAAGAAAAGAGGACATCATACATTTNTCCCCAGTCAGACTGTTAGCAGCTGAACTTTCTCCTTGGCAGTGAAAAGGGTGTAATTGTGGAGAGAAAGCTGGCTTGCTGCAATATAGAAAATATGTATGTTTTCTGCATATAAGGACCACAATTTTCAGGAAACGCCAAAGAAGTCTTTACAGAAGATATGTTGTTTTTGACAACATTGCCATCTCTGCAGTATTCAAGGGTAGTTTTCTTGCAAAGTCAAAGTACCAAGAGAATAAAAGTCCTTCAGAAGTGTTTCTAACTCCAGATAGGTTGATCAGCTTAAAGGTTCCAGTTTGTCATTGTCCTATTTTTCATTTTAAGTCTTTTGGGGTTTTTTTTTCTTTCTTTGCCAGTAGGTTCAGTGCACGTGATCTGAAAATTTCCTTGTGTGCTCTCTGACACCAGAGTGCTGACCCAGGAGTAAGAACAGGCTCCTCAGAGCAGAACCCTGACAACTCACCATTTGCCAACCAATATCAATCACTGTGGTCCCTTTCTGCGTTTCCTTCCCTTCCGACTAAGTTCTATGATTACTGGTACAGACAAATGTAAAGCCTCTGACAAGCAGAACTTCAATGTGAAAGTTACAAGAAAACTCAAAATGTTAAATGGAAGAAGATAAAATTTAGGGTGGGGGACAGGACATGTTAACACACAATGACACATTATAGAATCCAGTCTGTAAATTCAAAGTAACTAAAATTGATTTTGAATTTCTTGATGAAAATAAAACCAGCACTGTTGGGCCTCAATGAGCCTCCTGGGGAAAAAAAAAGAAGAGCATTTTAAAAATCTAATTCTATGTTTTCAAGCAAAATATATATTTTTAAAGTTCAAAAATAGATTAGTTGTGAAATTCTGGTAAATATAAAAGAAACTGTCAAGAATCTGGAAAAAAAATATTTTCTCAAAAAGTTTGAAACTTTTTACTTTCTCTGTACTAAGTAAGAACTTGGGACCATTCTAATACCTCAGAGGTATTAATGGGATGGAAAATTAACTTTCTGTCAAGATACAGAGGCAAGAGAGTGGAAAGCCAAGCTGATCTTGACATAAGGACATAAAGGAATATAAATTGCTTGTGTAAAGGAATAATTATTTATTATCTACAGTATGCTTATTGGAATAACTTCACTGGGAATTTGAGACCTAGAAAACCAAAGTTGGAAAAATAAAGGTCAAATTTAGAGGTCTGTGTTCACTAGAGTGAAGCTGTTGAAATCCAGCAGAAAAATCAAGACAATATGGAAGATTATAGGAACCATTCGTGCTTCAAAAAGAGTATAAGGTGCTACTGCTAGTAGCAATACTCATGGTAAGAGCTCAAGAACTCTCTCAGAAAAAGGGAGTTTTGAACAGATTGCTCTAACACGATGCTTTTGGACTATGCAAATGGATGTATAATTTTCGAATAGGTGATGGATGAAATTTTATCAGCAATTATATTCTAGTCATCTCTGTTGACTTGGCAGATAAGCAGATAGCACAATTTGAATTTCAATTACCACTTCTTTATTCTGATGTCATAAGGTTTTCTTCATTACACTTTTATGAGATACAGGATTAAGTCGAAATTTGACCTCACAGCACAATCCAATGGAGAAGAGACTTTCTTCCTTCTTCTCTGAACGACATTAGACATCTTTGCATTTCAGAGTAGACTGTAGTACCATTATATACAGAATTGTTTCTATGACACTTAGTCAGAGTTTGATGTTGAATCAGACCAAAGGATGCTTGCACTCAGTATGATTACAATATAAAATGGCACTTTGCTGCAGCTACAAGGAAAAGAGGCAGTCTTTTCTTGTTCCCATTATAAAATGTGAATGCAATCTTGAGTGGACTGATTTTAGAAAATTTCTGGCTGTCAGTAAAACCTGTGTTATTCTTAAGTGGATTTTCAACTGTAGACACTTCTCTGAGATGCTTTGGCTTTGTAGCACATGGTAGCAAATGACTTCTTAAAAAATATATGGTCCTTAAGAGCAGCCCTGTCAATGTTTTAAGTGCTGCAACTAACCAAATCAGGGATCTTAACTGAGAGGACTGTGGTTGCAGGGTAACTGCCTCGTGGCATGTGTTTTCAGTCTTTACTCAGACTTGGCAGAAATTGCATTATCCACAGCTTTGGACAGAACTTTTGGCTGAAGTTTCTGGCTGTGATAAACCTCATGAATATAGTTATGCCCAGAGGGTAATTGGAGTTGAAGTCGACCATGAGTCTTTGGAGACTTTTTTTTTACAATGATGATAGTGTTCTCTGCCTGTCACCTCTGAAGTTTGAAAGTTGGTGTATGAGGCTACAAAATACCACTGCCTTTGAAAATGTGTCTTTTACATTATAATGAACTGATTACTGCTGACCTGTCAGGTGAAGTAGTTGCAACTGGGATGATTTCATTGTGTGTTTAAACAAGGGGTTTAGTATTTATTTATAGATTAGTTGCATATAATACAATATGCTAATGATGGTTTGAGCATATAAATGTATGCCCAGATGTTCACTGCAGCTGGGAAAAAAACAAACTAAAATAAAAAAACTAAAACAAACAAACCAAACAAAACCAAACCAACCAAACAAAACACACCAAACCAACCAATCCCATCCCAACCAAACCAAATAATTTTAGAAGGTGGTCCTGAAAACTTCCCCAGGGACTGTGGGGAATTTCACACTGCAATATACTGCACATTTAATAAGCTGCTCAATAAAGAGGCTTCTGAAATGCAGAGCTGATGCCACCCCTTCACACAGGTGGCAGAACATCTCAAATCATCCAGACATCACCTGCAGCAGCTCTGCAGGTGGAGACATGCTAGAGCACACAAGCAAGTTTTTATGAAGCTGAAAGACATCCATCATTAAGTCAGTGACACTGTCTGTGTTGCAGATCATATCTTGGCCAGGGACAAGCAGGCGACCAATTTTTGCTTTGCTTATATGTGAGTAACTCTCAAAAGCCTGAGGAAAGCAGAGAATGTGTGTCTGAAGGAAGGGCTTAACTAGTGCATTTAGAGGATGAAAAGCCTATCTCAGGACAGGTAATCATCACTTAGCATAAACGAATATTGTTCTTTTCACATATCCAACTTCTAACACATGTCAGTAGATGATCTGCATGTGTAAAAACACCTTTGTAAACAGGTGTCAGTCACATGGGGCCTGGCACTGTACAGGTAAGTGAAGCAGAAATAGTTCTTGCCTTCAGAAGTTAAGAAATTTGATAATGCATTTGCTTTGCATGATAGCTGAAAATTAAATAAGTGCAGCTGCCTGCATTGTACCAGTAGAACCTAGAAAAACAGTACAGGACATGGGGAGTGATGGGTTGGTTCAATTCACTTGCAGGTTTACCACAACACCTTTACCTGATGTAGTAGGGAATACCACAGGTTCCACATTCAAAGTGGGTAGACAGTGGCTATATATACCATTGGTCACAAATACAGCTCTGCTATACTAGTGCTTGGCTGTCAGGTGTAGATCTATGTGTTTGCTTTGCCACTAACCTGGCAACCACTGCTGCGTTGATACCCTAGTCTGTTGGAATATGACACATCAGAAAACCAGTTCTTAATTCATTGGAACTGACCTATTTACAAAATCACTGAATGGATAAGGTTGGAAGGGACCACAGTGGGTATTGATGCTTCCATTTGTATTAAAATGAAATTAAATGCATTTTAAGGAGTTAAATGCCTTTCAGAATGCCTAATATAGATTATATCTGCTTAGTTACTTTTATAATCCAATTTTGTTTTCTCATCTGTAGTTTGTTTAAATGAACTTAATTCCTGCAAATGAACTTGATTCCTACAGCATACATTAATTATATCACTGTCCTTGAATACCTCCAGTTGGGCCAATACCATGTTAATTATTCCATTTAGTTTGTGGGGGATTAACAAAAGTCTGCTGTAGTCCACTGGGTTATCCCCCTTGCCCTCCCTGATCCTGCACAGTGTTTGGATTCTTGAATCCTGCTGCTATTCAAAGTATTATTAGAAGTTCGTTCCTCTGGACTAAAGATCCTCCAGCAAAAATTTTCAGAACTTTTGCATTCAAGATACTCAGGTCTGATGATTTTTCCCTAGTTTCTCTCTTACTGAATACTGCTTAACAGAGTGGTTACAACCTTACTTTTCTGAGTCTCTTGTTCTGCTTCTTTTCAAATGCAGAACAGAAATATTAATGCCATACTTCTTTTCTCCATCAACATTCCTACATTAACAGTTTTACTGTTAATGAGCTACCCTACTGCAAAAATTAATGACTAGTATATTCAAATTTCTTCTTAGCATTCACAGCTCTGCCAGTCATCATTTGTTTCTATCATCATCTTATTTTTCATTTGACATTTGTCACCTTACAGATTTCACTTTACCATTAAAAAAATTTTGAGCTTTTAGCCAAAGTTGTCTTTCCTCATTGGAAAATCAGGAAACCCAATTATCTAATCAACAGTTCTCACAAAAGTCTTAGGTTTTCATTCACAGTTTTCTCTCTAAATTTTCCATTTCACTTTATTTCCTCTTTCACATTTTTCAGACTTAAATACCAAAAATAATCTTACATGGAGCGTTCTTCTTGCACATATAAACTGGTTATGATCACGGTGATTTCATATATTTTTATCTGTCATTAAAAGTTAGAAACAAAAAAATTAGAAAGTGTTAGAGAGTTATAGAGGCAAACGGATTCAGTTACAGTGAACATCTAAAAAAATTGCAGTTGTAAATAATGAACATGGCAAGGTTTTTGACCAAATTCCCATACTTATCCACTATGAGATCTATGAGGAAAAATTTAAACTGTAAAACCGTCAGTAATCACAGTGCACTTTTTCTTAATATGGCTCCACATGCATACTGTCCATCAAAAACACTAACTACTCATTCTTCGGGCCATTCAATTTGCAAGCCTGTCAGTTAGATTCATACCTTTTGAGACCCTATTGACTTGGGGAGAAGATGAATTAGAGACATAAAATCTTAAAAGATGCATGGATTGTCAGTCTGTCCTCTCAGAACAGTAGAATTTTCTTTAATGGTCCTTACTTGCTACAGAGAAAGCATGGTTAGAATCATGCTGAAAGTAAATTTGTATTTCTGTGTACCAGTCCTGTATAAGTCATAGCTGCACTGTACTGATGCACCCAATGAAAACTTGATGCTCTTGCCTTTGCTTGAAAAATGCCACTGCAGAGCTTATCACCAAGGCAATGTTTTGCTTCTGTGCACTGAATGAGAGAGCTGCTTGTTGGACCCAGCCTGCTGGGTATGGCCCAGGTTAGCCCATGCAGAAATTCACATGCACTAGGAAAGTCACCTGATCTCATTCCTCTGCTCAGGGACCTCAAGGCTAGATGAAGGCCTCATGTTGGAGCTCTATACCCAATGCAAATCCTAGAGTTTGACTTAGAATATTTCACATTTAAGCCAAAATGTTTTTATATTTATGACAGCCAATGTGCTTCCAGGCCACCACCTGCTTCTAAGCCTGATCACACATTACCTAAGCAAACCTGGACTTGCTGCTCCTGCCCCTCCTCCTCTTGTCTTCTTTTTTTCTAATGTTCTCTTCCTTCTTCCCTTCTTTTACACTTTCCTAGCTTTCAGCTGCTGGCAGAGGTAATTGGCATAGTTTGCTTCCAACTGAGAGAGAAGAGAAACATCGTCTTCTCATGGGGACATCGGTGCAGCAGGTAGGATACGTGCAGGGGATGCCATCCAGTTCACACAGGCACCTCCCCTGGGAAGGAGGAGCATGGCACATACTCCAGCTTCTTGCCAGACTGCAAGTTCTCACTTGACGCTACTTCATTTCCCTCTCTGAATGTTTTGAGTGAACCCTTCTGAAGTTTGAAATGCTTGAGAGAAAGTGGATTCCTTGGCTTCTAGGCAAGCTAGGCAACTTTGTCTACATCCAGTTTGGGGTAGCACTTAATAAATTGGGTCATAAGCTGATTGCTTTTGTACCTTTCATTTTCTCTACACACTTGCTCAAAATTAACCAAACAGAAAATTAGCATCTCTGACCACCAGACTGGGAACCCTTATTGTGACTCATCTACCTTTGACCACACTGAATGCCCGAAAAATTATTACCAAGTTGGATGACCTGTTGACTTCTGATCCCTCTTCCCATCATTAAGTTTAGGATTGGACTTTCCAGTTCATGGCTGTGAGAGAGGAGGATGCTTGTTCTCACTATGGTTCCCTGGCTGCCAGACGAGATTGAGGGCACCTTACCGCTGCAATGACAAAAGGAACCCCGGCTTTACATCTCAGGAGCTAGATGCTCCAGAAGGCTCAAGACCGTAGAAATGCTCATGCAGAATAAAGAATATTTCCAGTATGTGACAGCCTTTGAGATTTTCTTTAGCTGTTGCCTGAATATTACCTTAATTTTACCAAAATACTAACCAGCTCTGCCACTTAGTAAATTTAGTCACAACTGAGGGTGGATTCCCCTCCATTCATTTGCTCTGGATGAAGCTGACAAGCCAAGTAGAAGGTTGCTGTCATATGTCTTCCTCTTCTTTTTCTCTTTGTTATCTAGAAGGCCATGCATGAGGAACCATGCAATACATTGTGATCTGAATTAAAGATCTGTCACTATAAGTGGTATCATGCTGTCCCTTCTCATTTTAGCACTTCCCAGTGCATTGTGCACTGATGATTGTATTCTGAGAGTGTCTTTGACCAAGGACATTCCAGTCTTGTATATGGAATGAAGCTTGAACCTTCTGTATCTATAAACCTTGAGTATTTGAGGAAAAAGCCTTTCATCTTGAAAGCTAGAGAGACTAAATAAACTTCTTTAAGCCACTTAATTAGCAGAGAGGGGATGTAGGGGATTAATGGGGTTACACAGAACTGCACCTTATTGGGTGGGGGCAGCTTTAGGACAGGAGTGAATAAAATTAGTGGACTCAAGAATTGATGTTGAAACCAAATTCAACTAAGATGATCTCCAGGGTATTCTTCCTGATCCTTTTTATTACTCTGTTGTTGAAATTGTTTTCTAATATTATTTATTGTCTCAAATATCACATTCCCATCTCTTGAAGAAAAAAGGCTGCCCAGTCTTTCATCTTCCTCTGGTTGTATTTCTTTGCCTCATTACACATTTGTTTTTGTGAAGTATTTGATCATATTTTCCAAAAATTATTTAAGCTTTGGGTATCTTTCTAAAAGATATTTTTTAGTTCAGCCAAGAAGATATGGGCTTAAAGCCCATCTCTACGATGACAGAAATTTCTCAAGTTAACTATTGTGATGGATGTGGAGTAGGACATAATAATGTATAAAAACACTGCTGACCTTATTATAGGGTAGTCACTGTATGAGTACATTGGTTAAGTCTAAAAAGAGGCTGTAAGGAAACAATGACTCAAGATAAGCCATTCCACAGGAATAGGATAATAGGAGACCAACTGGCTCCAACAGCACTGGCGTGATTTCCTGCCGAGACTATTGGACTGGTTTTGTCTAGAAGGGCAGAAACCCAAGAACTGACAAAAACAAAAGGAGTCCCTCTTTCCAGAGAGGAGCTGGCTATTGAACAGGGAAATCATGCTGATCTCAAAACCCAGAAGACCCCATATGTAGAAAGAAGGACAGTTATGAGCAGATGGCAAGGTGAACGTAGACATGGCATGAATTATGTTTAAAATAAAAGCATATGCACTCTGTTGGTTTTAAAACAATTTGCAGGGCTTCTTTTTATTCTGTCATATCTAAGTGAGCATTATGAAGGTCTCTAATTTACTGTGACCTATAAGAAAATTCTTTGGTTTACATCATTTTCTATCCCCTCCTTTAGCAAATACTGTGTGTAATGAAGTTGCTGGGAGTGTTTTCTGCAGCACACTAGCAAGCGGAAGGAGTTTCTGGAACAGCAGAGCTGTGATGTGTCTCCCATTTGGTGATTTGTGGCCCCATTAGTAGCATGATCTACTCCTTCTCCTGTCACTGAAGAAGGTGTTTCCCAGGATATTTTCACTTCTTTTTCATGGTTGCATAGATATATGAACTTAAACTTGTTCACATACACCACTTGTAAACTCATGTTTCTCAAGTATTAGGGAACTTAACCCCTAAGGACCATATGTTTCTGAACTGTGATTGTCCCTTGTGCAGGGGACAGCATTTAGTGACATAGCAAGTTTAAATTTGGAAAGAGCTCTGTTGGTACAATTAATTTTTGTCTTTGAAGCCTGGAAGCTGTCACTTCAACCTTCTGCTAAACTCCACATAAAAGACAATCTATTTCTACATATAAGATAAAAATTTGGAAGTTTAAATATTTTAACTGGTTCCTCTTTCTGTAACATAATTCCTCAGTCAGCTTTTTTAGTTACTACTAAAAGTTACCCAAGTAACACAAGTATTTGATTATACTTTTGTGTCAGTTATACATGGTATAATGACATTTTGGGCATATGTGCTCCTTGCATTAAAGCTTAGCCCTGATAATCTCCCCTACTAGAGGTGTGTGCACATGGGTGGTGTTCACATCATTACAAGCTGTGGGAGAGGCATTATCCTGCTCGTGAGGATGTCTGAGGGGTCCTGAAGATATGACTACAGCCTGCATATGCTTCTTTGACAAGTTTTGATCAGGCTCAAAATCTGGATGCTTCTTTTCAACAATTGCTAGGAGAAAGCCCATCCTTTGATCCCTGATCCATGTGCATAATCTAGACTCACAGAAGTTTTCACATCTGCAAGCTTCTCTGCAATACAGTGCACACATTCCTGTAGTAGCAACACAGAACAGAGAAAAAATTCACTCTGCCTCTTAGAACCCAGCTCGAGAGAAAAATACCAAGCAACTCTGCAGCAGCAACCACTGTAATAAAAAGTAGGGGCTTCACAAAATGTCATTTTATTAGTTACTGTTCAAGTGCAAGCCTACAACTATTCTCTGGTTTTATAATAGGGCAATATAGTACCCTGAGTGCCTGAAGTCTTGGGACTAGTACATGTGTGGGAGCTTTTCAGGAATCCTGTTTAATTACAGTCGTGTTGTTATAGTCTCCGACTGGGGATTGATAATCTTCAGCAAACTCTACCCCATCCTTCTAATGCTTTTATTAAAACTCTGAAGCAAAAATACCAAATAAAAGAATGCTAAAATTCAGAGTGTGTATATACTTTTCCAAATGTAAAGATATATTACAATGTTCCTCTTCTGCTATTTTGACAGCAAAAGCAGACAATTAATGTAAAAGTTGATTTAGCTTTCCATCACTTGGATATCTGCCCTGAAAGATGGCTCTGCAATTTCCTCAAAGAACAGATGGATGATCTCAGTGCAGTCTCCTCAGCAAGAAAGCGTGTCATCTTAGTCATTCTCCTGGCTTTTGTGAAACTTAATTGGCTACACTAGACTTGCTCATTTGGATAGGATTGTCCATACTGCCAATGTCTAGTGTTAATTTGACAAACACACAAGCTGGGTTTTGCCATGTTAGTAGCTCATGGCTGAACACCTATTTGTGTGGATAATATCAGCACTGACCACAGGCAGAAGCTGTAGAAGAAAGTGTGCTTGAGCCAAACCATTGGAGAAGACAGTGACTGAGATATGGCAAATGTATCCATAAGTGATCCACCTTAATGCTACCTGTCCTTTGTGTGAGGAAACTAACACATCATGTAAAATTAGTTGATGTTGAGGGTAGAATGTAACTTCAGCAACAGAAGGGAAAATCATCATTCCATGACTACTGGCCTGTATGAAACCTAGCATGCAAATGTAGATATGTCTATTTTCTTGTGCTGGGCTCTACATGTATAAGGTCCATGATTTCCCCTTACATGTTATACTTCATTCATACTTTAAGTAATATTTTCTTTTGTTGGCAGTAAGTAGATGGCGATATGTTATTTTCCAATGCATATAAATTCTGTGACAAGTCCATATGCCCGATACTTTTCTTCAGTTCCAATTCAATCAGACACCTCTAGCACTCTGAGTAGAGAACAGACTTCTGTTTAGAGCAAGTGCTTAAGTACATGTGTGTAGACTGAAATGCACACACACACACACATGTTATCATCCTGTTGTCAATGCAGTATCATTCCAGAGAGACAAATATTATAGGATTTTTATTGCCAGAATTCTACCATGACAAAATCTGGCCTTACATACATTCATCTGCCTTATGGTTTTACACTATGCTTTATTAAGATGAAGGTTAGTCTGCTCCATTTTAAGGTGTCCTGAGGAAAACCATAAACCCATGTTTCTGCATAGTTGGTACCATGTACTTTCTTCTAACTCCTCTACAAAACCCCTACCTGGAGTCAAATTTTGGCCTTTCCATAATTTTGTTTTATTCTAAAACCTTCTTGCAAGCAAAAGGGCCTTGCTATAGTTTATTCTAGTGATAAGCTAGAAATGAGGGACCCATATAACCAAACAAGTTTGTCAAATACCCTTCTACAATATGACACTTTCAGTTTTTTACCCAGTGCCCAAATCTTGCAGAGATCTAGCAAAAATTGGCCACATACACACACAGTCTGACCAGTGTGCTCAGGGATTGCCAGCTACATATGTGCAGTATGGAGAAACAGCCTCTGAAGTCACATCATTCAACCTGTGCCAGGCTGTGCCACGTGGGTAGCCAAGAATTCCTTGAAGCTAAAGCATTTTTAAGTCTGCATAGACCAAAGCTTTTCTGAGCATTTCTTGAATTCCAACACTAAGATTTCCTGTTGCAATGTGTCTTTCCCCTTAGCTTGCTGAAGCAGGATTCTTGGTAGCAAAGATGTATTTCATCAGGTATGTAGTTTTCATGGTTGTCTTGCAAATTTCTGAACAAGAAACATCAGCCAGGCTGATTTAGCCTGCTAGTGTCAGTCGCTCTACCCTGACTTATAAAACAAAAATGTAGTAGAAACTTGTCATAAGACTTACTGAAGTGGGACACCTTGTCAGTCATCATCCTACCACAAGGATAATATCGTTCCCTGAATGGTTTCTAGATATTCTTCAGGAATGTCCCCAATGTGTTCATGAACAATCTGAGTTCATCACAATCCTTTGGACCTTCCTCTTACTAGTATCTTCTTCTGCCCACTGACAACTTCATTCATTGATAGATGATACCTTTGTTCAGTTGACTTAATAATCATCTCCAGATTTCTCAATTTCATTTTCTATAAACTGCTCAACTTTTTGTGCCTCTTTTTAGATGCTACAGATCTTCCATTTTATTGCTTCAGACTTACAACAATAACCTTAAGAAAGATGAAATAAAATAAAGGGAAAAATTGAATTTCAGCAAGCAAATACATTTTCCTAACACACCGTGATACACATACCTAATAAATTGTCAGGTTTAGGTACTCTTGGCTTAGTCTGATGAATAGCTTCTGTTTCTGAAAAATTATCTCTCTGACCACTTCTGTCAGAATTTTGTCTTCTACAAAACCCTTCTCAATTTTACATGATGCATCATTGCTCTAAATTTTCTTTCGTGATTACTGACTGTTGTGGTTTTAAGTAGCCAGAGTTTTTTATTAGCTGGGGGGGCTAGGAGAGAGGCTTCTTTAAGAAGCTGCTGGAGTTTTTCTCTGCTCTAAGCTAGCCAAGGTCAGGCAACAACGTCTCTGTGATAACATATTTAAGAAGGAGTAG
>WEIV01003904.1:188554-238613 GCA_013390005.1 Calyptomena viridis
GGGGGGGAGAAAGGTGTCTGTAACAACTATCAAACTGCTCACCCTTAAACTCTTAAGCTCTGATTTTAGTAGTAGTTGTAGTTGCAGTAGTAGTAAATACTTAACATTCTAAGTTAGAGCCTGTTTTGCTTGTGTGAAGTAGTTAATAAACAGTTGCTTGTAATCCTTATCACAAAGGTCGAGGTTTTTTTTCTTCTCTGAGAAATTTTAGATCTATGTGTGGGCTCTCGGCTTTTAGCCAGAGTCAAACCACAACACTGACAAATCATTAATTTCCCTTAAAGAAGCCAATATAACAGTGTTCAGGCAATTTGCATGTGGTCGATATTTTTTCTGTTATGATTTGGCCATAAAATATGTTGTAGTGCATGGTAAAAAATGTATATATTGAAGTAATCTTTTACAGAATTAAGAGAATCAAAGAATTATAGAAACATGGAAAGGCTTGAGTTGGAAGGGACCTTAAAGATCATCTAATTCCAACCCTCCCACCATGGGCAAGGACACCTTCCACTAGATCAGGTGGCTCAAAGCCCCATCCAACCTGGTCTTGAACACTTTCAGGAACTGTGCATTCACAGCTTCTCTGGGCAACCTTTTCCAGTGTCTCACTGCCCCATCGCAGTGAAAAATTTCTTCCCTTTTCCTGTCAATATCTGCCTGCATAAAAAGTCAGTTTCCTCCTTTTTTATAAGCCTCTCTTTAGGTACTAGAAGGCTGCTATGGGATCTCCTTGAAGCCTTTTCTTCTCCAGGCTGAACAACCCCAACTCCCTCAGGAGTTTCCCTCTATAGGAAAGGTGCTCCAGCCGATCTGATCATCTTTGTGGTCCTCCTCTGCACCTGCTCCAACAGGTCCATGTCTTTCCTATGCTGAGGCCTCAGATCTGGATGCAATACCCCAGGTGAGGTCTCACCAGAAAGGAGTACAGGGGCAGAATCACCTCCCTCAATGTGCTGGCCATGCTGATTTTGATGCAGCTCAGAACACAGTTGACTTTCTGAGCTGCAAGTGCACACTTCCAGCTCATGTCCAGCTCTTTGTCCATGAGAACCCCCAAGTCCTTCTCTACAGGGCTGTTCTCAATGAATTCTTCTCCCAGGCTGTGCTCATGTCTGGGATTAGCCCGACCCAGATGTGGCACCTTGCACTTGGACTTGTTGAACCTCATGAAGGTTCTTGTGGGCCCACTTCTCAAGTTTGTCCAGGACCCTTTGGATGACATCCCATCCTTGTGTGGTGTCAGTTGCACTGCTCAGCTTCTTGTCATCTGCAAACTTACTGAGGGTGCACTTGATCTCACTGTCTATGTCATTGATGAAGGTATTGAAGAGCAGACAGAGCCCTGAGGGACAACACTTGTCACCGGCCTCCACTTGGACATAGAGGCATTGATCACAACTCTCTGGCTGTGTCCATGCAGCCAATTCCTTATCCACCAAATAGCCCGTCCTTCAAACACCTGTCTCTCCCATTTGAAGGTAAGGATGTCATATGGGACACTGTCAAAGGCTTTACAGAAGTCCAGGTAGATGACATTGGTCAGTCTTCCCTTGGTGGCGGTTGCAGAACGAATTCTAATGTTCTAGGCAGATATATCTGGAATCACAGAAGAGCTTTCACAGATTAATGAGTTCCATATTCACACCAGCTACCACATTATGAAGGCATCTTCATAACATATTTAAAGTAATTAGCATGCATACGGGTTTTTATGTGACTGCTTATGGATACTATGCTGTATACATTTTTTTTTTCTAATTTTCTATAGAAGGCAACATCAAGAGGATAGTAATATCAGATTTCAAACCTATCAGCAGTCTGACTTTTTTGTGGCTTAAGAAGAAAGGAATGTAACTACCTGTAAGTTTACTGTATGGGTTGCAGAACATCTGGTGAACAGCTGCTTTCTGATGACAAAGTTATTTAGATAATCTCACTGAATAACTTTAGGGTTCTGTCTAGCAACAAATGGCAGAAACAACCTTATTACGGCTCATACCTAATGACAGCCAAAATGTCTCTTTCTTTTTTTTTTTAAGTACTTAACACTCAAAAATATGTAGCAGGGCATGTTTCCTGGGCATCTTCGCAGCATTAACACTTGCAATCCTGCTGCCTGTAAAAGCTGTTGTACTGGGTCTACTGTCACAGCTGCTCTGAAGTCCATTTGCAAAATGGATTGTTTCTTATTAAGGACCTACATTCCCTTCAGTTGGTTGCCATGAAGGGAAACAACAGGTCACAAGTTATGTGAAAAATTGGTAATGAGCCAATGCAAAGGAAATAAATACAGTGCAGAAGGTTGCCAGCAATTTGTTGAACCTTGCTCAGCACCTGCATGTCATATCTTCAGAGCTCTGAGGAAAAGACACTGGAGTGAGGGATGCTCAGGAATACCTCAGCACACTTGCTCTACCATTTGCAGAATTTCTTTAAAGTGGATGAAATTTGAAGAATACTCTCAAAAGATCTCTGTCCCACTTAAACCTTCTGTCTGCTTTATCCTGAATCTGAAGGCAGACAGGAGTTTTCTTTCCTAGAAAACTTTGGGATAGGAGACATAAGCACTTGTCAAGCTTTCACCTTGCTGATACTTTCATCACAGATAAGAGAGCAATAGTTGCATGGAACTGATAGTTGAAGCAGGGACAAAAAAGAAGGAGGTGTAGTTTAAATTGCACCTGAAGCACTGTTTCGTACAAGATGCCAGATGAGCAGCTGATTAGCAAACAAATTTGTCCAGTTTCATCTCAATATTTTGTGTGTGTGTACCCTGTTCCAGATTGGTGGCATGAAGTAAATCATCATGTTGCAGAAGTAACTCAGATAATTTTATGTTGCTGTACAGAAAGCTGATTAAATTTATGCAAGCATGAAACAAAAAGTTTTACAAAATAGGAAAAAAAATCCATCCTGTCTAACCCTCTACACCACAGCAGGTTCAATCTTTCCTGAACCATCCCTGACAGAACTGTAGCCTGTTCTTACATCTCCAGAGATGTCACAGGCTCCCAAGCAAGTCTTTCTGAAGCTTTGTTAGCTTCACTTGTGGAGTTGTGCCAATAACCACCTTACATTGTTATATTTTTATTTAATGTAGAAATTAAGATGGTGCATGCCCCCAAGTATCTGAAGACTACTCTTCTTAGACTAAGAAACACCACTTTTTTTCTCATGGGCCATGACACCAAGGAAAAGCACACAAGAAACAGGGTTTGTGGAAGCTGTGGAAAGCTATACTTCACTGAATGAGCCCTGCTATTTTGTGCTGTAAATCAGCAATATGCTGCACTTGATGAGGTGAAGACTCATTCAAAGTCTGTCTCACATACAATCTGGTATGTACTTGTTCTGTGTGTAAATATCTCTTTAAGAAGACTCCTATCCTATTATTCAGATGACTTGTAGGTCTACATTTTTGTTAGGATGTCTAGAAAATGAGCAGAGTTTGTCTTATAAAGTTGAAAAAAAGGGCATATGGCTCCCTATGTGTCTCAAAGGAGATGTATCCCTATGTATCTCCAAAGGAAGGGATGTGCTTTAAATGCTTCATTGACTCTGTGCCAGATTTGTGTGCTGAATCTTCCCTTGTGTAGCCATGTGATGACAAGTCCAAAAGAATCTTGGATTCAGTTGTTTTAAAACTTTTTTCTTTTGAATGCTACCTTAAGAAATTAAGGCAATTAGACATCAGAAGAAACCATCAATTGATAGATTAAAAAAATGCGGACACAAAAGTCACAGTCCATTTTGATTAACTTCTAGACAGTGCTTCAATCAGGTGGGTATTGTAAGAACTTTCATTCTAAAGTACCGCACGAGGAAGAATGAAGATTGCTTCAACAGAAAGCTATTAATGCCAAATTACAGTCCAAATTTTCCCTATTTCTTTTGATATGCTTAGTGCTGAAAAACTAATGTAAAATCTCACCTCCAATTTTCCTTGTTTCTGTTAGGAATCAGACTCCATAGTTACACAACAAATATTTTGGGTTTTTTCCAGTGGTTTAAATTCCCTTTTACTTCTCTGCTGAAAGATTCTTGAGAATTAAGACATGTCAGTGCATGTGAGTGATACAGATAAACAAGTCTTCACTTCTGTAGTAGAGACTATAACTGAAGAGCTTTGAATACAAATAACATGAGATATTATGAAGGAAATATTTCCTCCTTTACTGTAACTCCAAGTGGATGTAACATCAAAAATATCTTCAGAGATGGATTACATTTTATTTTACATTTGTCTAAAGTAAATATGGGATGTAGATCAGCCCTGGAAACAACCTTAGTAAGCTATTATACTAAGAAGAAGAAAAGTCCTAGTGACTTTCGGCTTGGCCTTGGGGAATCATATTTAAATTAGTATTAAATTAGATTGCACAGCAGAGCAATATTTTCAGTCTGCTGAAGGGAAATTTTTCAAGCACAGTAGCATGTTTCAGGGCTCGAAAATTTTATGTACTGTCTCCTCTGCCATCCCATAAACAGCAGAACTAGAATGACAATATTTGGAGTTCATAGTCACATATTTTTGTTGCTATGACAAGCCCCATCTGGTAAGTCATTTGCAGAGCAACATAATGAAGGAAGTATTTGCAAGAAGTGTTCATCCATAAGACAACTCATTTCAGGGCTGCTTGGAACAAATTTTGGGTCATGGGGCTGCTCTGCTTTCTTTGCTATATTCGGTAAAGGCCATAATGGGCCATTCTATTCTGTCAGCATGTCAGGAGTGTCATTTTAAAAGTGTTAAAAAAATACATCTGCAAATCCTGATTTTAAGTGTTGAGAATAACATGTGGAGAAAAACATATTTGTTCAGTCTCATACGCAGTTAAATTAACATCAATAAAGATTCGTGTCCCTCAGGTGGCCTTGGTCACTTCTGTGACCATATAGAAGACAGCCCAGATGCTCTCCACCACTCCATTGCATGCTGTGATCTTTAGGAAAAATTTGCCATGATGAGAACAATCCTACTTATATTTTGTTGAAATTGTTATTCTTACAGGAGTAAAACAACAAATCTTCTTTAAGATCATATTTGCTTTGGAAAAATACATGTTTTCTTCTGTAATTATTATATAGTGTATTTTTAAAGACCACTGTAGTCTTCTTCATCTAAAGCCATATGTCTGAAAAAGGGATGAAAACCAGCAGCAGCCATCACCAAAATCTGACAGATAATCCCTGTGTATTTACATTCATTCAGAGTGTATGAAAAGCTCAAGTGTGATCTGCCATTAGAGAGAGATATCCAAAGTCATTATTCACCATGAGTCACATCATGTGACACATTCATCAATTTCTATTATAAACTTTATATTTTTCTTTTTAAAATATCAGAACTTAAGTTACACTTGCATTTTCTCCTCCTTCTTGGAAATGAAAATACTAGCATGACATAAGGAACAAATTTCTATACCTAGCTGAGTTAGGGATGTTTTAGTAGTTAAAGTTTTGAAATTTTCAAAGCTTAGTATGTAAGCCCTGGCACTACTGAAGGGGAAGAAAGGCTTGCATGATGCTGATGGTAGGGCTCTCATTTCTTCCTTCCTCCCTTCCCTGGGTATTTTCTAAAGGTCTGCTTTAACCTGAGGCCAACATTATATTGTAGTTGTATACACCTGTCCTGGCAGTCTCTTCCCTATGATCTCTCTGTACGTTATATGGAGGAGGAAGCACAACTGAAGAGGAGATTAAACGAGTGACATTCATTTACATGATTTACACGACCAGCTTTCCTGCAATAGAGATGCAGACAGATGTCTGCAGGGGCAAAATGTCTACTCAGGTGCACTACAGATTTGGATGCCAGAAAGCTTGGGCCAAGAAATGAGATAGATAGCCTTCATTTTGAAATGTGTTGAGGAGTGCATATCTCACATATTGTAAATTGCCTATCCCAAGGATGTTTGGAGTGGGAAGAAAAATTTTTGACTGAAGAATTCAAGAGAAGTGTTAAATTAAAAAATATTTAATATACTAAATGTATTCTTATTCAGTTTTTAGAAAGATCCAAATTATTTTTTCTCTGTTGCTGCTTCAAGCTGGCCTTAGGCTTGAAATGTGGGAAACACATGGGAATGTGGGAAACGTGGGAAACAAAAGAGCATTGTTTTCCTTGTGAGGCAGGAGACTTCGTCAGGTGAAGCACTAAAAAAAATCCTGAATACACATGGTTTTTAGACACCTTGACCTTGTTTGAGTGATAAAGATGTCTAGAACTTGGATTCAAAAGAGCACAGTAAAAAGAATTTGTAACATGGCATCTGTCATGAAATTGGTATTTTCTGGGATATCTCAACTTTAACAAAACAAAATGCTTTAAACAAAATGCAGCTGAATTCATACTCTTGCTAAAAGGAAAAAATAAATGTTTCTTCAGGTCTGTTTAGACCCATACTTTTTGTCCACAGCAGACAAAAGTCTGGCAACTTGCCTGTGGTTAGAACATAAAACTTTTCCCATTACATTTTTGATAACATAGCAAGAAAACACTGCTTGTTACAAGGAATACAGAGTTGTGACTTAAGCAAAATAAATGAAACCCCCAGAAGTGCAAAATTAAAAATCATAAAACCACAGAGAACAAAACAAAAATTCTGAGAAACAGTATCTTCCATAGGGACAGACAACAAGGGGGACAGGAAGAACTGATATACTGTGTGCATATGAATATTAAAAGACAAGGCAGAAAATTAGATTTATAGCTGTTGAGTTGGTTTTTTTTTTTACTTTTAGCATTAATATACTTCACTCATTTTCACCATGGTAAGACCTCTGAATCAGTCATCTTTATTTTGCTCTGTTGATTTCAGCATTTTTGAGCCCATCATATTTCTCCCTCCAAGGGAAAACGACAAATCTTCTGTAAGATCATATTTGCTTTTTTCTTTCCAGAGAAAAAATGGAACTGGAAAGTTGTCGTCTTTCCTTTATTTCAAACATGGTTTTGTCCCTCCTTGGAAGAAACTGATTCAGTTATAGGAGTTGCCTGCATTTACTGAATCCACTGAGTAGACACATCTCTAGCAATTCTTATCCCTACTTCAAAAAGATGAAGTGGCAGAGTGATGGTAGGCCAGATCCAATGTGCTACTCTGATCTTCCAGGATCTACGACTTTGTCCTACATCAGTGTAGGAGAAGACCCTTATACCTACTGTGCAGCAAATGCGGGTGTTAGAGGTGCAGGCTGGCACTGCCTCCTGGGTCACAGCTTGTGTGAACAGTGGGGTGAGGTAAACAAATGTGTTTGCCTCCATAGCGATTTATACCAAGGGATCTGCTTCAGCAGCTGCAGCTGAATGGAAGGCTGCAGGTCATCTGTGTTTGCAGCCCTTTAAAGATAAAGACAACCTTTGGGTTCCATTGAAGTTCAGTTACCTTTTGTTAGTCTGTTTCTCTAGTCTTCATTTTCTCAATGTGTGATTTTTTTTTTCATTTTATATTTCATCACAATGGCACAGAGAAATGTTTATCCTTTTTGTTCAACTCACAGTTAGAAAGTATGGAGTGTATTGGCTCCCTGTAGCACATTGGTGATAGAGTCAAGCACTGAATGAAGAAATCTGGAATCCCAGGCCAGCCTTTAACCCGCAAGGTCTTTGTCATGTTTGGAAGGAGATCAGAGAGCTGATACTGCCTCTGCTGCAGTATCACTGGGAATTACAGGTAACCTTTATCACTCACTATGTGAAATGTGGCATAGAACAAGAAATATTACATGGAGACAAGTTTTTTTCTGCTGTAATTCTGATCTATTTTGCTTCATTGACATACAAATAGCTGAAAATTAATGTTAAAAATGCATTTCACGTTTCTAATATACAGGCTTATTATTGTTGCGATAATATATTCCCACTCTTTACTAGAAGGTATAACTTTAACAGCTGTAAGTCAAGAAATCCTGGAGTTTGTCCTTTGAAATAATTTTTTTTACTCAGTAACTCCATAAACTATTTAATATTACATCATGTTCATTTCAATCCTAAAGC
The DNA here is from genome assembly GCA_013390005.1 of Calyptomena viridis. Classification (NCBI taxonomy): domain Eukaryota; kingdom Metazoa; phylum Chordata; class Aves; order Passeriformes; family Eurylaimidae; genus Calyptomena; species Calyptomena viridis. The sequence goes on from WEIV01003904.1 coordinate 196,557, forward strand.
TGAAAACAATCTGCAATATGACTCCCTATTTTTTTTGCCTCCCTCTTTGTGGCATTTGAGGATGATTTGGGACATACATACATACATACATAGGCGTATTATATCATCTTTGCAATAAAAGCCATAAGATTTTCAAAATATTAAACCAAAAGACATTTTTGGAAAAAGAGGTTGACTTATGTGCTGTATTATACATTCTCAAAATATTCAGCAGCAAGAAACTGATCTTTGATCATACTTCCAGATGAAATATTTTTGTTACTCTTTTTCTACCATATGAAGTATTAATTGAACAATGATGCTGTAAAAATGTGCATATGGAAACAGTTAGATCCACCCATGTTATTCTAAAGTGATTTCTTTGATGTTTCATATTGCTCATCAGGAGAACATCATTAGAATATCCTGTCTGGCAGGAAAGGCTGTCACATTGAAAATAAACCTTGGTTCTTGGTCTCAGAATTTTTTTTATTATCTCTTTATTTTCAGCCTAAATCTGAAAGTCCCCAAATATGCTGCTGAACTGTCCATCAGGCTGGATTCAGAAATCTCTGCATCTTCATATGGACCAGACTGCGCCCAGAGGGCAATGCAGTTTCTACTGCCTCTTTATGCTAGGGCACCCCCTGTCCTGCAGGTTGGCCCCTGTGGCATTAGCCTTTGCCCAGTGATGCTGCAGCAGGGCTGGTCTCCAGTGTCCCACAGCCCTGCCCAGGCTAATTAACAAATTAGTGTTGAAGAAACAGGCAGTGAATGATTACTGTATTGTGAATGACTTAAAAAGAAGTGCAGGTGCTGAGCTGGTATAAACAGAGCAGGCTTGATGTGCACTGGCTGGATCTGCTTGGCACTGGCTCGCTGGTACCATGCAGACATAGCTGAGACGCAGCAATATGCTCTTATACATCCACTAGAGAACATTTTGGCATTTCTGAAGTGTTGTAACTGGTCGGTATCACACAGCATTGGCAAATGTGTCTTTCTAAGGGAGATTTACAGAAAGTCAGAAGGGAATTCTACCAATTTTATACAGAGTTAGAGCAGGGAGCCCCTTCCCATCATGGAATGATGAATCTGAATGTTCCAAACGTAAGACAAGCCACTGTTACTCCAGACATGCTTGCAGTTTGGCCAGGTGGCCTTGCTCTGCACCTGCCACTCCATGATGATGGGCCAGCTCTGGGAAAGCTCACGTTGACCCCACAAGTGATACTGCTGTGAGTGACGCAGACGTACTTGCCCAGCTTACCTCCATCTTGGGAGGTTTCCCCACCTAATGCGGGGGGTAATGACTTCATTGTAGTGACTATCTGTCTGCTACTCTTTCTCAAAGCAGATCACATTGTACAGATGCTTTGAATGCCTTTCAGGCAGCAAGAAACTAGGGCTCTGTTAAGTTCTTAGCTGATTTGTCCCACACTGGACAAATAAATAGAATTTGATGCTGTAAAGTTTCAATTGTTTTGTTGGGTTTTTTCCTGATTATTCAATGTAGTTTAGAATAGATGTTTTGTATCATCTACACCATATGTTTATTAATAATTTTCTCTCCAATAAACAGTTCACTGGGTGAGTGAATTAATGTCAATATTTTGGCAGAAGATAAATTTTGTGGAAACATCCAGAGGAGGCATTAATGAACACAGCACTATGGTCCACTTGGAAAACAGCTCCAATGTTTTGGCTTTAGCTTTCTGGGAACTGCACCCTGAATATGGAAAACACACCATGACTTATTATTCAAACGCGGAATCTCAAATTGATTTTTTTTAAAAAAGATAATTACTATTTCATTGTTACATTACAACCTTTTTTACGAATCATGTTTCAAAAAGTGAAGAGGAGTAGGGAGAGGCATGGAAGGTTGAAGATCACATTGCAGCTTTTCCAAAGATTTTTATAAGCTTTGTTGGTTATCTTCTATTATAATTACTGCATTTGAGAAGGATATCTTGGCTATTACTTGTATAAGTCCAGTCTTCCACAGTTTAATAAACTGAGGATAGTCACTGAAATGGCTCAAAAACATATTCACCGATGGTGTTTGACAGACAAATTAGTACTTATCCAGTTCTCTTGGTACATTGGCCTGTCTGCAGACCACATCCCAGCTGATAATGGTTAGACTAGCTCCTATTTTGGATATGGTCAGTGCATATATTTATGTAGTTTACCTAAGAAACAGAGTACTTTTTGGAAAAAAATAAGTTTTCAGGTATGTATCTTTGCTGCTGGCTGGCAATTGAACCAATGTATGTGATATTAAAATGAAGTCTGATGACTTCTCAGGTTAATGAAGTGTAAAGAGTCCAATTTGCCCCAATAAAAGCTTCTTGACAGACATGGAAATGAAAAGTCTGTGTTATCCTCCCCTGCAATCAGTGTTGGCTCAAGAAATGGGTAGGGTAGACTACTGACTAATATAGAAGCCCATTGATCACTGCATCCTGCCTATCTGTAGTGGTTTGACCCTGACTGGATGCCGGATACCCACTAAAGCCACTCTCTCACTCCCCTCTGCAAATTGGACAGAGGAGAGAAAATATAATAAAAGGTTTCATGAATTGAGATAAGGACTATGAGAGATCTCTTACTGATCACCATCATGGGCAAAACAGACTCCAAGTGGGGATATTAATTGAATTTATTACTAACAGAATCAGAGATTGAGAATGAGAAGTAAAATAAATCTTAAAGACATCTTCCCCCCCCCCCCCCTTCCAAGTTCTATCTCCTCCCCCCCAGGGGTACAGGGAGACAGGGAATGGGAGTTATGGTCAGTTGTTGTTTCTGCTGCTGCTCAGAGAGAGGAGTCCTTCCAGGCTTGAGATATTGCTATGATACTCCCATGTCACATATTGCAGATTCATTGTAACTAGTGGACCACAGAGCTGTAAAGCTTAAATAGAATTGATGAATTACGCCCTAACTTTGTGTAGGTTAAGTTTTTAAAAGAGATAATATTCACCTGCTGGCCGTCTTTTAAAGCTGTGCTCAAACCTGAAAAGCTACCAGTAAATAATATTACTCTCTATCATAATTTATTATTTTATGTATTCACAGAAACTGATGCATTTTTTCCAAATGGTTAAGTAATAGTGGGTAAGGATTAAGGCCTATTAATTTTGCAAAAGCAGGTTTGGGATGCTGAGCTAAATTATATCCAATTTTGCCTATCAGTGGAAGAAATACCAGGAACTGATGGTTAGTTACAGATCACAGAATTTTTATTGTTGATGAAAAATAGAGATGCTTGAATGCCATATGTATCACTGGGATTGTGCATGTCTGTGTATGTACCATCTTGATGGCAACTGTGAGGCTGTTTTAGCTTTCAGCTTGAAGCAGGGCTCTGTGACAAAATCAAGCAAAATGCCTGTTTGTCAAGGGAAAAGGGCAGTAACTGACACCGACCACAGAAATACTTCTCCTGTTACTGTGTTTGTGACAGACCTATCTCCTCTTTAAATGGGGAGCATTGACTTCAAAGCTGTATTTCACAGTTGATGGTTAGAGTGTTCATTAGTGCTTTGAGTAAGAAAATGGAAAATATTTGAATCAGAAGGAAATGAAGGGCAATAAATAAGGAATCCACCACACCTTTCATCTTAGTACCTGCTCACAGTAGAACTGTACATGAAGGAGACTGTCTTACAACTGAAAAATCCAATGTATTTCTTTCATAAAACTGCCAGTCTTTAATAAGACCTTACCCTGGCCTCCTTCAGTGGAGGAATAGATATGGAGGTATAAACTGAGGCTAAAGCAAACCATCTGGTGAGAAAGAAGGCATATGGCCTTGAGAGACAGCATTAGCACTGTCTTTTGAAGGCGAACAAGGTTGCTGGGTTGCCAACAAGGTCACATACCCACAACTTAACCAGTAGCTGTGTCCCACACAGCCATATATGAAAGGCTGAAAATCTTTATGTTTTCTAAGCTATACACAATGCCTTATAACTTAAAAACATATTATTTTGCCCTACAAATCACGTAGATTCCTAAGTCATTGTCGTTACAATGGCATTGCTACTACAGCAGGGAATCAGACACAGAGCTCCTGCTGGTTTTAAACAGGAAATTAGCATGCAGCTCCTCATACATGAGTTTAATATTTCACCATTTTTCGCCTTAAGATTTTCAATGTAATTTCAGAACTAAAGAGATCACTTTCCAATAAATTGGTGAGTGCAGCACTTGACAGACACCAGCGTTAATGTGAACTACATGGCTAAATGTTTTACCTACCATTCTGTAAATTTATCTCAGATCTTGGAACACTTCCTCGCTGCTGCTTAGATAATGTAATGATGATGGTCTTTCTCTTTTGTAAAGATAGATTTCCTAATGAAAGAGGTGTTTTCTCCTCTTTTATAGTGGTCTTTATAAACATTCTTTGATGCAAAATATTGTAGATAGCACACATCATCTCTGTAAAAGGCTCTTGTTCTGAGATTTCTTTGAAGACTCTCAGTGGCCTCTTCTGATATTAAAGTATACCTCTAGGAATATTAAATTACTGTCCCACCTGTTTCCTATACTTTGTTACATACTCTAAAAGTTCTGCTGGAAACATGACAGAGTTACGGTGCTGTCAATAGAAGGCCTTAAAACGATACTGCATCGCATCCACAGGTACTGTTTTGACAGATGCCTTTTTCTACACTATTATTAGAGATTTTTTGTTTGGTAAACTAGAAGGGTAGTATAGCTGCATATATCTATGTGTTATAAACAGTGAAAATACATGAATGTAAAATTTGAAGCATTTCTCTATAGCCCATTCCTTGTTCTAGGTGAATGCTAAGCTTTCTTAGTATGGAAGAGCAGTTTGTTATGGTCACCATGGCCAAACTTTTCATCAAGATCATTTCAGGGGCAAATGGTTATTTCCTAGGTTAAGTTCTACCAAATATTATCTGGCTGTTTCTCTGTTATGGTTTGACTCCGGCTAAATGCCGACAGCACACACACACATACAAAATTTCTCAGAGAAGGGAAAAATCCCTCGACTTTCATGATAAGGATTACAAGCAACTGTTTAGTAACTATTTCACAAGCAAAACAGGCTCTAACTTAGAATATTAAGTATTCACTACTACTAAAATCTGAGCTTAAGAGTTTAAGAGTGAGAAGTTTGATAAATGTTACAGACACCTTTCTCCCTCCACCCCTCCCTTTTAAGATCTTTCTCCCTCCCCCAGCAGCATGGGAAGGCAGGAGTGGGGGGCGTTACAGTCAGACATTGTCTTTGCTGCTGCTCAGAAGAGAGAGAGAGTCCCACCCCAACTTGCCTTGTGGGGTCTTTTATTATAGTAACAGCTTTTCAGGTATTGTTATCACATGAGTCACTTTACCATAGGTGCAGTCATTCAGGTGCTGCTTGGCTGCTTCAGCGTGGGTTCTTACAGGCCACTGGTCCTCCCAAGAAACGCTGCTCTGCTGCTCCAGCATGGGTCTCTTCTTCCCACGGCCCACAGGACTCTATCAGGCCCCCCCGGCTCCAGACACAGACATCAAACATCCCACAGGATCACAGCCTCTCTCCTCCAGCACTTACCTGCTCCTGCGTGGAGTCTCCCAGTCTTTCCACAGGTTGCAGGTGAATCTTTGCTCCCTATGGTCCCCCACAGGTTGCTGGGGCCCTATTTCAGTGTTTAAGGCATCTTCTCTTTCTCCTCTCTCCAACCTTGGTGCTAATCAAATTTCTCATTCTCCTCTCTCTTAAGTGGCCATGATGTTCTGCCTTACCTTTTTTTTTTCCTCCTCTCCTTCTTAAATATGTTATCACAGAGGTGTTACCAGCTGACCTTGGCTAACTTGAAGCCAAGAAACCTCCAGCAGCTTCTTAAAGAAGCTTCTCTCATAGCACCCCCAACTAATAATAAACTCTGGCTACTTAAAACCACAACATTCCCAAATTGCTTAGTTAGACTTCTGAACATCCATGAGTTCTAATCCACAAAGCAGTGAACATGATAACATCTAATCATAATATCAAACAGTATTTTCAATCAAGTATTCATAAACTACTTTCCATTCTGGAAAGAAGAGAGAGCAGAGACAAGCTTTATGTTTACTGAGATAAGCCTGTTTTTTGAAAAAGCTGAAGAAACTTTTCTTTTTAGCTCTTTGATGCTGCTCATTTCAGAAAGCTTGCAAGGTAAGGGCACATCTTCTCCAGAGATTTTCCCCACATAGTTTAGACAGGCCAATTTTTCTACATTATGCAATTCTACAGCTGAGAAAAGTTTGTACCTCTCTTAACATGAACAGAATCTACACCAATACTTAATTTTCATTGCTATTAACAATACAAAATGATATATTCGGGGGGAAAAAAACCCAAACAACGCATCCAATATGTTGTCAGCTATCAAAGCTTGAATGTCAAAAGGAACCAGAATAAGTACTGCTTTTACCATAGTAACACATTAACTGTAACGAAATGTCTAGCCCTCTAAAAGCTTAAATGCATCCATATGCAACATCTTACATGTACATATGTGATTTAAAGGATTTTTGTTTTTTTCCCTGGTAAAATTATATGTCTGCAATCAGAGGTCTTTTAGTATCTCTTAGTTTCACTAATAAAAACCAAACAGGCTTGGAAATGGCACAGAAATTGCCTTCACCACATTATACCACTAAGAGTATAACTAGGTATTAATTTGGGTCACATAAGGTAAAAGGGAGACAGAAGTGATGTCTGGTCAGCTTTCCTGCAAATATTTTGACTAGAGCAAAGAGAGTCTGGGAAAAGCTGTGTTGTGAGCATGCAGATATTGTAGCAGATAGTTTGCCAGGCTCAAGAGCTTAGGGAATAAACAGTTATCTCCAGAGAAAGCAGGAGAGAGGATAACTCTTAATCTGAAACTAAGAGTGAGAGATAGAGCAAGAAGGAAAAAAAGCACACAATACTCTCTTATCTAACACACTGGCTGATCCCTCCATGAGTCATCTTTCAGAAAACCCAGGAAAGCAGTTAATCTACCTGGGACCTTCTTCAAAGGCAGAATGGTAGTAGCCCATACACAAATATGTGTATTTGTTATAAAGGTATCTAATTTTTAGATAACTGGAGAGGTTACTGAGAGAATCAAACTTTTTTTTTTTTCCTACAGTGCAAAAACAAGCTGTAAAAATCGTGTTCAACAGGAAGCTCTATTCTTGGTCCAAAACAACTATTTTCTATATTTATTCTTTTCTGGGTCAAGAGTAGATTCTCTGAACATTTCCACAGCTGAAAATAAATGGGACTAGATGCTACTTTCATTTTGTCATAACTTTTCAAAATGACTGATGCTCTGTAGTTCTCATTACACAGCTCAGGTCCTTTCCACTCAATTCAGCATGGCTGGCCTGTGAGCCTGGATTCACTTAATGGTAATTACACAAGTGTTCAGGGTGCTCTGTCAGCACAAATAAGCAGCAGGTTCGTGGCAACCTGCAGGCATGAGGCATATGGAAATGCAGACTTGGCACATTGCACCACAGCAGGCATTATAATGTTGTGGAGGTAGACAAGAAAGTGTTCTGTGTTCCATGTCTCTAATAAGATACAATTATATGCCACTTGCCCACATTATCATCAGTAAACTCTATTTGTTGTGCTCTGCAGCATATTGATCTCCCGTATCTGTCCAAATTGTTATTCTCTCCTTTGCTACAAAAGTTCTGCTCATTAGGTTGCTTCCCTCCATCACACTATTTCTACCTATGCTTCTTCTTCTTCCTCCACCTTTCTTCCATTCACTCCTCATCTGATGACACTTTCTGTAGCCAAAGTTACATAATCAAAAAGCAAGGCATTTATCAATATCACACTTTAAAAAACATATAGGTCTCAGTTTTGTCTCATTTGCTCCAAATTGTTGGTTTTGTTTCAATGTGGTTTTTCTTGTAATTTTATGCTTTTTCTGTGCTACTTGATGAATTCCAGCCATATCTACTGCGTTCATGGTTGGGCTTTGTTCATGGACCTATCTCCACCTCCAATGATGGGTTTCCAATGGCTCTGTGAGTTTCCACAGCTTTTGTCTCTGTCTTCATAAATTAATTCCTCTTTCACTATTTGCTAATTTCATAAGATGGGTCTCAACCATTTAGCTCAGGGTGGCTGTTCTCTTGCTTTTCCAGATTTTTGACCTTTAGTGTCTAATGACATTTTTAATTTCTTACACATTTCTTACAAAACTTAAGGATTTCACATGGCTTATTTATGTCTTCTCTAAAATCTCTTGTCCACTACACATAATCCTGTGAGTGTTCATATTTTCATTTTGCTTCTTTTCTAAGCCTCTGTCAGAAATTCAGAATTGTTCCATCAAGATCTAAAAAATATCCAATTTATAAACTACATTCCTTCATGAGATTTGGTTGTGGATTTGGGACTTGACCACGACAACACTTTGTCTCAATTGTTTTATAAATATTCTTTTGCACCATTCTGCTATCCATTCATTTCCACAGCATTTCTATATTTTGATTTTATCAACCTGCTGAGTTGGTACACTTCTGCTGAACTCATTTTTCAAGCATACAGTGATAACAAAAGCTAAAGTAGTGTGGAATACTCAGATTTTACTTTTTCTGTCATGCACATGTTGTAGTTTTAGATCTGTTGATGAATTTTTTCCATCCCACCATGAGATTTTGGGAGGGTGCAAGAGATGCTTCCCCCTCTTCACTGCAGAGAGGGACCTGACAGCATCTTGCCCAGGGACAGGGGGGCTGCACTGTATCCCACATCCCTTGGCCCAAAAAATGAGAGACATCACAATGGAAGACAGTATTTGTAGAGGGTTGGTGTGTCTTAAATAGCTACTTCAAAGGGAGAAAAAATCCAGCCTGGAGATGGTGTTATATTATTTAATGCTTTCAAAATAATATTAAGACTTTTTAGTCTAGAGATTTTTTTTCTTCTTTTTGTTTTTCTTTCTAGCTGTACAAGTGTCTCAAGATTTTTGGCAGGTGTTGTGGGCTTGTTCTTTAGCACAACCTCTGGACAAGAAGCTTGTGAGTTCAAAACCATTTGCTTGTCTTAGCTGGGATCTCTGGCTTGCACCTCATTCCAGCACTATTTTTGGTGCCATACAGAATTTGCTGGCTGGTTTGAAATGATGACACAGAAAACACTGTGCACTTAGAGAGGAGAGTCATTCCAACTGTCCAGGCAGGAAAATGAGGCTGAAAAACTGATAAAACCAGATCTAACCTGCAGCTGATTGCTTGAGGCCAGGTCTGTGGATAGATTAAATCATCATTAGGTCATTCATGTTAATGGAAGAATGTGCTGATTGACCCACTGAAGGTTTTAGCTGGCCTGTTTATGTGCCTTTTGAAATTAAGAGGGCTATCCAATGAGTGATGTGATTTTGAGTCACTTGTTTGGTACATTTTTTCTTTTATTCCATTTTTACTGTCTGTCCTTCACTGACTAGTGTACAGTCTTCACCATCACTGGCCCACTCAAGGATTATAACTTTCCCCTTTCCAGGTCTTGGATAATCAATCATTGGACAATCCCTAATACCAGGAAAGTATATAAATTATTTAATATCAAACCATAACCCTTTCTGGTGCAGGTCTTGGTGCTTTTCTGTAAAAAAAGGTGAAGTTTAAGTCTCTTTGCCCCAGCTAATATCTGAGCAATTTAAGATCTTAACCACACAGTCAGGTTTCAGCTACAGAAGACAACCAAACATATTACTGCTGTCCAGAATATTTGTTGTGACTTCTTATTACAAACAAGTATGAAAATAAAAGAGCTCCACTAAGTAATTTTACAAACCATTTAAAAAATAATTAATGTTCTCAGTACATTGGATGCCTCCAGCTTTCCACTTTTTTATTGTGAGAAAGTAAAGGACGGCACTGACTAGAAAAGCAACACATTTAACCTTGACAAAAGTCACATCTTCACAGTCCCTGATTAACCTCCAAAAGTCACTGACATAACATACTACTGAGTCTTCAATAAATAATATGGTTTCAGTATTATAACCAGACAGAACAAAAAATCCTCTTTGGTACTCTGTACTTCAGAAAACATCAATGGAGCATTCAGCAGGCTTTTCTGCTTGCTGCATTTGAAATTTCTTTCTGTCTAAAGCATTTTGTAAGAGCCTTCTCAAGAAATTAGTTTCATGCTATGATTCAGCCTGCCATAGAAATTTTTATATTTCTATATTTTGATATGCTTATATAATATGTCTTTGCCAACTAAGTAGCAGAACAGTATTTGGTCTATATGTAAGACTTTTTATTCACATATCAGAATACTTTCCACATAAAATTTATGTATATAGTAGCTAAGACTTACAGGAACAACTCAATTCTTTTGGTGTTACAGATCACAAATAAATACAGGTTTCTTAAACTAATCTAATTACTTTTTCAATTTGTCATGTTTGTAGATTGACTTGCAAAATTCATGTGTACTCTTAATTAACTTTGCTGTGAAAAATCAAACTCAGTTTAAGACAGAAGAAGTTTTTAAGAATCATTAATATTCTTACATACTGCTAATGGTAATTAATACATTATTACATAACTGTAGTGTCTTTCAGAAATGTGAATAATTCCAACATAAAGGTCCAGTAATGTCATGATAAGAGGTCTCTTTGAGAAAATTGTATGGTAGACTAACAGGCTTTTTTCCAAGAGAGGTCTGAGGGACATTAGAGAGTAAAATCAGGTGTTAGTAGACTTCTGGGAGTCCACAGACTACTGATAATGAAGCCACAAGCTGTAAGTATGAATAAGAAGTCCATCAGTAGTAGGATTATATTTGCTATACAGCAAAATGAGTTCCACCGACAAATATGTAAGGATCTGCAAATCAAACAGGACTGAAGGATACTGCTCTAAGCATACAGCACATTTCTACTCCACAACAGGCACAGAACTTGCGAGAGGCCTGACCTTAAAATCCAAATCCTGGTTGCCAAAGGCTGTATGAGCTTGAAAATGTAGCTGTGATGAAATTTGTGTTAGAAGATCCATTCAAGGCTACGGAATACAAAGAAAGAAGCAGCCAGCTGTAAACCAGTGGAGTCAGAGGTGTGCTGGTGAGCAGCATCACATGGCTGTCCCATTCTTGTGCTCCTTTCTCTAGGCATTCCCTAGAGGCCACTGCCAGGGATGGGGTACTGGTCTGCTCTGACAGAACTGTTCTTGTGTTACCTGCCTTCTCAGGTGGGCACTGCCACGGTAGAGTCTTATTGCACAAGGAAGCCATATCATCAGTTGCCTGCTCTGGGTGTTGGGTTCTGGGTTGATTTCTTTGTAACATTGTGTCATGCTCCATTTATTTCAGAGGCTGGAGAAACAATCAGTGTTGTCTGTCTGTTTGACTCTTAATTTTAGAGTACTGATAGCCTGAAAGGTGGGATGAAAGCAACATTTCTGGTGAAGAGTTTTCAAATGATTCTGCATGGCGTGGCCACCAAGTCATGAAAACGGGCAGCAGGTCCCTCAGAGAAATTTGCTTGATTTTACAGTACATGCATAGCCTCTGAAAACAGATCTCATAGTGGTGACAACCAACTTTCTCATCTAAAGTAGTCCCTTTTGTCACTGATGGTGTTTCTCCACATTGAGCAATAGATCAGAAAGCCACTGTCTCCGGAATACTTGCTGAGCTTTAGTCTAGACTTAGAATCAAAAGTCTCTAGTTTCTGTGCAGCTCTCATAAAAGTAATTTCCTAGAACAATAAATAACTAGTCCAGCGTCTCAGATGCTTTAAAAGATACATTTATAGTTACAGTTGGACAAATACTGCACATTTTTAATGTAAATAGCCCTATAAAGTTTTAAATGGTGCACGGGTCAATCTCACACTCCTTTTACATTTGTTTCTTTGGAGACATAAAAGTGATGAAGTTCTACCAGCACTTACGTTTGTGGGAACAAATTTTTGAGGTCATATATACTAACACATTAGCATTCATGAAAACTAGACTTCATATGTAACTACGCAGATCAGAAGGGCCTTGAATTCACATCCCTACTCCAACTTCTCATTTGTTCGTACATCCCAACCATACCCAGAATTGCAAAAGTCTTTTGTTATCCCGCGGTATACATAACCACCTAATAAGAACTTCAAAGCTTTAGGAAATTTCAAGAAATACCATTTAAGTTTGTGTACTTAAAGGACTCAGATATATAAAGATTGGCTAAGACACTCAAGTCTAAAGTGCAGATTCTAAAAACCCTCAGTATGTGTTTATGTGTTAGAGTCTGTTTGTGCTCAGATTTCTGATATAAAACATCAGAGGTGCCCAGAAAGCCACCTGCTGACTTAATAACTGTTTTCTGAGAGAAACAGAGTGACTTTCCTCTGGTTTCCTGAAGTGTGACCTCACACACCAATCTTCAAGAGATTGCAGTTCATTATAGAACCCGAAGGAGAAAATATCAGCCCATCAAAGAAAGTACTTAAGACTTGCTGCTACCTGACTGCCTTTGTATTGATGAATTTAATTATTTTCTTGACCCGAAGCTCCCAACTCTGGGCAATACGTGAAGAGTCCCAGCATCTAGCTTGAACTGCAGGTTCTGCCTGAGGGTACCCTTGTATCACATCATAGCCCCCATGTTCTTTTTGGGCTTGAATCTCTGTACTTGCTGTATCTCAAGGAGTTAAATGCCTGTGTTCATTTGCAAAGGCAATTCAGAAAAGTGTCTTTCTGAATACTTAAGAATCTCATTATCTTGGAAAATATGATTAGCAACCTTGCCTTTATTTGACACTCACAAATAGATGTAAGGGATCGTCTTCCTACCTCTCAGAGTTTTTTCACTTCTTCATTATTTTAGGCTTTTAGGAGTTCAGCATCTTGCTGGACTAATCTGAAAAATAAAGAAGGAATATAGTTTTGTTGAATACAGAACCCAAGTTCACTTCACTGTATGTGAACAGGCATTTTATCCAACAGTTTTGGGGAAAAAATAAGATGGACTGACCTATGAAGACATTTAAAGAGCAAAGTGAATCAGGCATACACACGAATAGCAGTGGGAGTAAGGATCAAAGTGCAGTTTTTGTAATGTTTTCTAAATGTTCTGCAGACATTCGTGGCTGTCTGCAAACATCAAATAAGAGCCTACATAAGAATGGTGAAAAGAAGAATAATAGCCATATTTAGGGGATTTGCATGACTAGATTAATAACTCATGGTTAGAAGTTGATCTGAAAGCAAGCAATATTTAGTAGGTGTGAGAAAGAAATTCCAATCATGTCTTGAACTGGAACATAGTTCAAATCCATAAAAAGACTCAGTACCATCAGCTTAGAAATGAAATGTAATGAAGCACTGAAGTTCAAAGAAATCTCCAGGCCATATTGAAGAGATCAGACAGAGCCCAAAATAGGCAATACGGCCTTGAAGGAACTTCATTGTAAACAGGTGAGCCACAGCTAGCATCTGACATTCTGAAGATAGGACAGTAAAATAGCAGCCATTCTCTCCAAAGTGAGAATAAATGTATGTTTTCATTCTATTCAAAGTGACACTTGGTTCCGTAATCAAACAACATCAAATAGATGCTATAGGTACATACAGCTGTATATATCACATATGACAGTTCAGAATAGCTATAGCGAAATGACTGCTTATGGAAGAAAAATGACCATTAAACCCCCCAAAAATATCAGATGTGCCACAATAATAAGACTGTACAGTTCTTGCTATTTAATCATGTAGAGATATCCATCACTTAAATTTGCAGAAGACGTGTAAAAGAAATAAATAAGCATTATTTTTTGCATTCAGCTGGGGTATAAGCTTTGGCAGAGACAAGTTTGTCTAGTTTCTCTCATCAGCAGTGCTTTCCTCTGAAATCCACAGCATAATCACAGGGTTTTTTGTCAGTAACTTACTAGCAGGAAAACACTGATTTGACCCTGGTTATTCAATGGTTATCATGAACCATGAACTGTTCTGGGATATGCAAGCTAATATTACCTTCCCTAATCTCATTTGGCCTCAGCATGAGGCACCTCAGCCAACAGTTATTCTTTTCTGTCAGGAAGAGATTGATCGAAATGACAAATTCCAAATAAAGTATACAGATTTTTCCTTTTAAACAGGACCAAACCAAGCACTGTGGGGAGATTTTCTCTTTGATCTATTGGAATAGTCATTGGAAAGAAAAAGCACAACAGTCCAAACTGAACATGTTGCTTCAAATCTCCATAACAATGTGAGAGAGATATTGGCAGAACCTGTTTCGCTCCTGTAAAACACCATCCAAAGAGTGAAGGCCTGACAATACTTGTTTACATTTTTTAGTAGAAATTTGATTTGCCAAATATTGCACTACAGAAGAAAATGCCTCAGCAACTGAAAATTCAGGCTTGAATTCACTTAATGATTTCTCCTGTCCTCCAGATCTCATTTTTAATGACCTCTATTCCTTATATTTTTAAGTAATTTTTAAGAGCATTTTACAATCCTATCTGTTTAACTGGTTAGGATAAGAAAAGTAAAGCTACATAGGGCAATGAAACTAAGAGTACATTAAGTTTGCTAACTGATTTTCTGCAAATGCATCAGTTTCCAAGCTCTTTTGTCTACACTGAAGATGGCTGATTGGCTGCAAGTTTGATCAAAACCAGACTGGAAAATCAACTGACAAGAACCAGGAGAGGGGTAGATGAGTGATAAAAGGTGTGGAGGTGATAAGGTAGATGGCTTACATTTGTACAAAGTGCAGTCTGGCTTAAAGGCAACCTCACCTGGAAATACCCAGAGAATATAGGAAGAGATGTCTTTATACTCTCACACACATCCCCCTCTATATATGTACGAAAGCAGGTTTTCATACCACAACACAACAGCATTCAGCTTTGATAGTAACTGTGTGAAGCAAACTTCAGACTCCTCCTCAAAAGGCTTACAAATTATTTGCAGGCCCTCATTAAAGAGAACATTGTTAAGGACAGTACTCTAAGAAAGCATTGCCACTAGATGAGAGCACGACAGAGCTACAGTGAGCCATTTGAATCAGGTATCACTTTTTCCATGTGCAATGCAAGATTTTCCAAGTCAATGTCTGGAATTCAAACCCAAATATGTCTGAATCTCAGATGAGGCTTTTATCTGGAGGAAAAATACTCCAAAAAAAAGCTTTCAGACTGAGAAGGGGGCAGACATAAAAATCAGTAATGATTTACCTTTGGTCTCATTTCCATATTGGCTTGTTTGCTAGGATGCTGAGCCTGCAGCATATCAATGCAAGCTCTCCCCAGCAACGACAAAAATGTCATGAAAATATTGAACACACAAGGTTTTTTTAGCACCTGTGCCTGTTCTTTTGCAGCTATCTATGGTTGAATTGTATAAAGAACATGGAGTGCTGTTGGCCCTAATCATCATAAGCCCTAAAGTCTGACAGTTGACTGGCTTTGTTACAGTACCTCAGTGTTTGGAAGGTGATCAGCACAGAACACACACTAGAGTTCAATCTGTTAAAACAGCCTTAAGATGTTGAGTCTCCCAGAGAGGAACTGCAGCATGGAAAACTCTTGCCCAGTGAGCTCAGGCATTTGGATATAGGATATAGTAGCAGAGAGCGAGCACTCTATTCCTCAGTCTCCTTGTAAGTTTGTTACAAGGCTTATTAAGGAAATTGCAAAGACTGCATATGTTCCACCTTTTTATGTATTTCTCCTTTTCCACAACAAATTGGAAAGAGACCCTTCAGAAAATGAAGAGTGTTCTTTTCTCCCCTACAAAGCTGTAAGAAAACTTTGTGGACAATGGAAAAGTCCAAAGTCATCAGAAACCCTTGGTAGAATGAAATGAGAATGAGCCGAAAAGTGATTCCCAAATTCCAAGTGCAGTCTCAAGCTCCTGCTTTCTTGATGTTTGAGATCTTGCAGATAAGAATTAGAATAAGGGCTTAGTTCAGGGTGGTAAAGCTCCTTCATGTTCTCCAGTGTATGAGAGAAAAGAGGAGAGACTACTCCTTGAAGCCAGTTACTGGTTCCAAGCAGCAGATCTCATCCTCTGGCACCCATCCAGACTATGTCAAACAATCAATTCAAAAAAGGAAAAAGATTAATGCTGTCTTCCAGAGGACAAAAAGCTGCTTTTGGAAACACAACAAGAAAGAGGACACCTGGGGCACCACAAGCAGACCCAGTCTCCAGGAGATTAATTGTTCTGTGGCTATAATCACACCTCCCTGCTTCAGGGATCTTAGGTGCCAAAATTAAGTCTAGGGACTTCCTATGTGTATAGTCGATGAGGAAAGAGAGTTTCCCAGAGAGCATAAAATGTACTCCTCTTCTGCTGCCTTTCTCTGGTAGACCTTTCACCTTTCTCTGTTGACTCCAGAAGGATCACAGATGATGAGTTGACTGACTTCTATTGAGCTTAGACTAGCTTCTCCTGCTGCTCTGTGCAATGAAAATGGAAAGAAATTCCAACTGAGAGAGTGAAATGAATATGCACTTTCATAAACATTTCCACACACTTAACACTGCCCTTCCCCACACCTCAGTTTCTCAAGGGTATTATGGAAGCTGTATGTTTGGGGTTTTTTTAGGAAAGCATATAAATTTTCTTCTCCAACAGACTGTCCTGACTTAACACCTTCTTCTGCANCTTCTTTCTCCCCCAGATCACTTAGAAACCCCATCAAATTTGTTTAAAACCAAAATAATTTTTAAAAAATAACATTGCATTTTCTTTTCTTCTGCCTTCCTAATTTCCAAGCACTTAATGAGTCTTTCTCAGTCGGATAGGTGGCGAATTCCCAAGTATGTTCCATGCTGGCTGCACTCCCAGGTGTCTGGGGTGTTAGGATTCAGAAAAACCCAGCAAGGACAGGTTAGCAGGTAGGAATACAGTGAGATAAAGAGAAAGGGTTTCTAGGATGCTGTGGACTACCTGTTGGCTGGAAACACATCCTACACATCTCATATGACAAAAGATATAACAGATCTGAGTTTCTGAAAGTTGTCATATGTCTAGGACAACATCAGATTCTTTATGATCAGTATCTGTTGGTCTTGAAAAAGATGGTGTATAAAAGGAAAAACAAATTTCAAAACCAAAAGTTGCTGAGAGAATTTGATAGTAATTCTATGTGAAGTTTGATTTTTTTTCAGAGATTCCTACTTGGTGAGATGAATGAGGGATAACATTACAAAGTGCCTGGCTAGTTAATGTCACCTCTTGTTATGTCATTCAGGCACCAAAGAATGTTCTTTGAGAAATCCTAGAAAGATGTGAAGAGTATAGAAGATCCTTGTTGGCATCCTTGTTGTGCACTGTATGTCTCATTTCTGAAGAAGAAAGCAATAGATGCGTCACTGACTGATCTTGATCTTCAGCAATCTGGTACGGGATATACATAGGGAAAGCCTTGGAGAAGACCCTGGTACAGAAGAATAGCTGCAAGTGTAAGTGGACTTCATCCCTATATCTTAGAGATTTCTATCAATCACTTTATTACTTAGTGTATTTGAGAACTTATCCTGTTTGACAAGTATCAAGGTAAGATAGTAGACTCTTGCACGTAGAATTGAAAAGCAACCAGATATTTGGCAGTGAAATGCTCACACCCCCTGGGAATTGATCCTGTAAACTTTTATAATGAGAATGCTTTGTTGCATCTATACTTAAGGTAAAACTGAATGGGAAGAATACAGCACATCCTTCCCAATCTTGAAACAGACGTCTATGAGGACTTCCCAATGTTTAGAAAGACAGCCTAAAATGACATGAAAGTAAGTAAAAACATGTTCTTTTAAGAAAGCATCCTCTTTTTTTCATCTTTCTTTTTAACAATTGGTATTTTCAAAGTATGAGTAGTTTTACTGTCATGGACCTGAGAATATCTCCTCCCTCCTGGGTGTTTGGCACCCTGGGCTCAGAGCCAATTTTGACAAAAGAGATGTCCAGCCTTAAACCAGTGCTGTGAGAAGCTGAAGCGGGGGCCTGCCCCTCCTTCAGCTGGTACTTGTTCAAGGACTTGGGCTTATGCGCTCTGACTGAGCTACATTGCTGGTTCACCAGTGTCCACTCTTGTACCTCCCTGATTTTGGCCCTGATCCTTATCCTCTGTCTGGACTTTCTTGTTTGACCTTGAAGCTGTCCTATCCCTATGGACCTTCCTGGTGATTTAGACTGTTAGCTGAAGTTGGTCATCATTGCTGGCCTACTCTGTGAGATAAGAGAAGATCTGCTGAGAGCCAAGAGTCACACCAAGGCAGACAGAAGCAGCGACTGTACCCACACAGGCACAGATCCACAACAGTCAAGCAGGAGGAACAACGTAGATCTGGTGCTGGCAAGATCTGATACTCAACATATTTTTTTTTACTTCAAATATGACCAGCATTGCCTTCTGGCTTCCTCTATAGCTAATGAAATGCAGTATCTAATGGATGATGCTGATCAAAAGAGGCACTTGTCTCATGTAAAATCTCATCTATATCCAGCACTGGCCCTCATATCAGGTCACTGTACAAACTTTTGACCTGCTGGACTCCTTTAACTATCATATGAGAACATGTCTTGTGGAGAGGCAAAAATAATGGTGATAATTTACAAAAGAGCCAGACATTGCATCATTTCCTATTGGGGTCACAATTAGCCATAATGGTTCATGGTTACTATGAAGCCATAGGAACTGAGGGAGACCCATATGGTATATGAGATATGGCAGCCAACTTGGTAGCAGGACAGATTGCTTGGAAAATTCCCTATTAATGCTTTCTCCTACATGAAGCCCTCAGAGTAATAGACTGACATTTAAGATGTCTGTCCTAAACACACAAAATTTTCTATCAGATAACATGTAGATGCTTCAAGCATTATCTCTCTTTGTATGAATACCAGTTTCTAAGGTAGTTGTGTTCCCCTGGAAGTATAAAGCCATTTGTCTGTGACATAGAGCAGAAAGTGCATGTTGTAGCTACTTTCTGCAGTTTATTTCCATAAAGAATTAAAATACTTCCTTACTCTAATTGTTTGACTTCACTTGGGACACTTAGAAAGTGTCCTGGAAAACACTGGAGCATTCCTTTTACGCTCTCAGTTAGGATTGGGCCCAATGGCAGATACTGTTCCACTAGGATGAAGCAATCCTTGCTTCTCTCATCACAAGATTCTCTACTAAATGGCAAAAATTGCCTTCTGTCATTAGAAGAATATGATGTGACTGTTCTGTAGTACCCTACAACATTCTTTCTTGGCCTCAAAATAATATTGGAGGATATCTTTGAGTTGAGCATTAGAAAAATTTTATAAAAAGACAAATCATGAGTACAGCATTTCTCTACTTTTCAAATTGAATGTTTACAATACACTCAGGATAGAGAACTGTATCTGCATCTAAATACAAACAATTTCTGGCATTGTCTGGCTTCCATACACCTTTTGGTCTAGAAAGCATGTTTTCCTTTTGCAGCATGCAAAGAACAATCTAAAATGTCAACTTGATAAGCAGAGTGAAAGAGATTGTTACCTATATTATTTTGACATATCTATAGATATGCTAAATTAGCTCTGATATACCAAAATACGATTTTGTTTTTGGCGTATCACCATTTGCCTGTCTGCAGCATGTGCAGGACTGAGTCTTTTTCTGAAAAACAGGAAAAGTCAAAAAAGCTGTAACAGTCTTTGCCCATCAAACTTGGCCTTGTCTGATCTTTACAGCCATGGTGTTGAGTTTGATTCTTTTGTCATCTTTCTTTATTTAATTCTCCAACAGTAGTTACTCATTGCCAGAAATTACATATGCTGGGCAGATGCAGAATCCAGATATTATTGTGAGTGTTATTTCTCCAGGATTAATACCTGATTTTACATTTTGCTGCTCTTCTTGTTTGTTTGAAAGCCCTTCTAACACCCTTTATTTGCTGGTATTGTGGCTTTCCCACAGCAGTTTCACATACAGTGCCAGCTTCTGGGGTCAGCTGAAAAGAATCTGAATGCTGTGACAAAATACCATCTCTGAGAAAGTAGATTTATAGCTGAACTCTCTGCTTAAACACTTCAGGAGCAGCCATTTTAGGCCATCGTCTTGTTCAGACTATAAATAAGAGAGAATTTCACTGCTAACTTTTGGGAAACAGGATGATCCCTGTACAGTTTAGTTTCAAAATTTGGGGAAGGAGTTTATTTTTGGTTTTAAAGAAATTTCAGAGGAGCCTAATTATGAAGGATGGGAACAGAGGAACTTCTTCAACAATCTTAGTAATCTCCAGTTCTGTTCTTTCTTTTATGGGTTCTGAAAAAGCACAACACATCAATATTCTGTCACATAACATTCATGTCTGTGTTGCAAGACCATCATTACTGTAAAACAGAAAAAGTTAATATTTCACATTACATTCTGGAGGACATCTGAGAAAATAAATCATGTTATTTGGGAATGTATGTGCTTGCAAACAGCTTACTTGCTGTTTACCAAGCAGTACTGATTACTTATTCATTGATAATACTTCATCTCAAATAATGAGTACTGGTACAGCAGGTTTAAACTTTGACATTATTTGTTCCATCCTTCCTCCTTTCTGAATTCTGATGACATTGCTGCAAGATGCACCCATGCTGTTCCACAGTAAGAGCAATTCTACAATGATGCTTAAATCCCATTGATTTTGAGAGAGGTATTTATACTTATGGACATATGCTTGAGTATCTTGCTAAATTAATACTTTAAACCACTACATTCACCCATTGCTTTTTATTTATTCCATCATAAAAATACAAAACCCCTCAAATCTGATATTTGAGCATAATTTTTAAGACAGACATCTGGGACAGCTTCTATTATAAATGTATCATTAAGCAATCCAGTGACTGGAATATGATGCAGTTATCCCACACGGTTAATAGGCTTATTCAGCTGGCACGACAACCCATGCATTACGTTGTACTAACTTCACTGCTGCTGAGTGACTATCATAAATCATTTGTCTCTACCATTGTTTAAATTAGAAAAAACTCATCTCCAAGATAATATTCTAAAGCAGGATGGAGAAGGTGAAATTCCTCACTGTATCCAGGTGTATCTGGAAAGAGTTACAGCAAGGTACACCTGGAAAGAGGTTCTACAGAGAGATGTGAGGAATGTCTAATGTAAATATTGCATTGCCTAATCCTTCTAATGCAATCTCATAAGAATGCATAAACTAGCTGTTTCAATAATGCCTTGAAAACTGTTATTATTCATGACATATACATTATGTTTGCAAAACTGTAAGAACGTAACTTTGAACTTTAGAGATTTGTTTTAGCAAAGTAATGGGTATAACCACAGGTATTGAACTTGTCCTAGATACAGAGAGGCGCATTTGTAGTTGAAAGTGGTGTTAGTTTTTTTGATTCCCAGTACAAGTTCTAAATATCTAAAAAAGATCCTCTGTGTTCTCAAGTTCCCATTGTAGACATCAAAGCAGAATAATGGGTGCCTTGAAGAGCACCTGCTTCTCTTCCAAACAACAAGGAATCCTGGAGACATGGCATGGTCAGATGTCTTCTGATTCTTAACAGGACAATAATTTCTGGATGTTTTACCTTTCAGTAGGTACCAAATTTTGCCTTGTTTTATTAGAAAATACATTATCCCAAAATCAAACTATTAGAATTTATTTTGGTTTATGTAAATTAGCTGAGATAGTTTGGGGGTGTGCAGCTTTGATTTGGGTTCAGCTAGCTCTCTCTAGTGAAACTGAGTTATCACCAGCAGCTTCAAGAGCAAAGCCATCAAACTTTGCATTACAAAACTTTTCTTTTAGTTAAAAATTTATTTCCCATTTTTCCATTTTCTTTGAATTTTCACAGAAATAAACTTAATCTGAATGTCAACCAAATTTTTTTTCTTTTGTTCCCCCTCTTTCTTTCCTCCTTATATAAGAAATCGTTGTCTATCATCTATCCTCTATTCCTTTATTTTTATACACTCTTCTTTGTGCCAGGAATTTTTCAGCACTTCCATACCTTTGAAAAAATATGTGAGTGGAGATCAGATAACTGCTTCAGAATTGGAGCAATCTTGAATAGTTGTATAATAGCAAAGAAGAAAATTATTTGAGGAAAAAAAAAGCAACCCAAAATAAACTTTGAACTTTATTCATTTTTTACACTCAGAGGAAAAAAGTTGAAACAGGAAAAAATAACTATTTGAATATTCTCTTCTGAAAGGTCACAAACTTGTGAGTGGAAAAACAAAAGTCTCCACTCTTAAACCTTCAGAATCAAAGAGACTTCAGAATGACAATACATTTACAAAATTATTTTTCCATTATTTGAACCAGGACAGGAGTAAATGTTCATTTTGGACAAAACTCATATCAACCACTGTAGCAGTGTTTAACGGTTAGAGAACTTATATGAATGATCCTATGATTTATACCTTGTCATGTGCAGAGAGGTTAATAGGATGTTGGGGCAATTGTCAGGGAACTGGTGTGATATGGTTTGTGTAGCTTGCCAGCAGAACTTTAGAGTTTGGACAATGTGTTGAAATACTCTTAATTTAAGTCACAGAGATACAGCAGTAAGCTGGATAGTCTCTGCCCAAGAAAAAGCCTGCCTGACCAGATACTAATGAAAAAATAGGGTTTTTTGTATCCTGTAAAAAAATGTCTTTTTTTAATGAGTACAGGTTCATGCATGATGGGCAATTGTTAAACCTGGAATTTAGATTTTCTCAAATTTTGCAATGTTTGAAATCCAGAACTGATCTGAATTACACAGTTCAAGCCTAATAAAATAAACACAGGTGAAGTCAATGAACCTTACAGAAATCAGTGGAAGTTTTATCCTTTCTCCAGTGGAGAAAGGATTTCACTTCAAGATGCATTTGGATTAGAGAGACTCATTGTATTAAAGTTATGCAAAAGCATAACTGTGCATGACTGTGAATTGGTACACAATCAGAGAAATGGATGAAGCATGAAAAGTCATATTATCTTTGGCACTAAAATCCAAAGAATATGTGTGTAGACTACATCTATAACACCCAGGCTTTTCTAGATGAAAGAACACCAAGGCTAAATCAAGCAAAATTTCAGAAAGCTACATGTATATGTGGTGGCAGGAATGTCTCCAATCATGCATTTTCACTTTCAAAAGGATTTTGCATTTCTGCCATTTCAGAAGGGTCATCAGGTAGTAGCATCAGGATGGAACAAATAGGACAAACTGAAAACTCCTGCTAATGAATTATAATAATACATTAGCAGTTATCTATGATTATTCCCGTTAGAAATTCACAGCCAAATAAAAAATTGATGACAATGTATAACACAAAAAAATTCATGGAAAAATGTGAACAAAACAGTCTAGAAATCAAAACAAGCAGAGTCTGGCTTTTGGTGCAAATAACTTTGTCTGAAATCTTCTTTCTGTCTTGTAAATAATAAATGTGTTTCTATCACTTGCAGGATTTGGATTCCTGTTGATACAGAGCTATAACTGCAAGCCATGTGTGACTCCAATAAGACATGATAATATTCTGTCAGATCATCGGTTGGACCTTTACAGTGGAAATACCTGGCTCTATCACTATGTGAGAAATCATGCCAAGGCATGAAAATAATGTGGTGCTTTTAAAGAGAATAGTTGTTTAAAATATCCTGTCCTGGTTTACAAGCCAACCATTCAAAAATAATTATAATATTTTGAAGCTATTGGAAGGCAGATAAGCTGAACGCATGTTTATTTTCAAATGGTATACTATAAAAAAAGCATTACACATTTCAGTGACTTTGACACATTCCTGTTTATTTAGAGCAATGCCTTCTGCAAATTACTTTGTAAAAACTAATCAATGTGATGTTTTGAAATCAGTCAGAGGCAGTGAACCTGGGAGACAACTTTAAATTTAACAACATTTTGTGACAAGACATCTTGTGCCAGAGCATTTTTCAGGAACACAATGATTCATCCTATTTACCTAACTAAATGTAATAGCTAACAACCTGTAGTAACACAGTGTAGAATTGCAGCTGTTATACACACCATGTGATGGTATCATGACTATGTCAGAGTATTAGTGTGGAGCTGTGTCACTCACTGCACAATCTCTACCCAAAAGCATGGTTCAGGTATCTGCCCAGCTCTAACCTCTTAGACAATTCTAGTATGCACTGGAAAAACAAGGTGTGAGAGACTGAAATGTTAAAGGTTAATGACTTAAACAACCAACCATTTGCAAAAGCAGCAAGGTGCTTTGCTGAGGCCAGATTTGCACCCCTCAGCTAAAGGAGAGGAGGAGAGTTTTGAGTGGCAAAACCTTTGATCAGAACAGCCTGGATGCAGAGGGGGTGAGCACCCTCCACTGGAGGGCAACCATGACAAACTGACCTTTCTTTAACAACAAGTTGGTTTTTGAGCCAGAGAAGGGAAAAGGCCAATAAAATGCAGATCCTGAAAGGTGTGCTCATGCTTTTTATCATGTCAATGTCCTCTTACACAACTGGCTCAGGCGTAAAACCCCCCTCTAGGGGAGGTATTGGAAAATTCACATGTAGGCCTGAAGGTATTCATCTCTTTTGATGGGTCATAAGTGGCTTAACTACATTGATGTGAGAAACATCGGTCATGTTATAGGTGTCATAAACCATCAAAGACCCCTGAAGCATCCCCAGACTCGTTTTTGGGGCCTTCCACCAGAGGACTGTGCATGATCCAGAGTGTTGCAACAGTGAAAACTTACCCCCCACGGGGAGGTACCTGGGTGTTCCTACCTGAACCTGAACATATATTAACCCATTGAGGTTTATGTTTTGTGGGCTTCTCCCAGCCCCACTGACCAAGACTGCAACCATCACTTCAACAACAAACATCTAAATTGCAACAATCAAGTCTCATCGCTGGATTCACAAGTGATATCTTTCCACTATCTACATTTATCCTCTCTTTCTCTTTCTTTCTTTTCCTTATATATTTTCTTAAGTGAGATTTTTATACTTTTATATTGTTTTCTTTCTATAGATAATAACCAAAAGAGCTACATATCTCCTTTCTATTGCAATGAAATTGTTCTAAAATAAAACTTGCCATATATATGTATACATAAACACCAGTCATTCAGTGTTGGGCCCAGTCCTATTTAATATCTTTATTGGGGATTTTGGATAAGGGTATTGAGTCTACCATTAGCAAGTTTGCAGATGACACCAAATTGAGGGAAAGTGATGACTTGCTGGAGGGTAGGAGGGCTCTGCAGAGGGACCTGGACAGGCTGGATAAATGGGCCAAATCCAATAGCATGAGGTTCAACAAGACCAAGTGCTGGGTCCTGCACTTTGGCCACAACAACTCCCTGCAGTGCTACAGGCTGGGGACAGAGTGGCTGGAGAGCAGCCAGGCAGAAAGGGAACTGTGGGTTCTGACTGACAGGAAACTGAACATGAGCCAGCAGTGTGCCCAGGTGAGCAAGAAGGCCAGTAGGCATCCTTGCTTGTATCAAGAATAGTGTGGCCAGCAGGACTGCACCTCGAGTACTGCATCCAGTTCTGGCCCCTCAATTTAGGAAGGATATTGAGGTTACAGGAGCTTGTCCAAAGAAGGGCAATGAGGCCGGTGAAGGGACTGGGGCACAAGTCCTGTGAGGAGTGGCTGAGGGAGCTGGGGTTGTTTAGCCTGGGGAAGGCTCAGGGGAGATCTTATTTCTCTCTACAGGTATCTGAAAGAAGGTTGTAGCCAGGTGGAGGTCTGTCTTTTCTCCCAGGCAACCAGCAGTAGGACAAGAGGGCACAGTCTTAAGCTGCACCAGGGGAGGTTTAAGTTAGACATTAGGAGGAAGTTCTTTACAGAGAGTGATTCGGCAATGGAATGGGCTACCCTGGGAGGTGGTGGAGTCACTGTCCCTGGGGGTGCTTATGAAGAGACTGAACGTGGCACTTAGTGCCATGGTCTAGTTGACAAGGTGGTGTTAGGTCAAAGGTTGGACTTGATGATCTCAGAGGTCTTTTCCAACCTAGCTGATTCTGTGATTCTGTGATTTCACTCTAATCCACTCCAAGGGATATCTTCACAAGAACCTCAGTTACTCTGCCTCAGGGATGAGCTGTAGCACATGCAAGCATAGACAATTATCACATGGGGAGGTCCTACCTGAAAGCACTGCTAAATCTGCTGGAAAAACCAGGTAATACAGAATTTTTGTCTTCCTCCTAACATCAAAGAAACATTGGCTGCAAAATATAGCTAAAAAATTTCTGCTCTTTCACACTTATTGAAATTAATTCATTTTTGGTTGTGGTTTATTACATTGAAATAAAACTACTAGGAAGTCAAAAAACAAGGTTTCCTTTGTGCATTAAAAATACAGCGAGCTAAATCCAGCTTTCCTTGTACAGACAGGCACAAAATAAATAGTACAGTTCACATAAGCAACCTTAGCAGTTACATGTAAAACCAAACTCATATGTAAAACCAAATTCATAGGAGAATATATTCTGTAACTACTCTGTGCGTACATCTGCTTTTGACAAAAATGGGATGAGTTCACTGAAAGTAGATCATACAACAGAAATTTTCCTTCATAAAAGGTAGCTCTTTTTCAGTTCCATGTAGTCTCACTGAAATTAATGAAGATCACACATAAGCAAATGATAGAATATTTTGTCTACAGCGTCACATAGAGGAATATTTTGTGATTGAGAGAGAAAGAGGATTAACTCTCCCAGTCAAAACACAGCATTTAATTTAAAACAGTTACAATTTTTAAAGTATGTTAAAATTTTGGTGTTTTGCCCTTGACATTTCTCCTTGCTGATTTTCTAGACAAAAATGCAGCTAAGAATATTGGCAAGCATGATTACTTAGCGTATCATTACCAAATTATATATTTTCACCTGAGAGCTAATGCAGAATTTTTTTAACAAGTATAAGAAGATACTCTTGCAAAAGGTCTTTGTGTTATACTTTTATCCGTTCAGGTATGTGAAGTCTTAGGATGAAAGACAGGATATATCTCTTGAATTGATAGGTCTGGTATAACAGTAGTGTACAATCTGTGTCTTTGGGTTTCAAGCTTACAAATATATCTTGTAGTGTACATCACACCAATCTTGAGTTCTACTAGTAGCAATAGAGGAGCAAGCGTGAGCATCTAAAATGATGCTGTCTTTCAGGAATGAACTACAGGCCTTGGTAATCTTGGCATGTCATGTTCTGAAGTGTTAAATAACTGCAGTTGTTAAGGGAGTGACATTTAAAATTAATTAGGGTCTCAAGTGTAAATGAGGGGGAACTGGTCTTCCAGGTGGTTTGTCCAATGTGAGTTATTTAAGTTACAGAGGTTTAGTATCACTCTGTGTTTTATGACAAAAACTGCTGTACCAGGCTAGGCATACGGGCCAGGATTTGCCAGCCTCGGAAAGTGATGAGAGTGGTGATAATAGAATTCTGTGAGTCATAGTAGAAAGAGGGAAAATGAGCAGGAAGTGTTTATTTATGGTTTGTTATAACACAAAAAATTGGAAGGATTTACTAAAGTTATCAGCAAGTCAAAAAGGAAGTAAATTTTAACAGAGAACAAAATTAAACTCTGGAATCCATTGTTACAGGATAATTGCAAGCATCAAAGAAAAATTCAATTTAGAAAGGAATTATTAGAAAAATTCAAGGAGAAAATCCATAAACACAAAGATATAACTTTAGACAGGAAATATTTTCCCACACTATTTCAACAAAGAAAATGTATTTTCTATTTGTGACTAGATTGTAACTATGCCTAAAATGGTTTCACACTGCATATACATATTCCTGTATATGACATTTTTATAAATCACTATTTTTTAATATCTAATAGAAAATATTTCTTAAAATTGCCTTTTGGCGACATGTTTTTTTTTTTCTTTTTGCTACTGAATGTAAAGAGAAAAATATTTCTGCACCCTGATTTTTTCCCTTTTATTCTGTTTTCTTAGTTTTGGTTTGGTTTAGGTTTTTTGAGGGGTATTTTTGGCAATTTGATCTTTTCTCTAAAAAATTCTAAAAGCTACCACAAGCAAGAAACAGGGGTTGGTTGGTTTTTGGTTTTTAGAAAACTGAAGAAAATCACAGTGGAAAAGAAATATAATGGTACTGATGTCAGGGGAAAACCCTAGAGGACCATTCCTAACTGTGGTTGAAGACAGTTGTCCAAATCATAACTCAATCAGCTGTTGACCGAGGAGAGGAGAGACAGACACTGTCAAAAAAGAATTCTCAAAGAAAATGATAAAAGTCTGTGGCCTGACTGGGTCCTGAACTCAGCATTTCAGCCTTTAAACCTCGCACACCATAGCTAGCCATTAGTAAACAGATTGCTCAGAAGAGGCAAGGGAGGAATATGACAAGAACAGGGCTGTGGGAGCCAGAAACACCATGATTAATGATGTTCTGCAGACATGCGAAAGCAAACACACTCTGTGTTCACGGCATCAAACTCGGCTGCAGTCTAACAGTGATTCCTTAATTGTTCTCTTGGCATGGAGCACATGGCTCTTCTGAAAATAATTTTGTATTAAAATTCCTGGTAAACCTTTTGTTCAGACCAGAGTGAACTAAGCAGTGAAGCTTGTGCTGGAGAAGGAAAGAAATAACTTTGAACAAAATGGTTGGAGAAGTGGTGGAGAAGAAGGGTCGCTCTGGAACAAAGACTAAATACCGTGCTGCAGGAAACCACATCACTTGGATTGCTTGGGGAGCAGAGATGTGAAAGAAAAGTGAACTTCACACATGCTCTGTCTAAGGAGGCCATCTTCCTGTCAGGGAAAATTTGCATCTGGCAAGAGCAAAGATGTCTTCTGAGGCAAGTGTGAAGGGTAAGGCTAGAAGTTCTCTCCCAACCCCCAGCTGGTAGACCTGCTCTTCTGATATCAAACCACAACAACCCTGCTACAGTGCTAGGTAGAAGCAAGGTCTGGTTTGTTGCCCCAAGGTTGGCAGAAAGAATAAGAAAGTCTTGGCTTTACATTTACACTCACCCCAAA
Source organism: Calyptomena viridis (assembly GCA_013390005.1). Classification (NCBI taxonomy): domain Eukaryota; kingdom Metazoa; phylum Chordata; class Aves; order Passeriformes; family Eurylaimidae; genus Calyptomena; species Calyptomena viridis. The sequence goes on from WEIV01003904.1 coordinate 225,521, forward strand.
CTAAAAACATAAAAAAACCCCAACATATTTTTGCTGTCCTTTTGGCAGTCTCATGCCACCAATGCTGTTCACAGTTGGTGTTCAAGGCAGAAAAGGAACTTGTCGTGATCTTTACTAGCATGGCTATCTCAATGCAGTTTAATGGCATCTGGGTGGTTCCTTTTCAAAGAATAAATAGATAGCCCCATCACACAGCCCTCAAATTAGGAGTCACTTTTACCTTTCACTAGCCTAGCTCTTGGAGCTCCCACCACCCCAAGACACAATTCCAGTGAAGAAGTTTAACACAGAAACTGCTAAAATTTTCTGATAACAATACACATGAAGGATAGTTAGTCAATAACATAATCTTTCAAGTGAATGGGTACCTATTACATATCTTTGTCTGTTACAGCCCTTGTTAGAGAATAAAGAAAAACTTGCTTTTCAATCTGCTGTCTTCAGAAGAGATTTGCTTGGAAGCTCTTGGTTTTCTTCTGGGATATTTTGTCCAAAGATTGCTTTCAGGGTCTCAGTTCTACTGTTTCACCATGAATGCTTTTTCCTAGAAGAGCTTTTTCCTTTCTTAAAGAGTAATTTTGTATTGCTCTTCCCATGACACAAAGGATATAAGAGTGTCTGAGGTCCCACCAGAGAAGAGAGACACCCAGTCACTCTGCCAGTGTGGTTGGCTATGGCCGGAATGGGATGGAGGAAGCAAGCACAGCTCTACCAGAAGGTGTGGCCAAATGCTCATCTCAGAGGACATTACTAATGGGAAGGCTGTAACCCTAGTGAAGCTGTGAATGCAGGCAGCTGCAGGCAGCAGAGCTGGTCTCTCACTACAGTTAGACATGAGCTGCTCACTTCTCTGCTATTTCAAGGCAGATGCTTTTTTTTGGCACCTGCTTTCCTCGTAGTCTGAACAGGCATTCAGGATTGAATTTTCTGAATTTACTGAAAGATCTGCCTAAGCTTTGGAAGAGCTGTGATAGGGTCTGCAATTTACTGGTGAAGGTAATTAGAGTTTGGGATTGATTTAATCTCAGGCTAGTTGTTCCCTTATACTCATTTGTGAGAAAATAAAGCAAATAGGGGTTTTTTTCTATGCTGATTTCATTTAGCAGTATAGAAAAGCACTTATAACATAAAAAGTTATTTTTAATGGAGAAAGGTAAATAATTGATAAAAAGGAAAAAAATACAACCTATAAACCAGTATTTGCAGAACAAAGTGAAATAGCAACCAGTCTTGCTGTAGACATCAATTTCCTATGCAGCATTCCTTAATGGGAACAAAATTGAGTGGCTACATCTAATTTATCAAATGATAAATGGGAGCTGCAGTCAGAGGTTCTACCTGGATAACATTTGGTGGCACACAAAGCATTTAGCTGAGGTGCACCATCAGAAACTCACATTTACTACACACTCTCATTTACCACAGACTAAAAAACATTTGTTAAACAAACAAGAGTAGAAATGGAAGATTTATTCTGGAGACTCTTGAAAGCCTAACAGGAAAGCAGATTTTATTCTTATCAGCTGGGAAAACAATTGCAAAATAATAATCTTGTTTTGCCTGGCTTGCATTTTGCTCTTTCTTTTCATATTTAAGATGATACCAGCTCTGACTTCCATGCAACTTTTTTCATTTGCTTCACAGTCCCTTTTTTTCCCAGAAATTCCTTCACAGGCAGCTACCATTATGTCACTTTTAATTTCAAAACCGATGTTTAAAATCTCTTCTGTGGCACCAATACAGTTAGTGGCATGCTGACTGCTGTTTCTTCTGGCTTTTTGTACTCTATCAGATAAATTTTACAGTCCAAAAATACGATATGGACCTAAGTAAATCTTTTTACAGCAGACAGGAGAAATACATTGTTACTGTGACAATATATACTGTAATACATACTGTATTATTAAAGCTGTATTTTAAACAGAGAATAGTTTGCAACCAAGATCAAGGGCAAATGTAAAAAATCAGTGAATATTAGTTGCATGTAATTTGAACTTCTGGAAAGTATTTCTTAGATTATGCACAATGCAATTGCAAAACAGAAAACACAATCGCTCAAATCAATAACAGCTCGTTTGAAAAGATTGCTCCATTGGCAACCACTGCCATCAGCAAAAGCCAAGCAGGACCCAGTGTGCTTTAATATACAGTTCATTGTACTGCAGTGTTCACAGTATCATGTGCCTGTCCATATCCAGATCAGAATAATAACCATGAGTGTAGAGATAGCTCCAGCAACATCAGTTAAATTCCACATTCTGACACAAGCTGTTTGTGGCAAAATTTAGTTTTCATTGGTTTACCAACCCTATACTAAGATTCTCTGCATCTGTGCTATGCTATAGATCACACAGATCTATAGAATTTCCAGCCTTTTTTGACTGTTAATCTAATTCCTATGTGTTATGGTGAAAACAGACCTGCAAGTCATGTTTCAGTACCCGAGTGATTCCCAGTCCAAGCAGCAAATTGGTCTTTGGCTGGTAAATTTTTTGCTCTATAAGGTTAAAGCTTGAGGGTAGAGAGGGCAGGATCAATTTTCTGATATTTTTCAGGCTGAATAGGAGATGACCTGTAGAAATTTTTAGCAGGCCCTTTTAAGTCTTGAGACTTAAAGACAGGTGAAAAATGGTTAGAAGTAAATGCCATGACAGCTGATAGTAAAGGCAGATATATCAAAACAAGGACATTTGGCAGCCATGCATTGAGAGGGATACCTGCAGTAAAATTGAGGTGCTTACCATATAGGTATAGCAGAGGTTAACTCAGGACAGTTTTCTATGGTGTGTAGTTAGCCTCAGTACATTCGGATTAAAAAGAAAGCCAACACAAGTTTGCAGTCATAGGGAGGGTGAGATTTCAGGTCATTTGCAGTACAAATCACGTACTATATGATAGCAAGCATTGAGTGCTTGGAGTGAGCCAAATTTCTTGATGATATTACATGAAGTTTGCTGGCATAGTCCTGGTGCCTTATGAGACCAGTGGAACTGACAGAACGCAAGCTCCTTTCTTATAAAAGCAGCAATACAGGCAGTTCTGGCAATGAAAACCTCTCTGTCCTGCCAAGTTATTCTGATGCCATTTCATATTCATGATTCACATAAGACTTTCTTGAGCTTTTTGGGATATCCAGGGTGGGAAGGGATGATGAAAAGACAGTCTGTTGAGTACAAGCAAATCAATATCTGTTTCAACATGGAGAAATTGCTTGTTTTTAAGTGATTAATTGTTGTGCTTTGAAGGCAATATAACTCTAAATTCTTGTCTCATCTTATTAGGATATGTATTTATCTGCAAGAAATCTCATCTACCCATGCCATGAGCACTGTGCTCAAATATACAAATGATCATCCTCCTTTCTTAAAATGCTTTGAGCAATTCCTAGGTCAGACAGCTGAGTTATTTCATTCATTTATTCATGAAACAAGAATGACTTTGATCACAATTAAATAGGTCTGATTCAAAATACCAGGCAGTAACCAAGAGTTATACAATGAGGAATTGCTTCTACATTATTTAAATATGCTTTTTTTTTTATCTCAGCCATGAACAGAGATGGGAGAATGATCAGAAAATTAGTTCTGAATTGTTGATGATCAGTACCATCATTCTGTGCAAGATGAAAATGTTAGAAACTGCTTAAATTTTCATCACTGATATAAGGCTTCCCTGAAGGGACAATCTTTCTGTCATTTTCTGCCTGGACCACAGTGAAGTTTACTTCAGGCACTTCATAGCAGTGAAATTCCTTTCTGCAAAGTAAAACAGCTTATATGTATCTTAACAGTGTGAATCATTCATGTGCCCCTATCCCTTGATCATACAGAAGAATAGTCCAGACCACAGTGTTATGAACACTTTACTGAACTGTACATTTTCTTTGAGGATTGTTAAAAAAATGGATCCACCTTTAAAATAAGAATGTATTATATGGTATTTTTTTTATTTTCAGCACCATATAGTACTGTTATTGTTGGGTATTCAATGTAAGGGTGCAACAATTCAGGAAATTTCTGGAATTTAGATGCAATTCTTTAATACAGCTTCTGAATGGGTCAAGTATTGGAGGTGCTTCTGCTTGATTCCTTACTCATAGATAAGAAAATAGTTGTTGAAGATGTAATACTTGACAATCTTGGCTGTGATTACCATGAGCGGATAGAGATTAGGACCCCTTTAAAGAAGGGGGAAACCATGGAATACCTGCTAGTCAGCCTAACCTCAGTCTCCAGGAAGTTTATGGAGCAAATTCTCCTGGAAAATACAGCCAGGAACATGAAGGTTTAGCACACAGTGTCTCACAATATTTTTCTAGGAACTCAGTGAGACATAAGACTAGAGAAGCAGACTACTAGGTGATGTACAATATATGGATCACCAGACTCCAAGGTTTGTGATCAATGGTACAAAATTCAAATGATGACCAGTCACTAAGTGTGCCCCACTGGAGGGACCTGAGGCCAATACCAGGACCAATACTGGTTAATGCCTACTAATGACCCAGGCAAGGCAGCAGCATGTACCCTCAGCAAGTTTGCAGTTAACAGCACAGTGGTGGGCACATGGCGAGTTGGGGGAAGGCAGTCAATGCACTGGCGGGTAGGGCAGCCATTTGGATGGGCCTTAATAGGCTGCCAGAAATTTCATAAAGCTCTAGAGAAAAAAGTGCAGAGCCCTTTTCTCTGCAATGCAGCTGCTGGGGATTGCTGGGGCTGCAGAGTGCTGGCTGAGGAGAAGCTCTGCTGGAAAGGACTTTCAGGTCCTAGAGGCAGAAAGTGGAAGAGGCTTGGATAGTGGGGATGAAGGATCATTGCATACTGGGCAGTATTACGGCACCATGGTCAGGTCAAGGGAAGGGGTTCCTGCTCTCTGCTTGTCACTCATAAGACCATGCCTGTAGAGCTGTGCCTGGTTTTGGGTCCTACAATATAAAGAGAAAAGCAAAAAATGGGGGAAGTGTCACAAGGGACACCACAATGACTAAGATGAAATACACACAAGGACAAAGGACCTGTGTTTCTTTGGCTTGATGAAAAGAAGGCTACAGAAGGATCTAATTTCAGTCTTCAGTTACAGAGAAGGCAGCTCCATGCTCTTTTGGAGGTGCACAGGGAGGGTCTGAAATGCTATAAATGAATCGCAGGAAAAGTAAGTATACAGGAATGATATCTGCTATTTCTAAACCACTAGTGACACCTAGTTTCCAAGAAAAATAGCAGTAGCTACAATAGCACTGCAACTTAGAAAAATGCATCAGGTTTCATTTAGAATGCTAAAGATTGGTAATTTGAAAGTTCTGCATAGCGTAACCCCAAATGAATAGACCTTGACAATAAAAATGTGTGCACTAAATCTCTGCTCCAATAAAGGGCGCAGAGCTTGCCTCTCAGTAGAAGGCACTGATGCTATAACATACCAGAGATGTTTCTATGTCTGTGTCTGAGCTGTCAGGCTAAATCATTGACTTTTCATTAAGGGTTGACTCCCTGATTGTCTACACACTGTGCATATTGATGTGCACTCAGACAACTCTGGGGTGGTACCATCTGGCTCCTCAGGTGGGAAACCTTGGACTTCTTGTGGTAGCGGCTTACTCTTGTGCAAGTTCTATTCTCACAGGCAGTAGAGATGTAATTGAATCAGGTCTGGCATGACCTGCTCTGCCTACAGTACTCCAAAGACACTAGAGTACTGGGAAGGCCATGAGCCTCCTTTTCCTCACACTGTCCCCACTTCAAGTTAAAAAAAAAGCAAAGGAAATGGCCACTCTGGGTGCTGAAGGACTGTCCAGGAAAAAGTTGGATTCTCCTTCCTGGGACAAGAACAAACATCTGGCAAATGTGTTGATTTGGAAATCATGTTTCTTGGGGATATGAAGTTTCAGGTATGTGACACAGCTTACAGGTTGTGACGGTCAGAAGGAAACATCAGGTGATGCCTGTGGGCACCATAGTCTCCCAGCAAGGATGCAGTACTCTCAGCCACAGCATCCTTACCTGCTTTCCAAAATGTCCTGTACCCTGCCCACCATTTGCCAAGGGAAATAAGAATCTCACTTCCGTAGAAATGAGGGGCTTTTACTCTAACTAGTCAGCAGCTGTGGCAGGAAAGGAGAGTCGCCTGGCAATAAAGAATATGGTGGCCTTAGATCACTACCAGATCATGCCAGCATGTCTGGTCACCACTTTATAAACCACTGATGTCTGAAGAAACATGGACTTCCTACTGCATTCACAGCTGACTCCCACACACAGTTACTTATCCATCACCAACTGTGAACTGGTTTTGAGTCAGGTATGGCAAAATGATGGCACAGAAAACAAGTACACCAGAGGACCATGTCATTAACAACAACTGGCAAAATTTCTGTGCGTGAGCCATGTTCCTGAAGACACTGCAAGAGCAAACTAGGAGCCAGCACAATCTTTCTTTCTTCATAAACTCTTCATTTATTGTTTTTTCCTCAAAAAAGGGGGCTCAAAAACACAGTTTTGGGGGGGAAAAATAAACATCCATTGGGACCAACCACCTAGCATTCTGGCAATTCTCAAATGTTCTTTTCAGTCTAAGGAAGAGGAAGAGTGAGCATGCATGAAAAAAATACACGGATTTTATTTATGGACCCCCATACATTTGAGAAAACTGTAGCTACTAAAGTAATTGATGTTTTTGATAGCATAACTGATGGCTAGCATGTAGAAGACACAGCTATTGGCTGTGTAGTAAGAATTCTAGTAGCAGATCTTTCCATCCCACTCTGTGTCCTCACCGCTCGGTAGGAGTTTGGGGGTAAGCACACTCTAGAAGACAAGTACCCTCTGTACTGAAGGATCACATTGACATTAAAGTTAACCCAAGGTACTCTATATGATAAGAGAGTAGTATTGTGTAGCTGGACAACCTATTGTGCTATGTGGGTACAATACAAGCCAAGCAATCTATGCCCTACCTACAGTATAGGTATGTACTTGAACTTGAACAAATACAAACCAAGCTGTACAAATATATCACAAGTGTGAACAGTATAGTATACAGACATAGTTTGGTGCATTATGCCACTATCTGCCTGCTCAAAGTAGCATCATATATGAAGTCAGACCAGGGTGATAAGAATTTTATCCAGTCTAGTTTTGAAAATATTCAAGGATGCAGACTGCAAAACCTTTATGGGCAACCCATTCCATTGTCTGACTGTACCCGTGGTGAAAAACTTCTTTGTTCTACCTAGTTGGAACTTGTATTTCAGTTTATCATTATTGTGTGTCAAACTCTCTCCATGCGTGTTCATGAATCACTTCATTTTCTCAGTCACCTCCTTGTAGGTACTGGAAAGCTGCCATTAGGTTGCACCAAAGCCTTCACTTCTCCAGGTTAAACAAGCCCAGTTTCTGTTAAACAAGCCCATCTGGTTTCTGTGTTCCACCTGACCATCATGGTGGCCTTCTGCTGGACTTACTCAAGTTTATAAATATTTTCCCTATACTAGGGAAGACCAAAACTGAATGCACTATTTCAGATGTGGTTGAATAAGTGCGGAGTAAAGGTGAGCAAGAACTTCTCTCAGCCCTCTGGCTGTGCTTGTGGTAGTACAGCACAGTATGCTGACAGTGACCATCTCCAAACCCATGAGTTGAGTACACAGCAACACAAATACAGCGTCTGCTTCCTACAGTTAAATGGCTCCTGGGACATCATGTCCTCTACTGGATCACAAAGGTGAATCAGCCCATTTCCTATGATTTAAAGTCAAATTTAAATCTGCATTTTCAGTAATTTCAAGAAGGTTCTTTGCACGGTGTCAATACGTTGCAGTGTTTTCCTTTTCCTTACAAAGATAACATTACTTATTGTCATGAATGTGCTTTATTAGTTTTATGCTGAGACTAAGAGCTATATGTACTCTAGGGCACTTATTAATGATCCATTAATATATTGCTCAGATGTTTAAAATTACTCAGCCTAATGTTTCGTGCCTTTCTGCACACCTGAGTTAATACATACCCTGGAGTGCTTTCTTGCTTAGTTACAGCACTCTCTACCAAGGAAAACTGGGACTTGATTGCATCCATATATTAATCACAGTGTATGTTTACATAGTATGACTTCACTTAACAGCGTAATGATGAAGAAGCCGGATGTACATAACTGTCTGGCTGAATGCCTGACTTAGGAAAAAAGGAAGGCTTTCTACAAACATCTTTACATCTCCACAGAGGGCCAAAGAAATCACAGAAATGCTAGAGACATTTTTTTTACATTGTACAGTCTATCTTTCTCCATAATATATGGGAAATGCCTTGCTGGATCATATATACATATCCCAGAGAGTGGTTTTTGTTAATCTCCTAAGTAGCAAATAATTTCTGCCTTTAATGAATTACATTAAAAGGTGAAGTGCTTAGTTGCAGGAACTCATGTAAAAGGACAATTAATCACCCTGAGGTTTTTGGCTCCAGTAGGCAGCTCCTGTAAGTTACTTCAGAGGGCTTTTTCCTTCCATTTAAGCTTTCTTTTGTTCTCTGCCTGCAAGACTTCACAGTGATTCAACTTTTTTTTTTTAATACAAGAACTTATTTATTTATAATTTATGTCAGGGATATGCCCTTTTGTTATCCAGGTAACAAATGGGGTTTAGTACTTCTGAAGAAATTACCCAGCTGAATTACCATCGCTCACTCGAGAATTCCTTCAGCTGTATTTCAGGATCTTCTTTTTGCGTGTCTCCATTTTTCATGTTCTTATTGGGATAAGGAAGTAGTACCATTAACACAGAACTGGGTTGTGAGATGCACAAGCATATTGTGACAGATGGAAAAATATTTTTAAGCATGAAACTTCAGAAAAAGTTACACTGGATGGACCAGACACTTGGAACCAAAAAAAAAAGAACTGATCTGCCAGTATTGTGTTTTTGAGATTTAGGTAGCAATTGAAACGACTAATACAAATTCTCAGACAGGAAACAAGACTAGAGAACTTTCATTTTTCCTTTAATATTATTGCATCTCTTGGGTGAGATTATTTGAGAAAGAGCTATTAAACAAAGATTAAAATGAGACAAGGCCAGCCTCATACATAGAAAGTTCTCATCCTTTCTGCTGCAAGAGCTGGTTTCAGCTCAAATCCCTCATAGCTGCTAAGCAATGTTTAGTAAACCAGTAAACCAGTATATACATAGACTGTTTTACTGGTCTGTGTAGTGGTGTAAAATAAGGGTTCCTAAAAAAAAAAAATCCAGTGAAGCATAGAATATTGGTAAGGATAAATAAAACATCCATTTACATCTCTACATTTCAAGAGAAAATGACTTCTAAAGGTGACAACTGTTTGGGGGGAGTGCCCTGGAGGAAACAACTGAAGTTAAAATTGACCCTGAGACTAAGACACGTTCACATCAACAAAACATAGAATGACATATGTATGCTCAGTGAACAGCAAAGTAGTCAGGTGGTATATATTTTTAACGTAGCTTACACCTCTTGATTTGGCAGGCAGTATTGTTCTGTAGAGCATAGCAACCAATTCACACTGAACTACAAGAGCACTGGAGTACAGACAAGGGGCAGTTTCACTGGGGCTTTGCCCCTTTTGCCTCTTTGCCTTCTGCCTCTCACTGTTAACCAACACAAACTGCTACCTATGCCATTCTGAAAGATGAGAGATACTCAGCATAGATAATGTGCCCTTGATGCTGATCTCATTTAAATTTTGCTTTTTTCTTCCCTGTTTCAGTGGAAATATCTAAACTCATATGATATTTTACCTTTAAAATACTTAGTGATAATAAATCATGTTCCTGCCTTGTGGCAGTTTCATTTTGATCATGCCTCCAAGTGTATTGGGAGCTAAGTCCAGATAGATTTGCTGCAGGACAGTCCAAGAAACAGAGCTCAGTGTTCTGATGATCAGCAGGAGTGGTTCAGGCAGAGGAAGAGCACAGATACAGGTTTGTGCCTTGGAATAATTGCTTTTGAGAGAACCCTACAGTGAAATCAATATGTAGCACCTCAGTAGAAGCAAGCTTTCTCTTTGAATAACAACTGGGTAACAGAAATGCTCAGATATTTGGCAAGGGAAAAAAACGCTTAAATAAAAAAAAAGCAAATATGTAAACTGATGTGTTGTTTTGATTTTTATTTTTACATTTCCCACAATGCATCATAAGCACTGCTATTTTAAACACAGATGATCTTAAACACTTCCTAGGATTCCTTTAAGGTAACAGATGTTAAAACTTCCAGTTGTTTAACTAGGGTTAAACTCCCTTCTTATGAATGGTTTTATGTGGATGTCCTTCGGTGACAGGTAAAGAAACAAAAAATCTGAGACCTGCACATGAAATAAGCATCCTGTACAGCCTCTTGGTGACTGTAATGACATCTTTGAACTACCTAGAACTTTCCAGTCTAATGTTCTACAAAAACATCAACTGAGTAATTTATTCACAGCCATTGTCTTACACTTTCAGGTGGCTCTTTTCTTCCAGAGTAGGAGAACACAGTGGACTACCCAGACAGAAGGGAAGCAACACAGAACTTCGATCTTGAGAAATCAGAGGAAAGATGCTATTCAAACACAAGAATGGGTGGAAGAAAACTTGCCATCTGTTGGCAGCTCCACTCCTGTGGGTGTGGGCAAATATTTTAAAGGCAAGTGAATAATGTATGAATTGTTTCTGAATGAATGCTGAGGTTTTCCAAGCTCTACGACAAATGACCCCTCCGTGGTGCACACTTCCTCTCCAAGAGCCATTTTGTTTTAAGTCTCGTGGCAAATTTCCATTCACTGACTGGATAAAGCATAGGTTTTAAATTAGGTTACTGATGTAAACATTTATTATTACAAATTTAAAATGTGCTATAAAGATTTATGGGAAAAGTGAAATCTCTATTTTGCTGTATAGTATATTATACAGTATATAACACACAGAAGATAAATCTCTTGGTATTTAAATATATTTATTTATGCAAAAAATATCTCAGAGAATTTATTCTTTTTTTTATAAAATGTTCTGGTAATCTGTGATGGAAGATGTAGAAGAAGCAGTAGTAAACCTTTCTACAAACATTACTAAATTTCTCTACCAATTTCTTGCTTTTTCTTTTTCTTTTTTTTTTTTGCTTTAACATATAAGTTTTACTGCTTGTTGCTATTAACTTTACAGCCTGGTCTTGTATGTGAGAGAAAAATTTCTTTTTCCATAGCTGCCCACAGGCTTCTCCTGCTAACATAATAATATATATACCTTCCAAAAATGGTATTTGGATGTTGGTTACTACATCACCACTCGTATATCATTTTTCTAATGTGTGCATCCATGTTAGCTAGGTGTGTCTTAATTTTACTTCACTGGCCAGTTCTATGTAATGCCAGAGTGTCCTCTGCTGTACACAGCAAGAATATCAGTATGTTACAGATTCTTTCATTCATAGTGATTGAAAGGCAGCAAATGAGTGACTCCGTAGGGCCTGCGCCGCTTCTCGCTTAAATTTCTCTGTCAAAAGCATTTTTGCAAAATCCTTTCCAGTTCTCTCCAAATCACTCCTGCTACAGACGATTTTGTAAATAGCATTCACACTAAAACCTCCTAACACTAGCTCTCACCAAAATTTTATGTCTAAAGGGAAGTTTTCACCAGGAACAAGTATTAGGATAATTGCCTAGAAACAATCCTCTGGGACACCTTCTCTGAATGTCAGATATGAAATAGGTAGAAAAGTTTACAAAGTTCTAAAACATAAAAGGTGGAAGGAATGGCCAATACCCCAGAGTGCTGTGCATCCCTTCAGAAGGACCTCAGCAGGGTGGAGAGATGGGCAGAGAGGAACCTTCTGAAACCCAAAAAAGGCAAATACACCTGGGGAGTATAACAGCAGGTGTCCTGCTCCTGGGGAGGAATAACTGCAGGTATCAGCACAAGCTGGGGGCCGACCCGCTGGAAAGCAGCTCTGTGGAGAAGGACCTGGGGGTCCTGGTGGACAACAAGCCATCCATGAGCCAGCAGAGTGCCCTGGGGGCCGAGGTCAACAGTATGTGGGGTACATCAGGAAGAGCATTGCAAGCAGGCCAGGGAAGGTGATCCCGCCCCTCTACTCTGCTCTGGTGAGGCCACATCTGGAGTACTGTGTCCAGTTCTGGGCTCCTCAGGACAAGAGAGACATGGAGATCCCAGAGTAGGTCCAGTGAAGGGCTATGAAGATGATTAAGGGACTGGAGCATCTCTTATGAAAGTAGTCTGAGGGAGCTGGGCCTGTTCAGACCTTCAAAGTATCTCAGTGTCAAGAGAATGGATCCAGGCTCTTCCCAGTGGTGCTGAGCAACAGGACAAGAGGCAACATGAAGTTCCATTTGAATGTGAGGAAAAGTTTCCTGTGTGGAAACTTCTCCTGACTGTGCACTGAACAGATTTCCCATAGAGGTTGTGGACTCTCCTTCTCTGGAGACATTCCAAACCCACCTGGACATGTTCCTGTGTCACCTGCTGTAAGTGACCCTTCCTTGGCAGGGCGGTTGGATTAGATGATCTCCAGAGGCCCCTTCCGACCCTAACAATTACAGAATCACAGAATTACTAGGTTGGAAGAGACCTCCAAGATCATCAAGTCCAACCCATGCCCTAACACCTCGACTAGACTATGGCACCAAGTGCCATGTCCAGTCTTTCTTTAAAGACATCCAGGGATGGTGACTCTACCACCTCCCTGGGCAGACTGTTCCAATACTTTATTATTCTTTCTGTGAAAAACTTGTAATATCTAACCTATAACTTGTCTCCCCTGGCGCAGCGTGAGGCTGTGTCCTCTCGTTCTGTCAGCTGCTCCCCGGTGGAAGAGACCAACCCCCACCTGACCGCAACCTCCTTTCAGGAGGAGGTTGTGATTCTTAACCTGCTTGGAGAAAGGAACTTGCAGTTATGGGTTGCCTTGGGGGCGCGGGGAGGCCTGATTTGCATCTGCGTCTTTAGGCAGTTTCCCAGAGCACAACGCTGACACAGGGACCCCATTCCCGCGGGATCGCGCCCCGCCCCGGGCCCGGCCGGAAGTGGGGGCGGAGGGGAAGGGGGCGGGGCCGAGCGGCTCCCCGCGGGTCT
>WEIV01003910.1:6755-27906 GCA_013390005.1 Calyptomena viridis
CTTGTGCAGCCTTCATGTGCTGATTCCAGGTTCATTGCTTATAAATAGTTATTTTAAATTTTCATACTGTCTTACTTATATGTGGTGAGTTGTAGCTGTTCAGTTAAATATGTGTCAGAAAATATATGGAATGTAGGTAATAGATAAAGTGGACAATATAACATAAGTTGTCAAAATTAATAAAGAAAAATAACTGAAAATTGCTGTTGTCTTCTGCCAGTGACACGTAATTGTTTTTGAGCTGAGCTGCAAAGAAAGAATTTAGCAGNCATATGTTGGTAATAATGTGGCCAGGCTCTTCTGTACCTAACTTCCATTCCAGAAAAGATTATATGTTCTTAGAGCAATGATGTGTTTCATTAGGCTGTGGTAAAATATTCCTGAGGGTATAATAGCGTGGATGCTGTACTTGGCTAAGCCAACTCTCAGAAGAAGCCGCAGTGATGACAACTTAATTCAAGCCTTCCAACTTTGATGCTAGCACAGCTGTGAAGTGCTGCTAGGGACATCTTAAATGTTAAAATTGGTCTTCAGTGAAGTGATCCATAAGTATAGCCTTTGGAAATAATGGTGACATTACAGCTGTTTTCCTTAGACAAGCAAAGTTATATGTGCCTTCTTTTAGACCCATTCAGATATCTTCAGACCCAACTGGAAAGTTTGCCACAGAACAGAAAGATTGGCATAGTGTACCTGCCGCAGAGATCCTAACCCAACCTATTTCAAAAAGGTTTATAATTCCTATTTTCACATTACAAAAGAACTATGCCTTCAGATTCTTGTGTTTATCAATAAAGAAGAAAAAGGCAATGCAACCTGAGGAGAGAGCCTAGAGGCGCTGGAGCTTGCGATTGGACTGTTATTCACAGAAATATACATCTGCCAGGGGAGAAGAATAATGACTATTATTTTAAATCAAACTTTTGCTTGAAACTGAAAAATCTGTTTTGAAGAAAATCTTTACAAATCTTTCCTTTTTTATGCTCACAGTTTTGGAATGCTTCATTCATTGTCATTCTGGGCAGTGGGTTCATTATAAGTGGTTATTACCCTTGCCATAGTTCATCAGCTTATTTGTGCTGCTTCATGATGCAGAGCTGCAGCTTGAATCAGTTAAGATTAAAAGTAATGTTTTGGGGATTTTTTCCCCCTTATGTTAGACCTGTTCACAGGCAAGTGGTTTTGTGGTACTTACACTAATTTTTGACCTTGTTGTTATGCATCATGGTCTTGAGTGAAGAGTGTTGTCTCATCTATGAAACAGGAAATTAATATCTAGCTTAATGGCACTTTTACTTTTCTTGCCACTTATTGAAACTCTATTTAAAACATGGCTTTCCCATCTCTTTAAATTGTCATAAGTCAGCATTAAGATCAAATGCCTATATAATTCTCACTCCTGCCCTCCATATACTAGTAGAAGCATCTTTTCTGGATGTTTTTTTAATTATTCTCTTTTATTTATCAAGATAGTTTGAATTCAAATTATTTCCCGTAATCTAGTCAGTTGCCAGCTTTGTAAAGACTTGTACAAACAGAAGGGAGAGCACAGTGGCAGGTAGGAAACTGTGGTCAGAGCAGCACAATAACAGTATCCTTCCTCAGCCTAAAAGCTCTGTGACTACACTGAAATATGCAGCCTTTCTTTGAATGCCCTACAAAGGTGGTGAAGAAAAAAAAAGTTGATAGAATATGTAGTTTTATCCAAAAGGTTGGATTCCAATATTGACTTTCACATGCACATGGCATGAAAGGGCAGCACTTTGGCTCTTGACCAGGTTTGTGGCTACTTGTCACAGATTTTCAACTATGGAGTTCCAATTTCTATCCAAGCTGGAGGCTTTGTAAATGGTTGTAAGTCAAATTAAGGGACTTCAAGGAGTTCAAGGGAGAATTCAGGTGTTCATGTGGACTTAGCCTTACTTAGGTATGTCCCTCTTGGATGAGTGGTTAGATCAAGTCATAATCAATTTTGGTCAGAAAGTGACTTACAACCAGATGTGAATAAAAGCATCTGAGCTCAATAGGGCATTCAGTACTATGGAAACTTAGTAGAAAGTTCATAAAAAATAGTATTTTAAGGAAAACCTTTTACTGGTAACAGACACTGAATTCAGTAATGTTTTCTCACATTTTCCCGCTGGTCTATTTAGGTTTACTGGGATTCAGAAGGCCTCTTTTACAATTGTTCAAATATTTTTGTGAAGGTAACACAAGTGTCCAAATACATATTGAAATAGTTTTGACTATTTTTTTGTAAATAAATTTAAAATTGAAGTGTAAATAATTAATTATGTTTGGGTTTTTTTACAAAGGCATTTACTGCATGAGACAAAAGAACTTTCCTGTCAGACCTTTTAATTCCATAAGCAGGAAGTCAAGAAAAATGAAAAGCCAGTATGGTTCTGACCCTATTTTAAGAGTAATATCTCAGTGTTATTCATTTCATAGACTGTGAAGTCACTCTGAGGATCAGTCCAAAATTTGAAAATATTTTAATTCAGATATTTGCATTATACTCTCTTCCTATGCATCTACCTAAATGAGCCACTTTTAACCGTATGGTGGGAATGCAACTTTCACAAACATTAACATGAAATGAAAAATCTTGATGTGTTTGCCTATGCCACTGACATCTTCCCCATGCACAGGAAGGGCAAAGATTTTGAAATCAGAGGGGTTTTTTTCAAAATGAGAATGGTTACTGTAGTGTCTTTGGTCTAGTACCAGAAATTTTAAAATCCCATTTCAAATGATGCTTATAGATTTTTTTTATGTTTGAGCTGTTGCAAAACTAAAGGAGAACATTTTCAAAACACTCTAAGTACCCATTTAAAACATGTGGTTGCACTTAGAAATAGTAATGTTCATAATCTTTCATTAGTGAACTCAGACATTATTTAATGGATTCCAGCTCATGCTAAAATTGTACAGCTCATTTGATCCGCGAGACACTTAGAAAATTCTAGTTTCCTTTTAGAAGTTTGAAAAAAGAGTAATTTTATTGTATAACCACTTTGTAAAATATGAAAATTTGGAAACCCCAAAAAATATTTATTTGTGTTTTTAATAACTACAATAAGACAGTACTTCCATACTGAATAATCACTAATCTAGAAGGATATTATGTGCTGTACAAATCTGGCATTGCACAGGCAATCTAACTTGTCAAGGCAAGAAAGATGGTTTTCTGTACACACCACCTGTGTATGACAACTGACCAGCAAATAATTCAACTACATGAAAAAAAAAGTGCAAAATTACATTCCTCTACTAATAGAGTTCTTGCACAAGAATTAACTGAAAGACTTGGAAAGATATTCAAATAACCAATTATACAATTACAAATATATGAGGGAATAGAAAAGAGATAAGCTTTTTTCAACACTGAAAAATGGTAGATTGGTGATCCAAATATGCCATTGCCAGGTTACTTCAGGGTGTAATGGACCCTTGGTAGAAAGATATAATAAATATTAAAGTTCAGGTATAAATATCTGCTTTTCTAGTGGTCACATTTGTGATCCCTGTGTAAAAGAAGAGAAGGCTATATCTTATAAGGTGATAGACATGAGATGGAAACCATTAAATGGTAGCCATAGTATATCTGTATAAAGTGTTTAGGACTGCTGTATAAACCTTCAACAGTTAAAAGAAAGAACTAAACTTAGGGATAACAGTCTCTAAAACTTATAGGAGGACTGTGTGAAGTTTCTAATGTCATAGATTTTCTTTGCATAGAGTATGTCTGGCAGACAGGAAGGAAACAATTGCTTGTAAGAGAACTTTGAGGAAAATAATGAAAAGGCCAAAAAACAATCCTTATCTGTCAAATCCATCTAAATTTTAAATAAACTCCTCTGTTCATTTTTGGTTTGAAACATAGACAGCCGACTCAAAAATTTCAGCAGCTAATTCCAAATGTTTTTGATATATCATCATGCTGAAAAATGTCAGTGTGATACATCTTAACACTCAGGAAACAAGATTCAGCAGTTATATCCTTAATTCTACTAATAATTTTCAGATTTCCAACAAACAACTTATATTTTCTTGCATGCAAAGAGGTCAAAATGATACCTTTAGGTCCACAGATACCCAACACCAGAATTACTCATAGTGTTCAAAGAGGAGGCCCAAGGAGAGACAACTTTTCTCAGTATACCAAAAAGTACATAAAAAAACATCATGCTCACTGCAATGGTGCCATGGACCAGGTGTGTGTAGATAGGAAACTTAAGCATATAGAAAATGTTTTAGGATTAATTTAATAACAGAAGTTTAGAAAGCCATTTTGCAACACCATGGGATTTAAATTTTGAAAATTAAAAATATTTAAGAAACTAAAATTTTGTGTCTGGGTTTATCAAGACCTGCTCCTGCCTTGATTGAGCAGAGCAGCTCCATATCTGTTTCATAACCAAGCCTGTTGGAGATACAAGTTAGGTTTTCTTAAAGGTAAGTGCCTTAAAGATCCTAAATCCTTTGATGTGTTTCTCTAAAAATATGCACAGTACTGAGCAGAAAATCCTTTATTCAAATACATACTGATGTCTGTGAAAATAGACATTAACAAGCAGTTTTGGGTTGTCACCCCAGGCTTATTTCTTCATTGGGAGGTGCTACCTCATTGAAGACTTTACCAGCATATGACAATACCTCCCTTAGGTTCTTTTATAGGCCAAGTTATTCTGAGTTACAGGCATCCAGAAGGCAGGCTTTCTTACTTTACTGAATTTATTATATCCAAGGAAAAAATCAATTACACATTTGTGATCACTAAAGTTTATTTTAACAAGCAATTATACTTAAAGATATCTTTTGTCTTTTTTGGCAAAGGAAAGATATAATCCTGGTAATAGGAAAATGTGTATGAAAGTAAGTAGTTGAAAAGCAAATATAACACTAAAATGTGATGCTAAATATTACTAAGAATAAGGTTCATCCTTTGACATTGAGGCAGTAGGCTAGTTCAGGAATCTGGCTTTGCTTTTGTAAGTTCTGTCAGTCTGTATCTTCTTTGTCATTGTGTTTAATCCTCCTGTCTTTCTTTCAAAAGTTTTTCCATTGAAAGCATAGTTTTTCTATCTGTAGTGTTTTAGGCTATAACAACTCAAAATTTCATAGAATCATAGAACCATAGAATTATCAAGGTTGGAAAAGGCGTTTGAGATCATCTAGTCCAACCTATTTATCTATCTCCTGCTTCCTGTAATATGTTATATGCCAGATAAGAGCATGAAACTGCATCTGTACCCCACTTACCTCATATAATTCACTCACTTTCCTCTCATCATGGAGACGAATTAAAACGTAGTCATAGTACTGTGGAAAACTTGACATTTTGAAAGGTCTCCTCTTTAGTTTCAGAAGCTCTTGGCATCCTAAGTGTCTATTGACATACTTTATGAGGTTTTGTTGTGCTTTGTGGTCTTTCAAAACACTGCATCAGCCTTTGAAGAAATCATCTAAACCAAAGACTACACAAAAGGCTGAATAGGGCATGACATTCTTCTCAGATCTCTTGCTTGAGCTAAATTACAGTGCAGCAATGCATGGAAAATGTAGAGGGAGAAGTGCAGGCACAGAAAAAAGAACATAAATTTTAAGCAGCTTGATTTAATAACCTACTGATTAATTCATTCAGGATCTAATTATCAAGCACACCAGGTAGAGATTCAACAATATCATAAAGCAGCCATCTTAATTAAAAAAGATAAAAGTTTTATTCTTTATAAATTAAAGATATAATTACGGAAGGATAAGTAAAAGTGTGGAAATATTACACTGTTGAAGCACAAGTTTACTGGATAAGGCCACAGGTCCGTATAGACTTGTGTCTGTCCTTTTGGAGTAACTATTTAAAGATGCATGGGAATGCACTGGGTTCTGTGACGGTGTATATTATAAGTTTATATATCCATTTGTATTTCATTTTATGTACAGTTCTGTGATCCCCAGTTATCCCCTATTAGCCCTGCTTGTAAATGGACTGCCCCGGTCTTCCCCTTCCCTTGATCCCACTTAGTTCCCTCCACCAGTGTCTTCCTCCCCCACAATCTCCCCACCTTCGGGTCCTTCTGCCCCCATCCCAAATATGTACCCTGACCCCTCCCCTTCTTCCAGAACCTTCCCTGTCTCTCCAAGTTACTCGGTCCCTGGTTGGTTTGAGTACAAGGCCTTAGGCTTCCTCTCATGCCAATCATCCCTAAACCCCACTCCTTCCCTCCCCTGGTTGGTCCTTTCCCCATTTCCACCCCCTGTTTATGCCCCCTACTTAAACCCATATTTGAGAACCATCTTGGCTCTGGTGTGTTGGTTCTTCCAGAGGCATAGACCTCTAATAAAGGTTCCTTGTTACACCACCCACGAGGGTCATCTTTTGTCCTCTTTGTCAGGCAGCTGGTCCGCCGGTCCTCCTCCAGGGACACCAGCTAGGGACTGGCGAACTGCCCTCACTGAAGAAGCTCCTTGCGGAGCGTGAGGCAGGACATACCGCCTGGTTGGCAGCCCCTGAGTCGCCGGGCATCCTGAGCCCTTCTGTGAAGGGCCGATTGGCCGCCTGGTGCCCGAATCTGCCCAAAGCCCTTCGGGTGGCTGCGAGCTAACCAGGACTTTTTTGGGGTACAGCCATCTGAGGGGGCACCGCGTGACGGAGTACCTCCTGCAGGAGGTAGTTCTCCATGAAGTGCTGCAACATGGGTCACTCTTCCATGGGATGCAGTCCTTCAGGCACAGGCTCCAGCATGGGTCTCCCATAGGTTTACAAGTCATACCAGGAAAACTGTTCCGGCATGGACTCCTCTTTACAGGGGTTTGTAGGTCCCTTCCAGGACCCAGGCTCCTGCTCCAATACAGGCTTCTCACAGGTTGGCAGCTCTCTTTGATGCATCCACCTGCTCTGGCTTGGGTCTCCTCCGTGGGATGCAGGAGCATCTCTGCATCCCCACCATCCTCCATGGGCTGCAGGGGTACAGCTGCTTCGCTGTGGTCTTCACCATGGGCTGTAGGGGAATGTCAGCTCCAGTGCCTGGAGCACCTCCTCCTCCTCCTTCTTCACTGACTTTGGTGTTCACACAGTTGTTCCTCTCACATATTCTCACTCCACTCTTCTCTGGCAAGTTTTAGATCTGTACAATAAGTTTTATTTCTTGTTAAATATGTTATCACAGAAGTGTTACTACCATAGCTGATTGGGTTGGCCTTGGCCAGAGGCAGATCCACCCTGGAGACAGCTGGTTTTTTTATTTGGTTGGTTTATGAGTTTTTAGTATGCCACTATTGGGCTTTGTAATTTCCACAGAGAGGCTGTCCTAACTAGCTGCTGTTTGAGCAGATTAGTTTAGCTAAATTAATCGTACATGTATAACCACCATATTTTCAGTTCTAAGATTCAAGTGATCCTTGTGTCAAGAATATACTCAAATATTTCACTTTCCTGACCTTTATTCTTTTAGTGAGATCAGCTTCTCATAACAGGGAAGCAGATCATGCCTTGCGATCTTTTTACATCTGTCCTAAGAGTAGCAAACAGAATGGAAAGTGATACCATGGACCTGGGTATAGGATCACTTCAAGTATATGAAGTATTCCACTAGGAAAAGGCCAGGTGCATCACAGCTCAGTAATCTAAAGCAGAGGTTATTAAATGTATGAATGGGATTGCCCAATATAGTTATTGATTGGGGCTGTGTTGAGGAGAACCCTCTTCATATGTCAGAAGGACATCCTCTCTACATAAATCTCCCCTTTTCTACTTTGGAAGCCCTAGAGTTCTCCTTTTAATTTCTGTGATGCTGTTCTAAGTTTGGAGAAATCTGACTCCCTCCCCATTTTTATGGGCTAAATGTACAAATGTGTGTGTCTTTTGTTGCTCTTCCTAGCCAAAACTGATTTGCCTTATTCCCTCTTCAAGCACAAAAACTATCACCATACAAGTTCTCTGCAATCCCACAAAACGTACACCCCTGTGTTTAGGATGTCTTTCAACTTGGTAAAATGATCTTAGCTTATTAATAGTATCTGCGGTTGCAATAATTGCAAAACTGATTTTGTTGTGCCACTATTGGGGAATAATTTTTTCTTACCTTATGAGAAAACTACCTGCCCTACGTAGTGTTTGACCTGTATCTCTACTCAGCTCATGCATCATCTATGTTTGTTAACAAATATCATCCTATCATACGGATGAAACAATCACATGTAGGGAAATGAAAAAAAAAATCCAAACAAACTAAAAAGATCAAGGAAAAAAAATCCCTTAAAAATCGTGGAATTGTTTAAATGTCCAAGAGATGTATATGTTACCAGTACATTGACACATTCTTAAACCTGGTTCAGATAAAATTCTCCAAACATAGAGTATCTAATGTAATATGCATGAGATGTAGAAGGACACAGCCCTCCCTAGTCCACACATATTGGTTAACAAAATTTCATCAACTCATAATAAACCATAATCATGTATTGACTGGATTATAATCCACAGTAGAACTTGATGTAGCAGCACTCTTAAAAACATTATGATCATTCTTTCTCGCCTTGGGTGTTACAGACCTAATCAAACAGTCATACTTAGGCCAAAATTGAAGAAATATGTAAGGTTTGATATGGTTTAATTTGGCTGTAAGAGGGATACCCTACACTGGTAAGGAAACCAGGAAAATGGAATTCTTCTGGATGAAAATATTAGAAACTTTCTAGTAGAGTCTACTTCACTACAAGTTTCTGGAAGAAAACTATATTTAACATTGATAATAAAGATGGACTGAAGCCCTAACATAGGGACCCTTTTGAAGTTTAAAATTCAATGCCATGAACAGGTTTTTTCAGTTAACAAATTCTGTACGCATCCTTGAGAGAAATTCTTTAGTGAGAAATGGAACTGTCCGTAATTTGGGTTGCCAGAGTTGCTTATGAATATCTCATATTTCTAAATGTTAAAATCTCAGAAGAACAGAGGGAGAGAAAGCAGAATTTGATATCCCGGGACATGCCTTATTCTTGCAAACCCTGTCCCCTGTGTAATATCACTCAGTGACAGTGATCAAAAGCAACCAAGATGAAAGAACTTAAGAAGAAAAAGCATCTGCTAATAGAGAGGTCTCTTAACTTTGGAGTCAAGTTTGCTCAGTCCAATTTTGTGATGCAGGACCAATAAAGGATTGAAAAGTTCAAACTTGATATGGTATTTTTTTAGATGATGGCTGAATTCTTCATGAACAGTAGAGTATATATTTTGTTTATTTAGGTGATTTATAAGATCAAGTTGGTTAACATTATTTCAGGCCAAAGGCTGTTCTTTCTTGTCCTTTTGGGTCATGGCTTTCTCAGGTAACTACTAAATAGTGGTTTTGGATTAAACGAGATAATTTTTTCATAAATTGGGAAAACACATTTTTTAAAAATGCTCTGGGATTTGACAAAGCGCTTGCTTTATATGGATTTTTTGCGATAAGTTTTAAAACATGATGCACATTTTCACCAACCACTGCACATTCCAAGCTTTTTGTGCAGTAGTTTTGGTGCAAATATTGCCACTAATAACTGCTCTGAGGGTGGTGAGTTGTGTTTTGAAATTGAGAAGGCATTTCCTCAGCATTTTAGATCCACATAGCATGTCTCATGGAAAAAAAATCTGTCCCAAATGGAATTTCTAACTAAGCAGTGATTTTGAGAAAGAATAAGGACAATGTTATGTTCTAAATTCAGTTTTGTTTGCGTCATTTTAAGCTGTAAGACAGCCTTCAAGATCTATGAACACATCGCAGTGTCTAAAATATGTTCACATATCAAGCATGAAAACAATATTCATAAAGCTTTGTGTATTGCTGATTGGGCCCTGGTCAGAAAACAAATTTTGCCCATAAAACGTACCATCAATGTTAAAGTTTAAGTGCAGGAGTTCATTCTTGTGGACATTCAATTGTCCAAGTCTAACTGACAGGCCAGAAACAAGAAAACTAAGGTGTTGTGGCATCTCAAGATAAATTGTGAGGCAGTTAGGATTTTTTCTTTAAATTTTGCATAATAATCTGTTAATGGAGATAAAATAACCTTAAAATCTAATATTAAATTGTCTCCATCCTTTCCTTTTATCTATCCTTATATCCTTCTGAGAGCTTTCTCTAGCCTGTCTCTGTGGTTGAGTAAGAAACACAGTAGGAGATTCAGAATGCTTAAATCCTACGTGTGTAAAGGAGAATGGAAAGAAAAAGGAGGAAAAAAATGCAGACTTTTTTTTTTTAATGGTATTTGATGACTTAAGTGAAAACTTCCACAGGGATTTCCAGACTACCTTTATTTTGAATTTGAAACTTCATTATAATGAGGTAATATAACATTTCTAACCCGGTTTTAATGTTGCCATTAACTAGTACTTTCTGTTATATTCGCACATATAGTTTAAAACTTTCATGTTTTAAGAAATTACCATAAATCCCATATTCTCACAAGAAAAAAATAATTGCTTAAGCAACTTGATAGTCTAGATTTAATACTCTTATAAAAAAGATATCTGAAATTACATATAAATTCCTGTATTAGCAAGTTTTTAATTTCATTTCTCTAAAACTGCTAGATGGTACTTTGGTCAGGTATAGCTAAACTTCAGCTTCCTAGATTTGATTATACATGCATGATTATCCATCATGCATGGATTTTAAATAAAATTTTAAGGAAATTATTAAAAGCATTTTCAAATTCAAGATATTAGATAAAGCAAATTATCTATATAATTGCTTCTGTGTTTATGTGCATATGTATATGTCTATATTCCGTGGACACGGACTGATCATGGATACTATAGTTAGGACTTTAGGTACGTAAGTGTACACACTTGTTATATATATGATATGTACAGACACATGGATGGGTGGATGAAATTCTTTCCTAGTAATTTTCCCCATTACAGATGTGCAGTGGCAGAAGTTGAAGCCTTTCTTTCAAAGGGAGTCATTGAAGAGTGTCTGCCATCCCTGCAGAGAGAAGCAGTCCCGGAGTATTGCATTCTAACCATGATGGGAACAACCTTTGCACTTCCCTATTAATCTTAATTTTGCTTATGATAGTCATAAGGAAACCTTATGTCATAGTTACTAAGCAAAATAATCCCTCTGTAGTATTTTACTTTTGTAACAGGCTTTTAAAGGAAGAAGCAGCTCCTACGTACCAATTTCATCCCTGTCAAAGGCCCAGGAAAGTATATCCTTTTTTTGGTTTGGGCTTTGTCCCCTGCTCTGTTATTCTCGACAAAATGCTTATGATTTTATTTTTTTCATTCTCCTTAGGGTTTTCTGAAAGTTCGCCAACTCCTAATATGACAAAGAACTGCTTCCCCTGTTTCACTTTCTGATTCATGCCAGGAGCACAAGATATCAACTAATTCTCTTCTTCAGGACTTTGTATTCTTTTTCAAAGCATTTTCTGATAATGTTTTTAAACTTTCAAAGTTAAATTAAATTAACAGAACAGAATAAAGAATGCTTTCGAATAGCAGAATAAAATAAATAATGGAAAGAGATGGATGTTGTTTATATTTTTACTGTTTCCTCTTTCCCATAGAACCCTTGAGGTAGTATAAGGTTGTCCCCATGAGTCCCTGCTCTGTTGCATCAAGACCAACGCTGGTCTTTATTATATCAAACCCCTATTAATCTAAGCACTAACCAACAGCCGAGAAGTGAGCAATATCTGCTTGAATCTGGGAGGGAAAATGTGGGGCAGTCCTGGACACAGTCACAGCTGCAACATCACAGACAAGCACTGAGGAGTGCTAGTTCTCTGTTGCTAGAGGAGGCAGACCATGCTTTCCACCAGACAAACCTAAGGGAATCTGAATCATTTTCTTCCTGCACAAACATATATGATTATATAATCTTGTATGAATATAATCATAGAATGGTTAGGCTTGGAAGGGACCTTACAGATAATTTCATGTCAAAACCCCTGCCATGGGCAGGGAACCTTTCACTAGACCAGGTTGCTTAGAGCCCCATCCAGCCTAGTCTTGAACATTTCTCACGATGGGGAATCCACAACCTTTCTGGGTGACCTGCTCCAGTGTTTCACCTCCCTCACAGTAAATAATTTCTCCCCAATACCTAATCTAAACTTACCCTCCTTCAAATTAAGTCCACTCACCGTTGTCTTTTTACTACATGGCCTTGTAAAAAGTCCCACTCCATCTCTCTGGTAGGCTGGAAGTTGATATAAGGTCTCTCTAGAGCCTTCTCTTCCCCACGCTGAACAACATCAATTCTCTCAGCCTGCCAACATAGCAGAGATGTTCCAGCCCTGTGAACTTAGTGGCTCTCCTCTGGACTCTTTCCAACAGGTCCATGTTTTTGTTGTGTTGGAAGCCCCAGACCTGGACATAGTACTCCAGATGAGGTCTCATGAGATCTGAGTACAGGGGAAGAATCACCTCCCTTGGCCTCCTAGTCGCTCCTCTTTTGATGCCGCCTAAGCTGTGGCTGGCTTTCTGGGAAAAACTAGGAATTAAGCAAGGTTCCTACCCCCAAATAAATGCATGCAACCCTTTGTCATTTTCCAACTAAAAATACACGTAATATATAATTCAGAAAATATCTTCTTTAGAATATTATAACGAACAATTTTGCTGAAGCACTGCAAATGTCTGCACATTAATGTCTTGCCAGTAATAGATTTTTTCCACAGTCACTAACAGAACCATCTGGTTTAATAGACTTACTTCTTGTCTGTTTAGACACGGTTTCATTTCTAACCTTCTGGTGAACTTAAGGAAAAGACACAATTGGCTGGTTTTAATTTACATTCTAAACACACCACATGACAATTGAATAGGAGAAGTTGTTTCAGTCTTCTAACTAACATAAATTTCTGCAAAATGTATACATGTGTCTAATTTTCCATGCATTTGGCTTTGATTGATATATACATACATGTACAAAATGTCAATGTATATATTAAAAATATACCATTTTTTAATTATTTAACAATAAAAATATCCTAATTACAATACAAAAAGCCTATGTCAAGGCATTCACATTTCTCTATGGGATATTTCTCATGTATTGTACTGTGGCAATGAACCTTTAAGGAATTTTGTAAGTAAATGTGACAAGAACATTGATTGTGAATTTATTTTTCTTATAATTTGTGTATGTTTTCTTTCTCTTTAGAACTTCTGCCCTTCTTAGATGAGGGATTTGAAAAATTCTTTTTACAATTATGCCACAGATTTTGAGGTCAAAAGTTTCCAAAGTTTCCATGTATAAATCGACAGGAAAGAACAACTAAAATTATACAGAAAGTTTCATGGCCATGTACACGAAAAGGTTGGGAGTGCATACCACTTAGCTGTGAGAACTCTCAGAAGTATATCCTTCTGCTCAAACTTGATCAAGAAATCCAATATTATAATTATAGTGCCAACTAAGCATGGGATTTTAAAGGAAGCTAACAGGGTTTTCACCACTCCACAACATGCTAAGGCAGTATGTGCTACTCTGTCACAGAACTGAATTGTGACTTCTCCCTATAAAATTGAGATCAGCACTCTCATCCAACCAAATATGTTTACACATGTAAACTATGGATTAAGACCGTGCCTTTTCTATAAACATTTAATAGGAGACAATGCTTACTTGTGAAAAAGTCTGAAGGGTACCAATAACTCAATTTGATTTTTAAGACAGTCTAAATGGTTCATATTAAAAAATATAGAGAGACTTTTTCTTCTTCAGGCCTTGTCAGTCTGTTCCTGCACCTTTTTGCCAAGTTATGTAGTCCAAGTTCATAGAGATTCATTCTTTTGCATCAGATCTCAATTCCCCAAACAAAAAGATCTGAAAATAAAAACAAGATCAGTAAGTAGAAAGAGAAAGTATACCCTCTCCTTGATGTGGAAACCCATTTACAAACAATGACCATGAAGATTCAAGAAGGAATAATAAAGCTCTCTTTCATTTTTTTCATCTGAAGTATGTATCTCAGCCATAACAATGGAGGTCAATGGTGGTCCAAGTTTTTAGCATCCTGCTTTTTTCCTGAATAATAGCAAGAATACTTGGCAATCAGGTAATCTGAACCAGGAAGTCAGAATCCGTAAGGATCATTGACTCATCCAAGTTTCATAACACAGACACACAGACAGACACACAGAGACAGAGACACACAGAATGACCAGGTTCTTCACTCTTCAAGGAAGACTTGCAATTGTGTTCCATGGAATGCATAACTGTGCAGTTCGGAAAGCAAATAATTAAGAAATAAAGCTATTATCAGTGCTTCCTCTGAGAAATGTAACAAGTTAGCAGTCTGGTAACATGAACAATATTCAATAGCAGTTTTACATTTGTAAAAACTACTTGCTTAAACTTGTGTAGTTGTTTTTCCAGAAATACCCCAACTGTGAATATCTCCTATATCAGTTTATAGCAACCATCTTGCTTCTACAAGGTTAAAATGCCCTGAAAAGCAAATGTGATTTTAATGTTACCTCTTAAGGAGTATATGACATCTGCATTTGCTGCATTAACAGGAGCAGGTGCCGCTAAGTGTTCCCAGCCAAGTTCTTCAGCTCACTGTGAGAATAAAATTCTTCAGCTCTGGAGAAAACAAATTTTAATAATGTGATCTTACTAAACTGTGCCCTAATTACACATAATGTTAAATGGTGACTACAGAAAATATGAAACAAGCTTCAAATGATATTTCTAATTTGAAAAGGTTTTTTTCTTTTTTTCTCTAAACTCTCTTTAACAAATCAGGTAAATTAATGATTTCTTTTTTAATTTTTTTTAATATGTTCAAGGAAAAAACACTGAACAGATAAAAAACAACAGCATCTGCCAACTGTGTAACCATGACAACCCTAAATCCAGACAAAAGTGGCTTTTTCACCACTAAACCCTCATTAAAAAGAAAGATATTAAATGCTTTTAACTTAGAGGTCCAGAGGAAGTGAGATAAATCAGAAAATTAATACAGATTTATCCTGTGTCACTAAATGTTCTTTCTATGTTATCCAGAGTCTGGTATAATGTGGAATGTCACTGCAACATAGGTAATAGGTAGCAAATAATAGAGACTTATTTCAGACTCCGTGATCAAGCCCAACAGCATTTGCATAGGGAAAAGTGGAATTATGGGAAAATATATGCTATTACTAAAAGTAAATACTGTGATGCGAAAGAGCTTCTCTCAACATCTTTTGGGAATCTGGAAATCTTTCGGGTTGGGACAGCAACTTCAGATACTGTCAAGTTCCAGGTTTTGCAATTGGATCACAACAACCCCATGCAGCACTACAGGCTTGGGGAAAAGGGGCTAGAAAGCCGAGCTGGAGAAAAAGGACATGGATGTGCCAGCAGTGTGCCCAGGTGGCCAAGGAGGCCAATGGCATCCTCATCTCTATCGAAAATAGTGTGCCCAGAAGGACCAGGGAAATCATTGCCCCCCTCTACTTGGTACTGCTGAGGCTGCACCTTGAGTGCAGCGTCCAGTTCTGGGGCCCTCACTACAAGGAGGACATTGAACTGCTGGAGTGTGTCCAGAGAATGGCAAAGAGGCTGATGAAGGGTCTGAAGCACAAATCCCATGAGGAGCAGCTGAGGGAGCTGAGGTTGTTTAGTCTGGAGAAAAGGAAACTGAGACCTTATCCCTCTCTACAACTAACTGAAAGCAGCTTTTAGCCAGATGGGGGTCAAGCCTCTCCTCCCAGGCAACCAGTGAAAAGACAAGAGGTAATGGCCTCATGCTGCACCAGGGAGAGGTTTGGATTGGGTATTAAGGAAAAATTCTTCATCAAAAACGTTGTCAAGCAGCGGAACAGTGCTGAAGTTCTTGGCCCGATATTGGTCCAGGTTCCACCCCGGCTAGGCTTGGAACACCAGCCAGGAGTTACTGCAGCAGATGTTTGGGGCAATACTCAACTCAAGGCTTCCCTTCCAGGAAGACCAGCCAAGTATTGCCTTCAGAGCAAGCTGGTTAGATCCAACCTAGCTTAGCTCTGACAGTGAGTTCGGCTAGCAACAGGCAAAAACATAACAGGCAACCTTTGTGGTAGATGTATTTCAAGTTTATTGGCCCTCTGCTGCCAACATGGCCTCAGAGAGCTCCTAACCTCAAGAGGTTCCAACCGACAAAAGGCACATGACCTTCTTAGCATGAACTTATAAAGGGTGTTCGAATTTCTGGGAGGGAAAAGGGAATAGCCAATGGGAAGGAGGGGTAGGAGTGATTTAGGGAGGGGCCACACCCCTAGCAGCAAGTTCTGGGGTTACACACTTGGGGACAGGTGGGAGGGGTGAGGGTAGGGTTACATTTGAGGGTGGAAACAACTTTAGAACAAACCAATTGTGTGTGGGAAGCAGGGGTAACAGAACATTCCAACAGGGAATAACAGAACCATATATTATGGAAATATATAACATAGAAATAAATGCAGATTATACACTGCAACAGAACAGGATGTCCAGGGAAGTGGTGGAACCACCTAAATTCTATGATTCTACATTATCCTCAGTCTATGTCAAGTGTAATATTATGTGTATTAGCTTTCCTGATATCAGTGTCTTTTCTACATTGTCCTCTGGACTCCTGAAATGAGCAGAAATACGGCAGAATGAGAAAATTGAATGTTGGCTAAACTATACATTGTATAACTTTATTCTAAAGGCAGATAGTCTCTTAGAAATGACTAGTTTCCTACTGAGAACAAAAGCTACTGAGCATGAATTTAGAATAGACAGTTTGGACCCATATGAATCTGTGTGTGCATTGAAGACCCCAGTCTCCTTTCAGTCCTGGCGAGTCAGATAAATGGGTTCTCTTTGGACTGAAAACAGGGTAAGTGAAAAGATCAAATATCTTTAACTTTTCTCATCCCTTAGTGGGAGATACATCTACCGTGGGAATAAAATTGAAAGCTAAGAAAATGAGAACATGTCTTTAAACAGTTCTGAAGAAGTCTCTAATTTTTATTTAACTGTTTCTTTTGTATGAACTGTTATCCAAAACTTCAACAGAAAGTTTTTTACTTTGAGAATGTCAGCAGCTAGCAGAAACTTGTGAGATTGTATATTGCCTTAGTATAAATTTACAAAAGGTATTTAAATTCTGAATTGCACAATTAGAATTTACCACTAGCAGATACCTACACTGTGAAGGCCAATCGAGGTCTTTCAAAACTCCAAAATGCAATTCCCCTCACACATTTTGTCCATGTTTATTTATATACCTATAGATTTTCATGAAAAAATATATTTGCTTTGAATAGAGGCATATGAGAAAGGCTGTTGGAATAATATTCTTTGCTTCTGGAGAAACTAATTTAAAGAAGGGTCACTTTGCCTCTTTAAGCTTGGGATAATAGAGTGTCTCATGATTCTTGATGTATTATGACATTGTATGTCCAAAGAAGGGCAACAAAGTTGGTGAAGGGTCTGGAACATAAGTCTGATGAGGACTGGCTGAGGGAGCTGGGGTCGTTTAGCCTGCAGAAAAGGAGTCTAAGGAGGGACCTTATTGCTCTCTACAGCCACCTGAAAGGAGGTTGTAGCAAGGTGTGGGGAAGTCTCTTCTCCAGTTAACAAGAGACAGGAAAAGAGGAAACAGCCTCAAGTTGTTCCAGAGGAGGTTTAGATTGGATACTAGGAAAAAATTCTTCACCAAAATGGTTGTCAAGGATTAGAACAGACTGTCCAGCAAACAGGTGGAATCACCTTCCCTGGAAGTGTTCAAAACAATGTGTAGATGTGGCAGTTGGGGGCATGGTTTAGTGGGGAGCTCTACACTGTTAGTTTAATGGTTGGACTGAACGATCCTAGAGGTTTTTTCAGACCTAAACAATTCTATGATTCTATGATATTAAAGTAGACACCTATTTTATGTTGCCAGTCTAACTTGTTCATGTAGTGGCAATTCTTTAGACTTTGAAGATTCTTGACAAGATTCTATTGTCAAATTTAATTTGAAATGGAAAATAAAATATGGAGAAACATTTACATGCATATATACAAAAACACATACTATGTCACAAAGTGAATTCCGATTTATTCTTTTTCTCTATTTAATAAATATGTTCCTGATCAGCATTTGACTAGTTCGGCAAATGTTCTGCCCAGTGAGCCCAGAGTATTGACAGAACACAGCAAGGATGCTGACGGACTGCTTTGGTGCAGATCTAGGCTGATTTAATTACTGGCAAGAGTTTGAGGCCAGGAACTGTGGACTTGTTTTTTTATGTCATCAAACTCTAATTCATATTTCCATTTTGTTTAGGAAAATCCAAAGAAAAAACTAATATAGCTAGCAATGATTATACGTAAGAATACATTTGATTACAGTTTAACATTTTATAGCAGATTTGCAGCAGGTATAAATAAGCATGGTTTCATGAAATTCAAGAGAGTTATGTACACAAAATCAAGATGCCAGATGTCTATGTCCTCATATAGATTTGTGATATATTTGGGATTAAATCCTAACATTTTACTATCACTTTGCAGAGTCATAATCTGGATAGTTGTAGTGCTTTGACTGACTGGCATTAATCCTGCAATGGATGAGAAAAAAATAAGGCAGGGGGCAGGGAAAAGATGGTTTAATATAAATGCCTATCTACAAAAATGAGAGGTTGAGAAATCATGCCAAATGATGATCATGTTACTCTAACGAGGAATAATTAACGCACAGAAAAAAATAAAATACATCTGGCAAGACTTACACACTTTGCCAGACAATACCAAATTTGCTTGAATGAAATGGCCGAGACATGTCCAGATTCAAGCAAACAAGGAGAATGGACATGAAACTCTGGATTTTGAGGCAATGCTCAGTGCATGTAACTACTTCTTCAAAAATTCTTAATCTGAAAATACAGCCTCTATTGCTATACAGAATTTACTTTCATTGTAAGATCGGTTTATACAAATAGCTGTATAACTGTGTATCACAGTTATGAAAGGGAAGAGGTGTGTATAACTAAATCCAGAAGAATCTCACAAGTGTCAGCCATTAATTTACACTGTTTTATAGTACCAGTGCTTCCATATAAAACAAGACATTTATGGAATTCCACCTGGGGATAGATGAAGAAGTCAGGCAAGATAATGAAAGAGAATTCAGTGAATATAAAGTTAATCTAATTTATTTTGTATATTTTTCTTAGTTTTAGAAATATATCTTCAAACAATCCTCCTAGTTACTATTTCTTTTACATCATAATAGATAAGAAGGCAGCAATATCAGATTTCATTTAAATATTAACTAACTCCTGTCTGGGATTTTATTTTTATTTT
Organism: Calyptomena viridis; assembly: GCA_013390005.1. Taxonomy (NCBI): domain Eukaryota; kingdom Metazoa; phylum Chordata; class Aves; order Passeriformes; family Eurylaimidae; genus Calyptomena; species Calyptomena viridis. The sequence goes on from WEIV01003910.1 coordinate 26,042, forward strand.
TTTAATCTCAATATTTATTTAACAGTAATTTGCTGGAGCAGAAACTGAGTCACAAAGCTGTGTTTTTGTTTCAATTCTATCATACTTCAAAATCTGCTTTAAACCAGGTCTGCATATTGCCACCATAAAGAACAGAATATCTCTGAATGGCACACCCTTTAAAAGAGAAAAATCAAAACAAAATAGACTGAAACACGTGCTACACACATGCTGGAATTAACAGTGATTTTGAGTTACCCAAGAGCCATCATTAAGATGGATATGCATTCATTCAGTGCTTTTTTTTTTTAGTTCAGAGACTCAGGTGAAAATACAAAGATTAAAATTAGCAGCATCAGGTTAATGATGATCAAAACAGAGAAAACAATGAGCACATTATATTCTTTACTTAGAAGTTACATGAAGGACACCATATAATTTAACTTACATAAGGTAGTTAAATTTGGTTGACCACAAGGCATGCAGGGTTTCTTCTGTCTCAACCCTGCAAATGTGAGGTTGTTGCAGTTCCTCATTCCCAGTACCAGGCAGTAGGGAGTCTGAGCACAGTTTCTTTCTCTCTCCCTCTCCCTCTCTCTCACACACACACACACACACACACACAGAGGATAGTCAGAAATAGGATTTAATAAGAGTATAGAACATATTATAATGATGAAGCTACAGACTCAGACAGATACTGTTAGTGAACAGCCAGCAGCTGCTTTCTGTGGCCATGGAATGATATTATCTTTTCTTCTGTTTTCCCACAGTTGTTCCACCCAAGTCTTGCTTGACTCATAATTTTCTCTGCCTTCAAGTTGTTTCCTAAACATCCCATAGTAATCTCCTGATTTTCATTATCCCTCTGATTCCTGTCATATCTTTGTGCAATTTATTTCATATTTATTCAGATAACATAATATCTGAATTTATTTACAAAATTAGCATTTACTAACACTTTATTTCAATAACTGTTTCAAGGTAATGTGCTTGAGATTTTACGATAGTAAAAACAACTAGTGAAATTTTGACTGCAAGTCTGGTACACTCTGCTTGGCACTTTAGAGCTCCCTTGCCAAGTAAGCAAGTCATGGGATTTTTACTTCACTAAAAGATATACAACCTTTCAGGAAAAGCACAAGATCCTATGAAAAACCCATATTAAGTAAACAATTATGTCTTGGACTTACATTTTGAAACATGAAAAATTAGGATGTATCTCAGTATTTATTTATGAAAAGAAAGACTGGCATATTTTCATTTGAATGTTAGTTACTGACCTAATTGAAGCAACAGTAACCTTGGGCATTTGCAAGACTTTTTAAAACCTTGCCAGAACACAACAGCTAACAAGCCCTGCTCTACTCTGCACTGGTGTGGTCTCACCTTGAATATTGTGTGTAGTTTTGGTCTCCACAATGTGAGAAAGATACTAAGCTACTAGGGAGCATCCAGAGGAGGGCAACAAAGATGGTGAAGTACAGAGATTGGGCCTAGTGCAATCTAGACTGCTGTGGGAATTGCACAGTAAAAGATACAAAATTAACAGTGTATCAAAGAAACAGCAGGTGTGTCAAGGCTTGAGTGCACCTCCTTGATCGGATGAAGGTACACCAAAGAAGCACCTGATGTGTATCCTGCCAAGATGATTGGACCCTGGGTTGGAAATCCCCAAATTAAGTAGTTAGAACAATAGCTTTACTATGTATTAGTTAGCCATAGGTATGAAAAAGATAGTATGTAACCATATGCTGTCTCTCGTTCTGCATCAAATCGAGAGTCCATGGATTTCACTCGCTACAGTGAAGGACCTTGAGAAGAAGCCATGTGAGAAGTGGCTGAGGTCACCTGGTCAGTTCATCCTGGAGAAGAGGAGACTGAGG
>WEIV01003910.1:30182-45743 GCA_013390005.1 Calyptomena viridis
AAGTCAACGATAAATACAAGAGTTTACATCCTTGAAAAAAAACCTCATCATTCTTATATTTAGGAAGAGCATGACTACTTTGGATTTGAATTTCATTATCACTACAGGCTAACAGCCTAATCCAGATGTAAAAAAAAAGTCCCTTGTTCTAAAACACTGCATTCATAACCTGGAATTTTGGGGATATCAGAAAAAAATGTATTTAAATCTTATCTTTCTAAACATAAGCAACTATGGCTTCTTCTCTGTGGACAGAGCAATGCATTCAAAAAATTATTGGGTAGCAATGACTGGCAGCAGCAGAAAGACCTGAGTATATAATTAGCTGAGTTCAGCAGAAAGGATAAATCAACTGATGAAACCTTTTCTGGTCAATGTCACTGTTGAGGAGGAAATTAGTATGTGTCAGCTATCCATTAATGAAAAACATGCAGTTTCTCTCTTATAGAGGGAACTCTGCTTGCTATGTAACTGGGACCACATCTAATACTGATACAAATAACCAACACCACACTGAATTCATTATACAGTATGAAATTATTGCATATGGTTACTTTGCAAATGCTAAAGTAACCTGAAGTTACTCCACATAAATTAACACCTGCTCCTATGACTTCACCCTGAACCAAATGAATCATTTCATGATGAGAATATACCTAGGAACTACATTCCAAGGTATGCAGTGGCAGTAAGATAAAGGTATGAAGGCTCATTTGGACATAGGTTAGCTGAGAGACTTGTAAATCTTTGGAGCTCAATCTCATAATTCAATAATAAAATCAGGGTTATTTTTTTAAGAAAGGTTAGTTTTCATATTAAAACTAAATTACTGCAGAGAACCTATTAAAATCTTTCCCTTTGTAAAACATNTAAATGTATATTAAATATGCTTTCATTATAGAAAAGCTTAACAATTTTCTACTATTCCTACCTTTATATAAAATTGTAGGGCTAATCTTCTACTCTTAAGGGAAATTTAGGAAGCAGTGTTTGAATTTCGATATTACAAAAGAGAGAAAGGTTTGTAAAGCAGGTAATATTTCCTTTGTGTGTTTAAAATATTGTGGAGTAATAGATAAAGTNAAATCAAAGTTTTTTTGTATGCTGCAATAAGTGTTACAAGTATTCTACAGTCAATTAAAGGGAAATGAAACTATGTGGCAGCGTATGTCACGTTGCTTGATAGACAGTAGATCATTGTGATATAATTGACATCAGAATTTGGCCAAATTCACAAAATATGCAAGCTGACATGGGAAAGTTATCCACATCTAACACCTCTTTTTGCCTCTTTTTCCAGGAAAGATTTCTTTCTGAATCAGAAAACGCACATTTCCCTTACCAATTTTAAAAATGGCATTTTCTGTGTTCATTTACATTCCATTCTGCACAACCTTTTGAAAGCAGTGAGATAACCTCAAGGGAAGTCACTGTGGGTGAGTTTCAAAAACTGTCTAGTAATTCCTGATCAACATATTAGTGTCATGTCAGCTTCTCAAAACTACACAGTCCACTTAAAACTTAGGGAGCTACAGTATCTTCCTCCAGGTGACAAAGAATATCGCACATCCATCTCCACTGGTATCTGACCACAAGTGGATTTTCTCATTAATCTTCAAGTTTCCAGTTAGATAACAAGCAACAAAGCTTTAACTACACAGTGTCAGAATTTAGCCAGGAGAACTTTCTAAGTCNTAAAACCAGATGCCATTTCCTGGATGACAGAAAAAGGACTCCAGCTGCTGCTGACATAAGGTCATGTTGTCTCANTCTTGCTCCTGTTTTAGGATACAGTTTGTTAATTAAAAAAAAAAAAGTAACAAATTCTAACCCAGCCTTCTCATTATCTAATTATCTATTATTAACCAATAAAGTGAAACATAAATCTATTTTCCAGCAGGTTATATGTCAGCATTATTTGACAAAATAAAAATAATTTATTTTTCTTGCTATTTACTCAAAGAAAAGATCTTCTGATATAAATATAATATGTATATATANGAAGGGAAAATGGTGACTTCCTTCACCTGTGCCGTTTGTCCATTAAGAAAGTATAGATGGTGCCTAACATTAACCGAATTTAGCACTTATAAGTAAAGCTGCTCAAACTCCACTTAAACCCAAAGGGGAAAAAAGTATGAAAGGGGATACTGGAAATGGGGAGATTTCCAGTGACACTGCTGGGACAGTGGATGGGCTGAACCTCTCTTCTCCCCTGCCATAGGGACACCCATTGGGTAGGAACTGTGTTCTACATGCATTAAATGTTGCTTTTAGAACTAGAGCTTATGCTTGCTATACAAGTGTTTTAATATGTTGCTTTGTATTAGAGCTTATGTTTGTGCTTGCTTTGTAGTATTGGTAGATTGTTTTAAACATTTTTTGCAGATAGAGACTATCACTGATGACTTACAAACCTTATTAACCTGTCACAATTTGTATTAATAAAGAGTGTTATTTTGTACACTGTTAGAGTTATTCCTAATAAGGTGCTAACAAGTTGCCAGCAGTGAATAACATCTTGGGAAAACTCCCTGAGGGGTCTCTCTCCTCTGTTGGAGCTCCCCATAAAAAGGCAACTGAACACACCCTTCACTTGGTGAATCTGGTTGGTGAAGGTCCCCCACCTTACAGCACACTGACAGACTGATCAGGCATTAAAGAGTTTTGTTTTCCCAGAGCACTAACAGCCAAATGAATTACTAAGGGTAGAGAAAATCTCTCTTCTTGAAGGGTTGGGCAAAACCCTCCTTCCATGTGACAAATGTTAATTCCAAAATTGGTAAAATAACTCTGTAGATCTGAACTCACAAAAACAAGAAAAGTTTTTCTTTGGGTCTATGACATACTTAACCATCAAAGGGACTCTGAGTACTGTCTTCTAAATCAATACTTTTCTGCTTGCCTTTGCTGAGTATTCATTCCAGTTCCTCAAAAACAGTGCTCAGCTTCTAGATTTACAAGCCTGAGAAATAATGAAAGCTGCAAACATTTAGGGGAGGAATAAAACATAGATCAAGTTCAAGCATACTAGTCAACTCAATATAAAGCAGCCCTATCAGCTTAACATAAAGTTGATATGGCCCTATCAGTCATATGAACTTTCTGCATAAATTTGATCACAGCTCACAATGATTCAGACGTTTAAATCAGATTATTTTCCTCTGGTTTATAATACATCAGCTGTGCTATGGATGTCTTCTTCATTTCAAAAATTATGATCTGCTCCATCAGTACAGGGAGACTGCTGTCACTGCACATTATTTTGACTGTGATATATCTTACTGACATCACCTCCTTTTGATTTACATTGACAGGACCTAAAATACATAAGTGGGATATTCTCCAAGGCATATAATCAATTGCATCTGCTGTATTTCTGGTATTTCCTTTGCCTTGTTTATACCATTACCATCTCTGCTGAATCTATATTATTACTATAAATGTTTCCAGGAACATGCATTGGCATCATTTTACAGCACTGTTTCTACAACACTAACAATTTAAAACCTCAAAAGAATCTCTGTATTGTTTTAATACTAAAGTTATCGTGATAAATCAGATGATGAAACATGCATAACAAAATCCTCAGTAGTAAATTCCCAGTTTGTGCAATACAAGATAATAATAGCACAGTATTTTCAAAAATAATTTTAAAAGTCTTATTATCTTGGAAAAATGGTAATTAGGTACTTTTTGCAAGAGAAAATAAAAGTGCTTAAATATTAAAATCAGCTATCTTCTGGGAAAATGTTGGCGTAAAAATCAATATTCTCACAAACTATTTAGGACAATATGAATAACATCAAGTGAAAAAATTATTTTTAAGGAAATACGTATATGCACTAATTCAATCATATATTTTCTGACATAAGTATTCAAATGCTGTTAAAAAGTACGGTTGAAAATGAACGAATTATATTAAAGATGGAGGGTAGAAAGTAAGTTGAAAAAAAATCTCATGAACTGCAGGTCTGTAGCTGAACAGTGGAGAGCAAAATCTATGCTTAATTCAAATTAAACAGCATGGTCTTATTTAGTTTTGATAAATGTATCAGACGGAATACTCTAAAATACAGTAATGTCTATTAATGTGCTTAACTTAGGCACATGTTGATTTATGAAAATATTTCTGATATAAATACCATTTATTTGCTGAACTATTGGATAGACTTACAATTGTTCCAAATGGTTATAAATAAAAAAATAAATTAATATTTAACGTGTTCAGGTCAAGAAAGAGAATAGTCAGTGCAGCTACTCCTTTCCAGGCAGCTGAAGAAATGCTTTAACCTGAATTAAGCTAAAAGGTTCTTTCAAGGTGAAATTCTAAGAGAAAATTCTCACATTTTATAAGGAGGTCAAATGAGGAGCTTGTTGAAGTTTATCATTGGAAGTGGTATCAGGAGCAGTAAGAGACAACGAAGAACTGAAAAGAGTTATTGCAGATCATTTATGAACTGCACACAACTCATTGTTGATAGTAGTGAACATGCCTTAATCTCAGCTGTATACTGAACTATATATGTATGGGGCCTGTGAAAGATTAAACCCATTTCACTGATTAATGCACATAATTAATATTTCTTACAAATCACCTGTTCTACCAAGTAGACTGAGGATTTCTTTAGACTAAAAATAAGTCTGTATTAAACTTAATTCAAATTAAATTCCAGAAATTATTTAGAAGTCACTTAATTGATAATTTACTTTATCTTTAAGAAATGAAATAGGAAAAAATCATGTTCTATCATTATATTAAAAAAGCAGGGTTGCCAGTATTTTCAAGCTAGCAGTACATATTTATTGAATAATAAGGAAAATTAATAACTTTTGGATTCTGTGTCTAAATCTATTTCTTTTTCTTGAACTCTTTATTGAGATTATGCTGTCAATTATGTGAAAATTGTAATTTTTGGTTGCTTTAAAGCTCATTTCCATGTAAGAATGAAGGAATAGGGTGAATTGACATATAGCAATAATCATTCTGAAATCTGAAATTCCATATTTCCAAGGCCTCATCTACCATGTAAATGTAAGAAATATCAAAACATAATGAAAGTGAGCACTCCATGGACAGAGAATGTGTCTCAGAATTTAAGATGCATAGTGAATCATCAGTAGGTTAAATTAAGGAGGTACCTAATACTCCACAGATGCCTCAGCAGTGACAGAGAATGCCTTGCTGAGGCTGCAACACACTGCAGACAAAAATAGAGAGATGGTAGATGAAGGATTCATCAGCGGATGTAGAGGTAGATCAACGTGGAAAGACGGCTGGGGGTAAAATTAGAGGAAACCAAGAAGTTATATTCACATCCTAACAGAAGTTATAACAGTATGGAAATTATACGGTCAAATGCAGCTGCTACTCCGTGAGTGGAATGTGATTGGCATACTCAAAACTTATTCCATGATGATTCCTCATGCATACAATCTGCAAATGTTAGCACCTGCTAAAGGGAATAGAACAGAGGGTGGAGTGGAAACACGATGGCCAGACTCAGTTGAAACCCTTGCAGAGGGAGGAACTCAACAGTACCGTGCAGCAGATAAACCACATAGCACCTGCCAACCAAGGAAGACAGGAGAAGATGCCTTGCTGCCAAGCCAGCAGCTGTGGTGAAATTGCTCTCCTCAGATGAACCTGGTTCATTATAACCTAATTGTAATATTAACGCACATGTCCATCCCAAAGTTAGCCACCTCTGAGGTACGACCACCTCTCAATGAGCAACGGCTCTATATTTTATTGACTAAATCTTTAAAAGCAAAGTGAGAGAATGTTACAACAATCAATAACAAAGCTATGTATAAATAGAGCCACTCAAGCTCCAATTAAACATAAGAAAATAGTGTAAAAGTAAGTTGAGAATGAGGAAAAGTTAGGGAAGACTCCATCGCAACTGTTGGGATCAGTTGAAAAGCTGAACCTCTCTTCTCCCCCATTGAGACGCCTGCTGGGTAAGAACCATACTCTGTGTGTACTGAATATTTTTATTGAGGATTAGAGCTTGTCTGTATATTGGTTTGAATGTGTTTTTGCAGTCAGACACTGCCACCAGCAATCTTTGAACCTGAACCTGTCACAATTTTATATTAATGAAGAGTATTTTTCCATAAACAGGTGCTGGCAGTTGCTGGCAGCAGGTAACACACTCAAATTAAGTGGAAGACCCGCTAAGGAGTCACAAAGTGGGAAGACCTGCTGAGGAGTCTCCCTTATCCTGTTGGTGTGTGTCCTTGAGCAAAATCAGTTGAAGCGCTCTGCTATCCAGCAGGACTGTTCAGTGAAGGGTCCCCATAATGAGACACTGACAGTCTGGTTGGGTACAAGGGTCTTGGCTTTCCTGAGAAACTGACAGACAAATCAAACACTAAGGATGAGAAAATCTCCTCATATTAAGGGTCAAGAAAAATCTCCTCCTTTCACTTGATGATTAAGAAGAAGTTAATTTTGTTACATAGAGGATAACATATTTATCCAGAACTCAGAAACCTATTCTTGTGCTCTAATTTCTGGCTCTTGCAGTTTTACTAAAAATAAAAGGAGGAAAAACCTAAAGATAAAGCTCCTTTCCTCAGCTGATACCCCTTGCTGCAACTGCAGAGCCAGGTGTGGATCATCTTTCCCTGTATCTCCTTTCCAACAAGATATACACTTTATTGGCAAATTTTCAGTAGAAAAGATGAAGAATATTATCACCAGAGAATACACTGAAGTCTCGTTGTTAGGATGGTCTCCCTGATGCTAGATCAAGTTGGGCTAAATGGACAGAAATAGCCATGTGTCATGGTTTAGGTTCTGATAGAGGTCCCTAAACACCAGGTTCTTACACAGTAACAGCAGCACCAACTGCTATTGCTCCAAGGGAAAGCAATGAAGAGCTTGTGTTTAGCAAAGCCCACGAATGTCTCCTGGATTGCATTTCCCCAGAAATGTGAACAAAAGAATACACTTCATCTCTTAGTCTTTTTCAGTTCTCAAAACAGCATTTGTGCCAGGAAAAATAAAATATTTCTAGGCACATAGGTGATAACTTCAACACAATCAAAAAGAAGGGGTCTAGAAATCTGAATGTTGAGAAATGCCAGATGATTTGGTTAGGGAGTTATATTTTGTCATTAAGTAATTAGATGACACAAAAGTCTTTATTGGCTTAAGATGCCATTGTAGAGGGTGCCATTGTATTTAATAATTGTTTTATGTATTGGTTTTTGCAAAAGTAATACGCTAAAATAATTTCATTTGCTAAATCAGTTAAACTATACTCTACCTTTGAGTTACTTATATAGAAAGTCTGTTTTATTTATATACAAGTGGTTTGTTTTTTTCCTTTACATGTCTTAATGGCACAAAATTCCACCTGTTAACAATTCATATTAGTATAGTCTATGTACATATATCAGGAAAATATTCTTTCAAAAAATGGTCTAGACTATTTCAAGATTTTTTTTTTAATCATGTTCTTGAAGCCAAAAGGCAGTAGTAGTTTGGCCTTTTTTAGCTATAATAATGGTAATTGCTAAATTTTAAAATTCAGAGGACTTTTTATTCTTAGCTCTGTTACACCAGTGAACAATGCCGCAATCAGCATATCAGTTACTACAGTCAAGTTCAGGCTCCTGCCTAAAGAGAATCAATTATCAAAGTAGCTCACTCTGGGAACATATGTTTGAGCAGATCTATCCTTACTAAACAGGAATACTGTAAGAATATGCCTGAAAGTGTGAAAGTAAGTATGAAAGTATTGGTTAAAAGCTATGGCTCGGGTGAGACTTAGCTGGGCTCAGGCTCACCTCCACCACTCCATTCACTGCAGCTTCTTCCTGCACTGGCACCATGACGTGGGCACACTCAGCTGGGCTGAGCTGTGTTTGCTGCTTGGAGTTGTGTTCATCTCCAAGAGACAGGAAAGGACAGGGAATATAAAAGACATACTTCAGTTAATAACAAAAGGAGTATGAAGATTGGTAGTCAGTTTTTCATTATATATTATAGCTACAGTATTCATGATACTTAGTTGCTTAACCGTTGTTCCAGAATAGTTAACTTCCAGTCCAGAGAAAAGAGAAATGGCCAGCAACACATCTCTTTATGACAAGAAAAATGCAAAGTTTCTTTTAGATAACCAAGGGGATACAAATTTCACACTGCTTTATTAGCACTTAAAGATCATTATAGCAAGTCTTTTAAATGAGAAATTGCAACATTTCTCCAACATATCAAGTTTTTTAGTGGAGTCAGCTGTAGGCCTAAAAGGTACATCCAGTGGTCTGGATCCTTCTATACATATTTTTTCACATACGACATATGTCAAGGGCATCTTAATATATAAAAAAGAGTTGAAATGCTTGAAAAAGTAGTTAGGCTACTCAAGGTCTGATTAACATACAAAGTGCTCCAATTTCTTGTGTAAAGCAGATCTCCAGATAAATACTAACTCAGACATAGGTGCATTTTAATGACATCTGATTGTAGAGCAGAATTTCACTTTCCAAATACAACTTCACAAGTGTTCTGCCAGTTTATTTTTTCTTGATTATTTAAAAGTCTAAAACCAGCTCTTCCAGAAATATAGGGCTTCCAGATGAAGCATTAAAGTACAAGTAAATCTATTTTAAGTTGATAACAAGGAAGTTTAATTGAAGTGACTTTAGGCTGTTGAGCCTGGAAACAGGTGTAAAAAATAAAACAGAAAATCAACTCACCCAGCAAGCTCTTCTAATCTCACAGAGTATTAATCATGTCACTCGTAATGAGAAAATTGTATTACTATTGCATTCAAAATGACATTCAAAAACATTGAAAAGAGCTTATTTTAAAAACTATTTAATCTTAAAAATTTTTAATGGAACAATTGGATTCAATACAACATTACATAGAACACACGTCATATATACATTAGTATATAGAATTCAAGCTCAGTATTTGGGTGACTAGATATACATTTGGACATGGGCAGTCATGTGTTTCTTTTCATTCATAAAGTGACTTTCCCTCCACTACAGCTCTATTAATCAAACGCTACTCTCACAGCAAAAGGATTTTTACACACTGGAAACATCATATACACTGTGGAAGAACCAAGATAAATAGCCGGCCAAGATCATTTATGTCTCAATTCACCAAACTTTCTGCAATTGAAATCAGTTCCTGAATGGTATCTAAACTGCTACATTTACCTTGCAGCCAAAAGTACAATCTAAATTAGAGTCCAGCCTTGCCATGTTTTAAGTTCTTCATTAAATTTTTGGATTCTGAGTCTGTAAAAAAGCCAAAAATATTTCATGTTAGTTACTTAGGAAATATTTAATATTAGACACTTAAGGCAATTGGGCTATATTATAATCTGTATTCATGATCTAAATGGTGTGATGATTTCACTTTCATTCAGGAGACTGCTGGAGCCCTCTGCTCCTCACTTCCACACCAGATTCAGAAGGAACCTGATTTCTGATATCTCACAGCAAAAAAAGTTCTGCTAGAAGCTACCAACTAGTAATTTTTCCCTTTGGAAAGTACTGAATGCAAAGGTGCAGATGCTGAAGAAAACACTCTCTCTGCACCATCTGAAACGGTTGTGCACATGCAACATTTGTGTTGCATGTCACTGACAGCCTATTTAGACAAAGCTTTATGTGGAAACTTTGTGTCTCCTTCCCTTCCCCTATACTGTACATTATTCAGATATCATAAAGTTTATGGCAAAGAAAACTGGTAAAAAGGGATATTGTAGTCATGATGCTTTGTTTGAGTACATTATCGAGTCATTTTTCACAATGCCATTTCTCTCTTTTCCATACATGCAGAAACAAATTCAATGAACAGTCAGCCAGCCTGTGAGTTGTGGCTTCTGCTTAAATGGTAAGAAATATTTTGTGGTTGTCTCACTGAGAATATTCACTTGAATGAAACCAAACAATCTCATTCAATAAGTGTGCTTCAATGGCTTTCATTTTTTTTACAATATACATCTTGTATATATTGGACTTTTTATTTCATTTTTCTTGGTTACGCGAGGCTATTGAGTGAGAGACACTTTAAATGAGAAATAGTGCCACGTCAAATGAAGTTTTCCAGTTATTAATTTAACCAGACAGTTACTGGACACTACAATCAGTAAATACTAACTTATTGTTAAAACTGAATTCAGACATGATTAGCTGCGTAATAGATACACATATATTCTATTACTGTAAAACCTCTGTTTTATTGGATTTTACTAACCAATTGCTATTTCAAGTGCTTATAAAATCTAACTACTCTATTAAATCTAGTTCTTCAGCCTGAATGTGATGGATTATGTACTAGTCAGTTACTATTTATGACTGTTGTATGTTGACCTGGATGTTAAAATTGCTAGCATATGACTGTGTTTTGCTACTGGCAGAGTCAGATCACAGAATCGTAGAATATGCTGGAATTTGGAAGGGACCCACAAGAATCATTGAGTCCAAATCCTAGCCCTGCACAGGACCATTCCCAAAAGTCACACTACATGTCTGAGAGTATCATTCAAATGCTTCTTCAACTCTGTCAGACTTGGTGGTGTGACCACTTCCCTGGGAAGCCTGTTCCAGCACCCAGTCACCCTCTGGGTGAAGAACATTTTTCTAGTATCTAACATAAACCTCCCCTGGCACAACTTCAGGCCATTCCCTCAGGTTCTGTCACTGGTCACCACAGAGAAGAGATCAAGGCCTGCCCCTCTACCTCTCCTCACAGAGAAGTTGTAGACTGAGGTCTCCCCTCGGTCTTCTCTTCTCCAGGCTGAACAGACCAAGTGACCTCAGCCACTCCTCATATGGCTTCTCCTCAAGGCCTTTCATCCTCTTTGTCTGACCAAACTTACATTTGGTCAATATTCAATATTCAAGGTGAGGCCGCACCAGTGCAGAGCAGAGCATGACAATCACCTCCCTCAGCTGGCTGGTGATGCTGTGCNTAACACACCAAAGCGTGTGCTGCCTTAGAAGTGCTGGAATGCCTTGGAAGCACAAAGTGAAAGGGAGTAGGGTGTGGAATGCCGAAATGGCGACTGCATCTATGTTTTTATGGACACTAATGACCAATGATATGATAATACGTATTATGTTTACAATTCGGTACCAATAATCCTAACTTATTACTAACACGTCTTCTCTACCTCAAATCTATTCTACCAATCTCTAAATGCCAGCTCTACTGCAGTGCAAAGGGCAAGAAGAAGAAGAAGAACAACAACTCAGGGCAACACCCAAAATCCTCCATGTTGTCTTCTTTTATATCTATACTACAAAACCTAAAACTGTAAGTTTTACTTCTATAACTAACTAAACTATAATCCAAATTATTTTTCTGCTGCTCTTGCTTCCATCAGTTTTGTAAGCCCTTCCCAGGGACACAGATCAAAAACTGTATCCTCCTGGGGTCTCTGTAAGGGTCCCAGACCCTCCAGGGCAATACGAGGTCCGGTCTCAATATCCTGGACTCCAACAGCTGGTTCTTTGAATGAGATATCCAAAAGGACCCCCTGTTAGTAAAAGTCTTACCAAATGAGGCCATTGTGAAGATTCTTTTCAGATAAGAACACGTTTTCTGCCCCACCCAAGCCAGTACATTCTGATGAAATACAAAGCACTTTTGCCCCTGCATATCCTGCTTGAACTTCAAAACTCATAAATTTCATTAGGAGGAGTACCAAATTTCTATTTTAAAGGTCTCTTGCACTTGTATTGTTACAGCTTTGTGATTTATTCTGCCTCAACTAAACAACAATGGCTAACTCTATAGTCTCAATAAAATGTAAAACATGTCAAAAAAAACCTCAAGAAAAGAGGTTTAAGCTAACACTTTACAGTTCAAGCTGGAATACATGCATAGTTAGCAACAAATGCTCAATTGATCCTCAGTACGTTAGTTTATGTCTGACCCATAACAGAAAGACAAAGGAAATGCTGCACCCATTGACACTGGAAAGAATGTCTAATCAAATCTACACTAAGAAAGTTACTATCCCCCTTCAAAATAAAACACGTCTCCAAAATGCATCCAGAGCTTCCAGATGCTTTTTCTTTCAGTAGAAAGTTTTCATCCTTAGTTTATAGATTTAAAATTGCGATGACTTGGGACCATCCACACAAATGCTTATACACAATAAAAATGTGTCCAGGGAAAACGCCTGCATAACTACTTGCTAGAGTTAAGCTGTGAGTGTGAGGAAAATGCAAGAACAATAACTGAATCTCACACATTTCCATTTTTAGTCTGGAACTCCCCATCTCAGTCTATTCAGAGAGGTTTCAAATTTTATTGCCATGGTAATAAAAACAATGACCCAATAGCAAGTCCCCATTCAGCCAGTGAAAATTCCAAGACCTAAAAGTCTGATCCAGTAAGATATTTAAATCCATGTGGTGCTTTTGCATAGGAGTATTCTCATTGAAGTAAATTAGAACTATTTCTTTCTTTGAAATAATGTCTTTTCTTAGGCCCCAGTATTCTGCCAAACTGGGACCTAAGAGAAAGTGTCTTGTAATAAAGAAAACAGATATAATTCCTATTTTCTGTTGGGGACTATCAGTTCTTTCTTTTTTCACATCTGGGCTCAGACTTCCTTACTTAAATAATTCAACTGGCATTAAGAACATGTAGACTTTCCTTTTTTTTAAGAAAGGCTAAACTGGGGAGAAACAAAAAACTCACAATGATAATTATACAGTGTGTTGAAAAATTGTTTGTTTTCCAAACAATTCTGAGGCAACTCTCCAAATTATTTGTGTTTCCATATCTCCCACATGCAAAAGATCATTTCAGCATAGTTAAGACTATGCAATTCAAAGATCCAGAGAGTTCAAATTTTTCATAATAAATTAAAACCTAACTATTTAGCAAAAATTTCTGGAGAGAATTTCCCTGATAGTCTAGTATATTCCATAAGTATGCCTTCAGTATGCAGATGCATTCAGAGAAGATTAGCTGTTTCATGTGATTAGATGGCACAAACCTTGTTCAAACCTTGGTCCATTGTGCTAGATATTTATGGGAAATTTAAACCCTAAAACATAATGCCTTTCTAGTTGTCTAGTCTTTCATCAATAAAGTTGTGCTCTTTCATCGATAAAAACAAGTCAGCATAGAGCGATGCATACTGCTTGCAACTTAGTCTGTACCAGAAATTTATTTTCTCACTTTTGCTAATGTACTTTGCTTTGATTTTCTTTTTGCACTGTTTATAGCCTTCTGATGACACCATAATAAATTATTGATGGATGTTTAATTAGTATCATGCATTTTTAGAGGAAGATTTATGGCTCACCAAGACCACGAAATCAGTTCCTTTAAAAGACTCACCCTATATTTTTTTGTCAGAAAATACTGATTTATATGTCACCTACTGAAATTTGGTGAATTCAACCTGCTTTTAGTTTTAGCACGAACAGGTAAATGCATCGTTTTCACATCTTATTCTATTAATCACATTCTTCTAAGACAATAAGTATCTATAACACTTATGTACACAGCCTAGCATAAATACAATAAAAACAAATAAGTGTGCTTATGACACTGCACCATGCTTGTAACAAATAGATTTTGAAGACCCTTGATCCTGAGAAGGCAATTATATGATTTGGTTAGGTCCACAGTAGCTGTAATCTGATTAGAGAACTCATAACATTAGTGGTGACCACGCATTTGTTAATACCTTCCTTTTTACTCAGAGTGTTTTGGTACAGTTAGATTATACTTCTAAAAATATCTGTTACAGTAATTTCATTCTGTTTGCTATCTATAAACTAAATATTACTGTCACTAATGTCTTGTTAGTGTTTTGTTGTTTTTGTTTTTTTTTTATTTGAGCGATAGTTTCAATTTGATCCCAGAGGGAAGAAAGACAAATACAATAAATGTTTTACACTCAAATAGTTGAAATTAATTCTGACTTAAAATGGAGTGTTGAGGTGTTAGGGCATAATTCTTCATGAAAGAAAAATACAGACCTCTTTTGAGAACTGTGAAAGTTGCTCTATGGAATCAATCAGAATAGCTGATATAAGAGACCTTGAAATATTTATCGAACAAATGTTAGCATCACTAAGAACTGTTCCCTTGGTGCCATATTCAAGAAGGTGAAGATAAAGGAGAAATTTAAGTCTTTTGACTTGTTTGTTACAGGTGCCCCCAAAGAGGTCAGCTAAATTCTATAGCTGATAGTCAACGTAACTTGTCATGTAAAGTAAATATTCTGCTCTAAAAGATCAAGAGAATTCCATATTGCTGAGTAAAACTTCCTTTGGCCCAAAAGGCATTACTGCATGAATACAACTCCATTTAGATAATTTGTATAGTTAAAAACCCCCTAATTCTCTCAAATATTATAATGTAGGTCAGTTTAGTGAAGAAATCTCTACAGAAGTTATATTTTTAACTGATTGTGGGGATAAGAAAAAATGTAAAAATTTGTATTTGATAACCTACTTAGTATTGCATATGAAGAAACTCATGTTTGCACTTCAAAACCATTCTTCCTGGGCAAAGCACAAAATTGAAATCTATAATCTCTATGTACAAATAGAGTTTATGTGCTATTTTAATGTTCTTTCCCAAGCAGAACCCTGACTTTGAAGAAGACTTCCTCAAAAGATGAACATAAAACTATCAAGGTGCAATTTGACAGATACTACAAGATGCAAATATGTCTCTAACCTAAAAGCTGATGATCTGCAAAGAAGGTACCACATAAAGTAAGCAGTTTTCTTGCTGAGTTTCTGCTTGTGAACCTAGACACACTGCAAAAAAAGCTGTCTTCCTGTCAGCTTCAGGAAAACATGTTGCCATTTATTGCCTGGACAGCCAGTGTTTGGTTACTGAAGCCATAAGCATTTTGGTGACTCTTTTGGATGCACAGCCCTAGAAACACTAAGTTGCTAGTAGAAGTTGATAACAAGAACTTGAAGGAGCCACCCACTGTATCAAATATACATTCCTCTTTTTCAAGCGAATCACACAATACAGTCCTTTTAATGTCTTAATCTTTTTCAAGATTCCCCTTAAAATCATTTAGGCACTTTTGGCTCCCATTGTTGCATGGTAGTAAATTGGTCCAAAGGTCACTCATCTAATGGTTAAAAACCTTTCTACTAATTTCCACCCTAGATTTATACATGACCACTTTGCTTATCTTTATTTACATGCAAAACACTGGTTTTCAGCTAAGATAGTCACTTTTTACTCCCTAATATTTAATTTTATGCTTTTACAGACAGTAAAAATATTTACTAATCTTTGATTTCACTACCATGTCATGGTTTGACTCTGGCTAAAAGCCAAGAGCCCACACATAGATCTAAAATTTCTCAGAGAGGGGAAAAAAAACCTCGACTTTTGTGATAAGGATTACAAGTAACTGTTTATTAACTACTTCACACAAGCAAAACAGGCTCTAACTTAGAATGTTAAGAATTTACTATTACCATAACTATTACTACTACTAAAATCAGAGCTTAAGAGTTTAAGGGTGAGCAGTTTGATAGTTGTTACAGACACCTTTCTCCCCCCACCCCTCCCTTTTAAGAGCC
>WEIV01003910.1:54209-89580 GCA_013390005.1 Calyptomena viridis
TATTATTTAGTGTTTAGTATTATTATTTTTTTCTTGTGTGTTTGTTAAATAAATAATTTTTTTCTTTCACTTTCCTTCAAGGAAATATTTCTTTCCTCGAACCTGGTGGGAGAGGGTGACTGCAGTCTGTTTGTATCAGAGAATATTTATCCCTCTGAATATATTTGTTCCAAACAAGGACAAAAATTTAGGAACTGAGAGTTAAAGGTCACAACCTATACATACAAAAGGAAATCACTAGAAAACCTTGTTCAACACACATAGCTGAAAAGATGTGATCACCAGGTCATGTGATGAGAAAACATGAACCACTTGTAGGGGTGTGTGTTCATTTCTCAACACTGAAAAATGCAAACAACATTCCCAATATCCAGTAGCCTAAAACCTGATGGAAACCATCTAACTTTCCTGTTTTTGATGCTTTGCTTCTCACTTTGCACACCAAATGTACAAAAGAACTAGAAACACTTGCTTAGAGAAAGGAATTAAGCTTACAGGTATAGTTCTATTTTGGATACTTATTAACCTTTAAATTTTCCAGTTTTCATAACAGTTGGTCAATTTTTTTTTCTTAGACTAATTTTCTAGGTTGAGAGTGGGTTTGGTTTTGTTTTCTTCTGCTGCTGCACATTACCTTGCATAAATGCTTGTATTTAACGTGGAAGAATAATTCTTACCTTGTTTTCTCTCTTGTTAACTGTAGAAATACTGTCTACACGGGTGAAGCTAGGTGCCATTTCCTGAACTAAAGGATAAGGTGGACTGGGCTCAAAAACATACTTCAGCATTTAGACATCAATTTGGCAAGACCTGAAAATATGGAAGATGGAACATATCAGTCACTAACAGTCAATCTACACATTCGTATGAATATACAGCTAGCATAATTTAGATAAGTGCAATTATCAGAGCTGAAATTTAGATAGAACAATGGAGCTATCAGTCTTCTGCTTGAAAATATATTCAACAGACTATTTTTAATTACAAGTAATTAATATCTTGATTAAACTCTTCCACCAAAAAATGCAACTCCAACATAATGGATCGTTATGCAGGAATGTTAATTTGTTTAATATTAAGACACAGCGAAGAATATAATCTATTAAAATGCCATCATCACTTGTTTTAGAATCTGAAAATGTCCTATTTTATCCAAGTATGTTTTGTACAATTGATGCCCCAGGAGTCTATTTTGAAATGTCTTTTTTAATATGCCTACAGAAAATAAAAGCCTTTTGTTGAAAGATAATATATGATTTATGCCCTAACACTCATATTTAAGTGGGGCAGGGGAAAAAGTGTGTTTTACAAGACCACATTAAACAAGAAGTATCTGATAAGAAATCAGGATCCTGTGCCCAATCACGGGAACACATCCTGTCAACACCTCTGCAACAAGATCCGTAGGATGAATGCTGTGTAAAGAATACTAATCAGGTTTCTGTATAAACAAAGTGCATTCTATGCTTCAGTTTCTGGGAGCTTATTGTCCAAACATTTCACTAAAACACTAACAGCCTTTTAAAATGTCCTTCTGCACAATACCAAGAAAATACTATCAAAGTGCTGGTGGTAAAAGATAGGCTTAACTTTCATTATGTGTTTTTGCAAGTACCAACTCTGTCGATGATACCAAGCAATTGTTCAATTTGTGCAGCCTCAGTGATTCCACAGTTAGGGTGTCTGTGATTCTGTCCTCTAATGTTTTAGTAGTGGAGGTATTATGTGCATGTGGGTGGTTGTGGGGAAGAGAGAGGATGTCTTCTGTTGTCCATGTGTTGGTATTTAAAATGTCAAGGTGGAGTCCAATAAAAATGTTAGAAGGAAGGGCTCATTTCTCTAAAGTGTAGAACAAAAGGTGCTGAACACATCTACAGCACAGCTCACTCACTGACTTGCTGAATACCTAACATCAAACCAGCAATAGCAAATGCAGTAAATGTCTCTGAGGCAGCACTTCAGTGCACAGATTCAGCAGCAGGAGGTCCAGTGAGTCCAGTGAGTCTAGGTTGACCTATGAGCCCTTGGAGTCCTAGAGACATGAAGTCTGAGACATACAAATTACAGATCAAAGTAGAACTCTGAAGTTTCAAGGCTTTCCTTGTTTAAATATTGACCTAGAGAAACAGATGGATGTTGGAGGATGTTTGGTTTGTATTTCATCTGACTGCTTTCTAAGCTATGAATTAAAGTCTGCAAGGGGAACAAGTTTTCTGCAGAACAGTTTGAGGATGCTCTGTTTCAGAAAGAAAAAGCAAAGAATATGAAAGGGCAACCAGTCCCAAATGCTTTATGGATTTCTAGTCAGGCAAGGGCAAACCAGAAGACTTTTAAATCCCAAAACTCTCCTGCAGAAGTTCTTAACCTTGAACATTCTCCATCTCCCCACAATTAAAATTTCATTCCAGGTTTTGATATTCTTGCTGATTCTTTCTAGCAGCAGACTAAAAAGAAGACTAGTAGAGGAGGGGAGAGGGAACCTGGTGGTCTTTGAGACCAGCTACTATTGTAAAAACTTGAGGATTACTCCAACTTCTTCCCAATGATCCCCCTACCAATTCTTATAAATGATCCAAGATCCTGTGTTTATCTCCCTTAAGGGGGGAAAAGGATGACTCCTTAACCCCGAGCGGCTTAGAATGACTTTATAAAAATTCCTCTGACATTACCTTGTCTTCAAAACACAACACCACTAGATCCCTACCATAGCAAAGATCACCATGTCCTCACTCCTCCAAACACCCCTCCTGCCACTAATTCCCAAGCTGAAAATACCTCTCCTTGACACAACTTCCCAATTTTCTCTATCAGAGGTCCACCAAATAATCCTTGTCTCCTTTCCCATTTCTTCTTGAAGTTTCTTATTTCAGACTTAACCTTACCAAAAATTAAGTGCACTCTTGAATCTTCTGTTTAAAAAACATGCTTAAGCAGCCAGGTGTTATTTCTTACCTGTTTCCTTCAAATTCAGTCTGTCACACCACTGAATCCCCCACTCAAAGCTGCCGAGAATGCCCAACTCATCTATCACCAACTGAATCTCCCATTTGGTTCAAAATCCTCTAAAGCCTCCTGAACCATCCATAAAGAGGACACTGTTCACAAAATCCCTATTCTCACACAGCCATTCAGGTAGAATTAGAGTCGCCAAACTTATTTCTCCCAGGGAATTAAAAAATTAAGATACAAAAATCCTACAGGGTAGGACACTTTCAAAGGGAAGAGACTGTAAAGAACACACCTGGAAAACAAAAACCAACCAAACATATAAACGAAACTCACACACACACGCACGAAAAGTCTCAAATGGCAATGGTCCTATTTTATTTGCTTAGGCACTAAGGAAGAAATTGCATAGTAGGATGCAATGTATATATGCTCAAGGTATACGGGTTTTGCTTCTTTTCCAGGTTTCCCTTCTCTTTCAGTAACATGGGAAACAGGCTCCATGCAATGGCAGCTATGAGAAGTCTTTCTCTTTGCTTCTGACCTATTAACTTGGTCTACATCTCAGGTTGCCTGCTGAAGACCCTGCATCTCATCAGCTGGGCAGCTTTTTCTCTTGCCTTGTTTAAACTGCCAATTACCTGCACACAACCTGTGGACTTCATCATGGAGAGAGGCCAGGACAATGCACATCCATGAGAAGCTGTGCTCCTGGATATGCCAGGTACTCTCAGCATGCAATCCAACACAGACACCTCCATCCTTCTTAACTGTGACCTGTGACCATGGTGAGGTCTGACTCAGGGTAGACTGTTTCATGTGCTGAAACAGGGGGAAGCTGGTAGGTTTTCACAAAACCCTGAGTGATTTCACATAAAAAATAATACTGACTTTCTATCAGCCCTGCACCTTTACAAGATCTGAGAACACTGTTTTCCAGCTGTTTGCCTCAGGGGAAAGCATAAGTACCCACCATTTTTCCACACATGCTCTAATTGACATGGCAGGAGACCCCTCTGTGGGACTGGAAGTCTGCCCCAACCCACTCCAGCCATTTTCCAGCAGACCAGTCCAGGGACCACAATCCCAGGTGCATAGCACAGAGCATTGCCTCAATACCAGGAAGTACCAGGACCATTTCTAGCTCAATTTGTCACTGTCTGCCAGCAGCATCAGATTGGTATTTATTGTGGAACTATGTAGAACAAAGTTTTGTGTCAGTGAGGAGAACTGGGGAAGCCAGGAGTCTTGAACTGGTAGTGATTATGAACCACCATTATCAGAAGATTGTTGATCTTTCATTCAACACTTCTGCCTCCAGTACAATTGAAATAGGTTCCTGCATACAATTATTATGGATTAAAACTCCATTTTTTTTACATATCTCAGTAAGATTAACTGGACAAAAGCTTTAATTGCAGAGTCTTTATGAGTAACTTCTTTACAATAGCCATTGTGCTTTAAGTCCATACCAGTCAATTCCACAATAAATTTCACACAAAGAAGCTCCCTACACCCTTCCAAAGATCTTTTAAATCTGTTGTCTTGCAGAAACAATAGAAATCTGGAAATAAAAGTCTGTTGAAGGGTTCAGATATATTGTACCTGTGGTCATTCACTACTCAATAACACCGCGTCAAACGTATTTTTAAATGGAAAGTAGATGTTATTGAAAATATTTTTATTCAACTGCAAATTTAACTCCCATTGCTTTGATACTTTTCTGGCAAAATGTTATTGCCCCAGGGTAATGCAATCTTTTCAGGCAAGCCCACACATGTGCCAAGGTGGTAGCACCTTGAATTAACAGAGACTTCAGCAGGCTCTTTGGGAAAGAGTTTTGTGTTTTTTTAAGCTTATGAGAACAGTGATATAAATAAACACTTATAATGTCATAGACTTCGTTGCAGTATAACTCCTGACATTTGCATTCTTCTCAAGATTATCTTCACAGAATTGACCAGAAACGTTTTTTTCAACAAAAGCTCCATAAAAGCCACAACATAATGCTACTGGAGAATTGGTTTAAAATTCCGAAGATAATGTCACAGGAACATTAATTATTATTGACAAATATTTTTTAAAGTTGTCATAAAGTTTCGTTAGAAATGGAATAAGAATACCTGCCAAATACAAGTCTTACTTCAGCAGAATGCCTCTTAAGACGATACTCATGTAGACACTTTTAGAAGATCCTCTAGGCATCAGCTGGGTATTCTTAAATTAGTTCATATGTGGTATTTTAAACACACAAGAATAGAACATATTACTGTGATCTCCTGGATTTGATTTTCAACACTTAAAATAACCTTAATGAATGTGTTGGCACAAGTAAAAAAAAATATTTATATTAAGGAAGAGTTATTCCACTTTGAAATGCATCTCACTTTCAAGATAATTAACTTTACAGATGGGTTCTCATGTGGAATTATTTAGGAATAGCTAATTTCTTGTGTTATCAAGCTCTAATGAAGTTTCACATCTCCTATAATGTGCAGGAATTATTATCACCTTTGTACAGATGGCAAATTTGAAGCAAAATGCCACAGAAAAATAAAGTAATTGACATGACTTGAATGAAGACCTCAGACACTCTTGCTCACACATACTTATCATTAGCTAACCCACTTCTCTCCCTAGTTGTTATATAACCTTCCACAAGTGTTGAAACAAGTAACAAAATCATGTAATTAAAATGAAAATATTTGTGATCTGTAGAAATTATCATATGGTTACATCAGAATAAATCTCACCAAATTCATTTATTGCTGATTCATAACTAGAAAGGGTTTTCTATTTTAAAAAATTATTGCTTATAAGAAGAAAATCCAATAAAGCATAAAGTTTCTGATTTATATAGGCAATCGCAGACATAAAACAAACATTATTGGTTTGTTGAAAAAAACTAGACTAGAAGTTAACAGCTTAATGAGTATCAGAATAAAATTAGAGATTTACGTTGAACAAATAACACTATTAAAATAAAACATTATTACATAATAATCTCTCACTGGGATTAGCAATTTAATATCCTTTTTTTTCATAACTCAAAAAATCCTTAATCCAAAATTCAGAAAATTATCACAAGTTTCTTAAACCCCATTGGCACTAAAATTGTTCTTCTGCTTTTAGTTACCTTTAAATATAGATGTATGTGTCCTCTTTCTTCAGATGACAATTATTCAATGTAATCGATTAAGACCAACAACTCCACAGTGGACATTCCAGCAGTTTCATCAGCACCACGCAGAACTCCAGCTGCTAAACTTTAAATTCTTTAAAGCAGTGAATAAGAAATACAATTTGCTCAGATCATTATGAGATTTGATAGGTGAATAAGGAGTCAAAAATCTGTCCATGAGAAAAGAAGCCTCATTAAGGCTTATTTCTCCTTTCTGAAAGACAATGGATGCAAAAATACAATGAAGTATCTCTGTAAATTTTGGAGCAGCAGCACATACAAACAAAGTAACTTCTGTATCTGCACAAACTGCAAGATGTTCATACATACTGTGGGAATGAATTCTTTGCAGTCCATTTCACACAGAAGATAGAAATGATGCTCATTCTCACCTTGAAATTGTATTATTACATGAAAAGTAAGTATTACTTAAAATGTGAATGGAGTCACAAATTATATAATTATATCTTGTTTCCTTGGTCAACAGAAGTATTGAAGGTACTCTTTGGCACCAGCTATTAGTGGTTTAACCTTTCTGCTCTGAAGACAGGAATCCAAGACATGCTAAGAGTAGGTTTTGTCCCTGTGCCCAAGGACACAGTTTGGCATGCATAGTTATTCAACTTCTTTAGAGCCATACAAGGTATGCAAGCCTTGCTCTCAGAAAATCCATGGCAGCTCTCCTTTTGGCTTCCACCAGCCAGGCTTTCCCCTAAGGACAAGAATATAAAAGTGTCACAAGAGATCTGCCTAAACTTGAGCCTCTTCTTTGGCTCTGTCACTTCTTGGCAACACTTTGATTTTTTATTGGCCAGTTCTCCAAAATTCTGGCAAAGACAGAACAAAAACCAAAGCTAAAACCAAAAGTTCTTCTTGCCTCTTGACTATGTCAGGATCCTGTTTTTCCCTTAAGTTGCATCTGATTTGGTATATTCTTTCTTTCATCAGCCAGACAAATCCCACTGGGACATTTTCCTGGCTCAAGGACCCAGAACATTCTGGACTCCTTTGTCTTCTGACATGACAAATCCTCTGTATCAAAGGGCCAGCAGTAAGTGGCCTACATCCAATAATATAATGGTTATGCCACCCCAAGGCTTACTTAATTGAAGAGAATATTAGTAGAGCAACACAGAAATGGCTGTACAAGATACATAATGTTGCTAACCAGGACCACATTACACCTTTCACAGTTGCTTTTACAGAGGACTGCAAAAGAACACATCAGAAACATATTCAGGTAATCTCAGGATTCATTCTCCTCACCAGACCTCAACATAGTTGTTAGCCTTCAGCTGTTGTCTTCAAATGGATGCACTTTATCACATCCCACCCTATCTACCTATTCTTGGAGATAAATAATCCATACATTTCATTTCTGCCTTCACGCCCATGGTCTGTCTAAACTATGCTAAAATTTTGTTATGCAAAAGCCCTTGAGCTCAGCCTGCACAGGTTGGTACACTAATATATCAGAGCCCACTGTCACGTTGAGGTAATGTTCGCTCCTAGAAACAGTGTCATTGCACTGGTGATATACTACATCTAAGACAGTAAGCCCCACTCCTTAGCGTGGACAAAGTATAACCATGACATGACTGCTGCCACAAGCAGAGATTTGTGCTATTTAGGTGTCCCCATAAAAAGTTGTTATTTTCCTTTACAAAATTTTCTCAACTTCTAAAGACTTATACACATGAGGTTTCTTTGTTTTTACAAAACTCCTCTTTTAACTGAAATCTCTTTTTATAGCATATTTTCTTATGTCACTTGCTGTCCTTTAGGTGTTGAACTTTACTATGGTGTTTAGTTACAGCTTTGACTTGAATGAGCTTTCTGGTGAATTAATTCAAACTAAGCAATAGCCTTTGTTGCCATTCTCTGAAACTATCCATTCTAAGAAGCAGCCAATGTCAAGAACTAGGTTTCACAAACACTGTATATTTGTA
Organism: Calyptomena viridis; assembly: GCA_013390005.1. Classification (NCBI taxonomy): domain Eukaryota; kingdom Metazoa; phylum Chordata; class Aves; order Passeriformes; family Eurylaimidae; genus Calyptomena; species Calyptomena viridis. The sequence continues at coordinate 62,286 of WEIV01003910.1, forward strand.
CATGGGACAAGTAGTAGCTGAAGTTCCCTCTTATTAGTCTTGTAAGATTTTTGTAATCTCTCTGATCATACTTAACTGCTGAGCACCAAAATTCTTCTTCTCCCCCCGCCTTTTTTTTTTGTCCAGAGGCTGCTGGTAGTAAAGTCTTACTAACAGAGATTATTACAGTTTAGTATTCTAGTCACATAGATTAAGCTTTTTTTTTTAACTTTTAAGACAAGGGAAATAAAATGGGGAAAAAAATTTATTGAGGAAAGAGATTCCCATGACTTGGATAATTTTAGGAATGTAACTAGATCTGTACTATCAGGAACAATAGTGGAACATCAGATACCAAACACGAAGCAGTTACAACTGTGCAGACATTCACTTGTGCTCACTCAGGGCTTACATGCTCTTTGGAGTGGGACATATCTGGAAAGTAGACCAGAGCAGAGTGATTTGGCAACATAGGCTTGGCCAGAAACATTTATTCTTATCCTTATTCTCATGATGCTTATATCCTACAACAGGTCCCGCAGAAGGAGGGCAAGAACTTAAGTGATTTTTTTTTTAATAGAAAATGGCACATTTTTGCAAATAAAGAGGCAGGAAACATTTTCAAAAGATTGTACAAAACAGGTGACAGCCAGCCATCAACCTATGCAAATTCAAGGGCTGATTTCAAATTGGTGAAAAATAAGTCTAATCATGTATGTCAATATTTTACTTACATCTGATCTAAAAAAAAAGACCTAAAAATAATGCAAATTCTTACTAACTGAAGGCCTACTTCACAGGATATGAGATAATATATAACGAAGCTGTTCTTTTGTGGGAGAAATTCTTATTTATGCATGGTTGATGTCATTTATCCAGGAAGAATTGTGTTTAAGGCTTTTCGAAAAAATAGAATTATAAGTGGATATATATGGAACTGTGGGACTGACTGATCTACAGATGGCAGTGAATTTTCTCTGCTTGAAAAATTTAGCATGCCAAACCAAATAATCATTCTGGAAAATGGAGAGTCTGTTTGTTATTTACTTACTTCCACAAGCATTAATTGTATTCAACTTGTTCTTAAAGAGCTGCCAGTATTGTTTTCTTCTTTTTTCTTTTTCATGGGAAAGTACAAGGATTTCTTTTCTGAACTTCTCTTCCTCTTAAAACCAGATTTGTATTGCAAGGCACACATCTGAACTTGGTTTCATTGCCTGAAGGATTTGGTTCTATGGTCTGCACGAAGTACTATTGACTGACTGAAGGGGAATTCCCCGCTGCCATAGATTCTCCTATCTCTGCACAAAGCCGATACTATTTCCAGAATCAATGAAAGGTGGAGTGCTGTGTGATCTCAATTTGTCTTCATCACAATACACAGGCAGTGACAAGATAAAGATATACTCTTGAAATGGCTCTGAATTTCAGAGGTAAAATTCTACCCTTGCTGACCATGTGGTCGGTGTGATTTGTAATAAAGAAGAAAACAGCACTCTTTCTTTGCACAAATAATTTAAAGGCAGCAACTACTGTAGCAACTACACAGCATATAAATTGCTAATTCCAGAGACTAAATTTCCTGATTTCAATATCAAACCACTAAGAGGCTATATTTGTCAGGCCACAGACAGCACTTATGTGGCAGAGCTCAGAGAAACTAATAGCATTTCTGTATTCAAATGATAATTACAAGAAGTAGAAACCCAGCCCCACCTTAAATCTTCAACTATACATGTTCACTTTTCTCATAAACAAATAAAACAACATTGTTTTTAAAAGAGCTCTTTCAAAGTGCCTGTACATTTAAATCTAACCATTTTGCATGCATGTCGTGAAACGTTCCTCTGCATTCTGCCAGTTCCATTCCTTTGAGCAGACAGGTCACTGTAGTTTGCGAGAGTTCACTTCCCCTGGGGAGGTAGTCCTGCCTGCTCACAAGGAGTGTTGATTGTTCACCCTCACACGCATCTGACGAAGTAAGGAAAGCCAGAACATGATAAAAACAACCCCACAGCAAAAAAAAATTGGGTACTAGAGGTGTAATGAAACTAAAATACACACATCTGGAAGTCCAATGTAGTGCATGATTTAAAAAATGCTAAGTATTCCTGAAAATTGCAGATGCCAATGAAAGTACCAGTCCTTTCTTTTGTGATATATAATGCTTTGGGTGTTTTTTTAAGATTAGTTCCTTTTAAAGCAAGATTTCTAAAAGCAAACTGTGTCTCTCTTCTCAGTTGTTTGTCTGTCCATCCCCAAGTGAAAAATGCCATGTAATTTTCAGCCAAATTCATCAGAACAGGATTGACTAGCTGCACTGCTCATCATCTTATCCATTCTGAGTTTTTTTAATGACAGTTAGGAAAACTCATAACTTCCCCACCACAACATCCTTCCAATATCAACCCTTTACATACCCAGATGATTCTCTTTGGAAAAGGATTTTAATCTAGTGATTGAAATTACCTCTACTGGACACAGACTATATGGAATAAAATTAAAAATTGCAGCTTTAGGCAATATTACTTCCACTTGAGAACTACTCCTTTCTAAGACTCTAGAAGAAATGTTTTTGTCATTCAAACACATGAGAATGCTGAGAAAGACTTTTCTTGGATCTAATTAATTCTATTTTCACAGGAAGTCTTCATATGCTTGCATTTAGTATCAAGAATCAGACGTAGAAATATTTTACATCCTCAGTAGGCACAGATTTTACTGTAAATCTTATTGTTTCATAGCAACTTTTACAAGAGACTTCTCCATTGACAAGACTTCCACAGATGACTACAGTACTGTTTGTAAATAAGAAGCATCTGAAAATCTTACTCCTGAAAACTCCTGAAGGCAACTTAGCAAGGACCAAAGGTTATTACTGTTCATAGACATCATGGACTTGATTGCTTTCTTTTTGAAAAAAAGACAACAGTCCAGCTCACTTGAAATTCACCTAAAAATTGCTTGGGTTTGTGGTTTTGTTTTGCTTTTATATGATTTTTATGATTCAGAAAATCCAAATGCTTTTACTACACTTGTTTTTCTACACTTGACACTTGGCACTGTGAGATGGGTGGCACCACTGACACTGATTTGAGGAATCATGAACACTAGCTAGTGACAAAGCGCTCAGTTAAGAAACAGCTTCTCCACAATGATCCATGGAAAATATAAACAGCTATAGCAAAAAAACATATTACATGGGAAAACATAACCATTACCAGTCTGACCAGTTTCATAGGTATGCATAGTGTCTCTATGGTGATACTTATTATACAAACTCCACTCTCCCTGATCAGTGAAACATTTTTTTGACTCTACAAACTGATTAAATTATTTTCCAGCTGGCAAATTATCAAAAAATAGAAGTGTCCCTGATGTATCTACATGACATTGCAGAGAAAACTTGCAAGAAGCAAGAATAAAAATTTCTGTGCTGTCATATTAAAGACAATCGCAAATGGTCATTCATGTATACTAAATTCTTGGAAAATCACATCTATATTCATAAACAGTCATTTATTGGTTTGCAGCTAAAATCCAGTCTGTCAGTTTTACTGCCTGTTAATAGGAAAAGATAATAAAAACAAAATGAGAAAAAAATATCATTTGCTTCTGGTAGATGTTTTAGCATATTTTAACAATATGAGTTGATATTTCTTTTTTCCATTACTTAAAGCAATGAAAACAACTGAAATATTAACACTAAAAAGTTGGCCAGCTGGGATTAGCTGTCCTGGCTCTGTCCCTTCCCAACTCCATGGGCACTCTCAGCCTTCTCACTGGTGGGGCGGTATGAGGAGCAGAAAAGGCCTTGACACTGTGTGAGCACTGCTCAGCATAATGAAAACATCCCTGTGTTATCAACACTGTTTAAACCCCAAACACAACAGCGTTATATCTACTATGAAGAAAATTAGCCCTACCCCAGCCAAAACCAGCACAAGCAGCCATCAAAGCATGGGTAGTTATGGACTCCATTTGTTGCATTTCAGAAAAAGAGACGACAACAAAGAAACCCTAACATCATGGCTAATATAGAGCATAAAATATATATTAATTAGTAATTTTTTAACATCTAAACCACTTGGAAATTCGGTTTAGATATTTAGATATCATTTATTATTATTTAGATATTTATTTATTTATTCTTTTTATTATTTAGATAATATAATGTAGATATTATATTATTATTTAGCTATTTAGATATTATTTATTGGCATAAAATATCTTACTATTTTAGTTGCAGTTAGTATATTTCAGGGGATTGCAGTCTTTTTTTGTTAAACAGCAGCAGCTGCAGCAACAAATCACTTGTAGCTCCCTAGTCTGCACCAACTACATAGTTCTACAGAGTTCCAGTCTCTTTATAAATACATAGCACTGTTTGGAAGGTGCTTAACTTCAACTATTAGTAATTAAATAAATTGTAAAAATTCAGCTTATCTCCTTCTTATGGGTGATATTTTTGTGAACTAGATAATATATTGCTTGGAAGTGAATATATTGCATGCATCTATCATTTTTGGGAACCAACATTTATAAATCTCAAAACACAGAAACATAGTGAAAAAAAAGTTTGAGATTTAAAATTACTATGGATATTTATGGAATTTTTCCAGTGGACTATTTAAGGAATTTCACCAATCTCCTTTGCAATGTTTTAGCAATATAAAATGAATCTCCAGCAAGAAGCTCAGTAATCTAGCAGCTAGCTGTGACTCAGCAGCATGAGCACATATTCTCTTATATTCTGACATTTCTTGTTTTCACCTGACAGATACTGAACTGATTTCAGTGCCGTTTTTCCTGATCTCATATGAATATTAGGAAGGAGGGAACAACTCCTTCAACTCTTATCCTTTCTTTATAAAAATTTCAACTTAAAATCACTATTGTGAATTCATAGTGTAAACATTGTGAGGGTGCCAGAACATATCAGCCCATTGTTGACCTGAAAGATTAGGAAAGAAAGTTTCCTGTTAGTGGCCAACTAAAGCTACAGCTGAAATAACCTAATACCTAATAATTACTCTTAGCATTGATTTTTCTGGTCTTTTTTTTTTTTTAAGATTTACTTAAGCTTAGAGCAGAGAAATAAAGAAATGTTATTATAATAGAGTGTGAGGTGCAGTATACCCTAAACGTGTCCTGGTTGGATCCATATTTTCAAAACTGCTTATGCTAGATTTGTGCACACAAAAGTACAAATTGAACCTTGATACCAGGTCATACTTTCATAGAACTAACCACAGGATATTCTGGTCGCTATGTCATCCAGAACAGAGTGGAATAGACAGACAGTACTACTCTGATATAAAAGCTGATTTGTCAAAAAAAATTGAAAAACATAAGGTCCAGCAGAAGGAGTTTGTTCTGCATTAGCATTTTGAATTATGCATATTTGGTTTTGTGTTAATTGTCGCAAAGATCAATTTATCACATTGAAGAACCAGAACTTTAGATGTTGCATCAAACTTAATCTCCCTTTTACTCAGGAGACAGCTGCAAAGGCAGGATGTGCAGCAGGAGCACCCAGTTCTCTCTTACCTTCTGAAATGCATGTACTAAGTGGAAAACAGGACATAATTCTTTTTCAGAAGTGAAACTTCTCAAGCCTGGACACCACAAAGTAAATTTTTTGAAGAAGATCTTGCCCTTAAACATTGCAGTATTAACCAACAGTATAAACAACAGTAACTGTTATAATCCGGCTTCCAGTTTTGTTGGATGACAATGTGGCTCAAAAGCAACATCGCAATGCCTATAGCCAAATTCCTCTGGAGAAAACTCATTCTAAACAGGCATGCTGTTTTTAAAAATGATATAACAGGCATCTTTGTGGTGTAAGATGAATCTGTCTGCTTTCAGAAATTCATACCCTGGCTGGCTTCAGCCACATCTCAAGTGTTCCTAGAATGGTTTCCTAGAATGTTTCAAATAGTTTGACTTTTATTTGAGGCAAAAACATTAGCATCTTCAGGGAAGTCAGTAACAGTCATATAGCTTTCATCACTCAAAAAACTAATTGCTTTAAAGCATATTCAGAACTTCTATGAAGCCTTGATAATACAATTAGAAACAGAACTCTGTGGTTCAGAAATTTATCAGGAAAAATGGAGTATATTTATTTTGCTCCATAACATTCTTAGTTCTGGCTGGAATCTCCAAAAATGAAATTCATTATCAAGAAGAACTTTGAAGAGCATAATCAGGGTAAATGTCACATCCATTAATCACCTTCTTAAACAGACAAATCAAATAGCATAGAATCACAGATTCACAGAATCATTAAGGTCAGAAAGGACCTCCAAGATCATGGGGTCCAACATTTGACCAAACATCACCATGTCAACTAGACCATGCCATTAGGTGCTGTGTTGTCTTTTCTCAAACACTTCCAGCAATAGTGTCTCTACTAGTTTCATGGGCAGCCCATTCCAAAGCTTGACAACCTTTTCAGTAAAGAAATTCTTCCTGATGTTCAACCTGAACCTCCCCTGGTACAGCTTGAGACCATTTCCTCTGGTCCTGGTGCTAGTTGCCTGGGAGAAGAGGCTGACCTCTACCTGGCTACAACCTCCTTTCAGCAGTTGTAGAGAATTATAAGGTCTCTCCCGAGCCTTCTTTTCTTCAGGCTAAACACCATCAACTCCCTCAGCCACTCTTCCTATAACTTACTCTCTAGACCCTTCACCAGCTCTGTTGCCCTTCTCAGGACACACTCCAGCACCTTAATGTCTTTCTTGTAGTGAGGGACCCAGAACAGGACACAGCACTCGAGGTGCAGCCTCAGCAGTGCCAAGTATAAGGGGACAATCATTTTCCCTCGTCCTGCCAGCCACACTATTTCTGATACAATTCAGGATGCCACTGGGCTTCATGGCCACATGGTCACATTGCTGGCTCATGTTCAGCTGCTGTTGACCACCACTCCCAGATCCTTTTCTGCTGGGCTGCTTTCCAGCTGCTCTGCACCCAAAGTTGTAGCACTGCCTGGGGTTTTTATGACCCAAGTGTGGGACTATTGAATGTCGTAATACTGGCTTCAGCCTTGGCCCATCAATCCAGCCTGTCCAGATCTCTCTGCAGCCTATTTAGCCTGCAACAGATCAACTCTTCTGCTTGTCTGTGAACTTACTGAGGCTGCACTCTGTCTCCTCAACCAGATCATTTAAGAAAGGTATTAAACAGGACTGGCCCTATTTCTGAGCCCTGGGGAACACCACTAGTGCCTGGCCACCAACTGGATATGACTTCATTCACCACCACTCTCTGGGCCCGGCCATCCACCCGTTTTTCATGCAGTGAAGAGTTCACCTGTTCAAGCCAGCTTCTCCAGGAGAATGCTGTGTGATAAAGTATCAAAGACTTTACTGAAGCCCAGGTAGACTACATCTACAGTCCTTCCCTCATCCACTAGGTGGGTCACCTGGTCATAGAAGGAGATCAGGTTGGTCAAGGAGATCAGGAGGTCTAGCATAATTGAATTAACTCTGATCTCCCAAGAAAACACTGTGGATGATAAAGGTCAACATCACATCTGATTGTTTGCTAAACAAAAGAGAAACATTCATTCAAAGAAAAGTAGACTGACACACCAACAAGTCACTTTTTCACACCTTTGATAACCTTGGTAAAGCAAGTACTAAACAAAAAAGTAGAAAGGCAAATGACAGTTTCTATTTAAAATAAAACACAGAAAACATCTCTGCTTGGCAAATTATCAAAATGGATTTGTGTGAAATTTGTAGAATAAGAGATAGAATATCAGACAAGTTTAAACAAGTAAACCCACACAAAAGTAATCAAGGAAGGAAAAGTTACCCCATGCATTTCGGGGAAGTATAGACAAAGTTGTCAGCATAATCTGTTCTCCAAAAGGATTGAAATTGCTTGAGAAGGATGGGAGCAGCCAGACCCAGCAGGTGGCATAGCAAAGATATGGGTATGCTGCCCATTTAAGGTATTCTTTCATATTTTTCTGGACCAGAAATCAGCCCTTTCCAGGATAAAAACAGATGCAAAGGAGTGATAAAAAATGAGCATTATCTTGTCCTCTGTAGAAGAGCCAAAACAGTGAAGTACTGATAACTGATATAAGAAGAACTAAAAAGCAAGAAATTCACTCAAACAGCATACTAGTTTCTGAATGGTCTTGGATTTGCTAACAAAGGAATTTCCTTCACTTGTCTGTTTTCCAAAACAAGAGTTTCTCACTTGAAGCACATATAATATACTACAGAGAGTAAACTGAGATCTCTATATGGTAAATAGAAAGCAATCATCCTACTACCTTTTAATGGAGAAATCTACAGCAGATTTTAGTCTTCCAAAAAGCCCATGAAGAATGACTTCTTTGTCTAAACACCAACATTAAAGAGTACAAAAATTCCTCATTTAATTCATAGGAAAAGAGTTTGGATGCTGATGTCTTTGGTTCAATTTTCCTTCCTGGTGAGAAGAAACCCCTAAAGCTCATTATATTGCTTAATTTCGATAAAGTGTTAAAGTGCCCTTAACATCTAAAGACACTTAGAAAAAGCAGTTTCTATATGACATATTGTGGCAGACCAATGTGATTTGTTACATTTCACATCAGTAATAATAAAAATCTGAATGCCGATGTAAGAACTTTCTAAGTGTCAGGTTCAGTAGCCCAAACTGACAGTGGATGTTTATCCCATCACTGCTTTGATTGACAGAAGTATAGATCTTAGTGCATATAACTATATACTGCACCTCCTGCACCCAGTTTGGTTTCAAAACAACAGGAAACACCTGATGAATGTGCAGCAGAATATGACTTTTCATGAGTGTTTCTAGAAATATTCACACATTACCAAGCTCCATATACTTTTATGGGCACATAAACACATCTTGGTCACTCAGACTGTTTCTGTAAGGTGAAGTGTAAAAGTAGAAGTAGCACAAGGGCTGCAGAGTGGATAGGTGGTTAAAATTTGGTGCTAATAACACCAGGGTCACAGGTTCAATCCCATGTATGGGCCATTCACTTAAGAGCTGGACTCAATGATCCTTGTGGGTCCCTTCCAACTCAGAATATTCTGTGAAAACTAGAATGAGCCTCTTCTCCCTGCAGATAAAACCCATACATAATTATGAAGAGTATATTAGTTCAATTCAGTTAAGGGACAAGAAAAATGTTAGCAGAAAGACAGAGGGAGAGAGGGTTGGGTCCTCAAGGTATGAGTTACCAGATTATACTGGTCGCCATGGTGTTTTCAAGAGTTTGCATGGAATAATAATTTCTTTTTTGCATGATAGAAGCAAGAAAGTTAAGGTGAATAAATTAAAAGTATGTAAATGTGATGTGATTTAGCAGCATTTATTTGGTCCAGGTAAATGTAACCCTAGAAGTCTTTTATTAAAGAAAATTGAAGAGTACTGATGTCACTTCTGGTGTCATGATACTGGTTGTGTTAACACTAATTCTTGCAATACAAATAAAGCATTGCATATTACAAGAATTAAAGCAGTCAGAGTTCTGAATAGAATTCATCAGGCCAATGCAATGTAATAAAATAACCAGCCAACAAGAAATTGTCAACACACAGTGCTGTAAAAAGGGCCTACATAAGTAAAGACAAAATGTTGTCTCTAAGCATCTCAAAATTTCTCCTTGGTCAAGACTATCAAGTCAAAGAAGTAGGGTTTATGGTTGTATTGCCTAAATAGGCTGCTTCATGCTATGTTACTTTCCACTGAATCAAAATTTTCAGCCAGGAAAGATGATCAGTGTGCAGCTGAACATGACCACTGTCAGCTCAGTGGCATTGAAGAATGTACTCCCTTCTCTTCTGGATTGTAACACACACACATAGGATTGTTTTTACCATTCCTGCTCTCTTTAGTCTTGCCTAACAGGGTTTGTAGTGCCATCTTTTCTAAGTACATTTAATCCTCATTTTGCAAGTTATTTCTTCCAAAAACAAAAAACCCTTTCTTTCCTATTATTATTCTAAACTTCACCACTACAATCCCAAGGCTGCAAAAGGTCTTTCTTACAGGACTTCTGTAGCTGCAGCTGCTGTATCCAAAGTTTTCTTTCCCATGATCCTTTCAAGTCATCTTCTCATCCTTCTGCCAATGTTACAACTTCTAAGACTAACCTAAAATTGTGCTGATTGCTGATATTTTTAATGTGCTTTTCAGTACTTTTGCATGTATTCCAATATATTAAGCTCTTATTTTTCCTCTCTCATTCTATCTCCCTGTATCTTTTTCTCTCTCCTGTCTTCCCCCCGCCTTAATATTTTTTCAGGTAGAAGAAAGTAAAATAAATATGATATATGAATTATATCTTTAGAATCGCCATGGGGGTCTTCAAGGTACAAACGAATGTTATTTTCTACTCTGCGCAAATAAACTTGTCATAGTGGAAATAGGTAATTTATTTTCCCAGACAAGTATTGATTTCAGCTGAAATAAGTTACAAAAGTACTGGAAGAAGAAAAAAAAAAGAAATACAATCTGGCCACACTCCTTGCCCAGCTGAAAGTTTATAAAAGTATATTTAACTCTTTCTCAGGCACAATATCTCATGGCCTGTGAAGCAAAATAATTTTGAAATAAATTACTAATGATCCCATCTTTCCTAAAAAGGCTCTCCTTTCTGCTCTACTATATCCCTTTTTTTAGACACTTTTAAAACATTTAATTCTAGTAATACCACACTGAAAGCTCTGATTTAGATATTTAGTCCATCATAGGCCAGATAAAGAACAGAATTGGACTTGCTTCTTATAAGAGCAAGGAAAGATTTCAGCAATTCCTGATCTGCACTATATCCCTTTTCCCCCCCACCTATAAATAGTAGACTGCCTTGTATGAAATCCAGGCTCTGGTCCTTGGTCTTAATTCAGCCATCTGAATTAATTTGTTTGAACTGCCCCACTTCCCATAAATAATTAAATCTTCTTTGGGCTGCAAAGAACAAGACTAAAGAAGGATTTTAATCTAGGTCTCCCACATCCTGTCTAACCGCTGGGCTTTCCAGGAATTTGCCTTGAAAAGAAACTACAGACGGATTTTTTTTCTTCAAACATACAATTCCAGTAGAAATATTAGTTTTGACAACTTATCAATTTTTTGAGAAAAAGCAATTGCTCAAAGATTCCTGACTAGTCTTTCTCAGAAGGGTGACATCATACAATATCCATTATTTGCTCTTTCTCAGTCCTAAAAGCTGTCTCAAGCTGTATTGTGGAACCAGTGGCCACTTGTGAGGTCAGAACCCTCTACTGGCAGCAGCCCCAGTCTGAGAACATCTGCCTCAGTGCCCAATGGAGAAGCCTCAGGGCTATCAAAAAGCAACATATTGGTTTGGATTTAGCAGGATTCTTTATTTTACCCAAGAAGTAACTCATTTGGGTGTGGAAATTTGCTTGTTTTTCCTTTTTTACTACTAGTTTTAAAGCAAGTACAGGGTCATTTACTCTTGAAATACCATTTTGAAGCAGCAATCAGTTCTGAAGCAAACCCCAAACCAATTGATTTTTAATTTGACAAAAAGAAACATTGCTCTTTATGGGGTTTTTGGTTGGTTGTCTTTTTGTTTTGGTTTGGGTTTTGGTAGGGTTTTTGTTTTGGTTTGTTTTTTTGGGTTTTTGCTTGCTTTTTATGAATTTTGTTCATCAGATTAAGAATAAATTCTCAATATTTTTTTCTTTGACCAATAACTACTAAGTCACAAATCTAGCAGAGTACCTGCAAATAGGTAAACACAACAGCCGTTGGATTTATAATTTTTGTCAGAAGTATTATGCAAGACTGTTGATGGTAAATAAAGAGTCTAAATAACCCTTTGAAGGAAAAATGTTGCTAAATCTTTCTTCCTATTGAAAGAAATACATCTTAAATGTGACTAGGTTGTAGTTTTAAATTTCCTTAAACTGGGCCCATCTTCCACTGTATCAGGTATGGCCTGACATTGATAGTCTAGCATTACTCCACTAAACCACCTTTTGGGAGCCCTGGAATATTTTCTGTGATAACCTCTGACATGTGCTAGGAGTTCTTTATTTTATTTCATGTAAGAAATTTTTTGCTGAACTAGGTGTTTTAGAAGAACTCTAGTTTTATGGGCACAATCCTGCACTTGCAATAATTGCAAGGACCAATTGCATTTACACATTTTCAATGCTCGCTTACACATACAAATGCTGACTTTTGTCCTAACAATTGGCTTGTGGACATAAAACTGTAACCACAGAGCAGCACAGTAGCGCATGCTCACTTTAGCAATTAACATCACATCATCTTAAAAATGCCTTATTCCCAAATAGAACTTCTCCTTCTTCATGTCCTTCTGACAAGAGCAGGAAGGTAATTGTGACTTCTTCATTTAGACTGCAAGAATTAATACTTTCTAAGTGTCTGAATTGTTTCATCATATTGAACACCTCAAATAATAACTGGATTAGGCAACATTTTTTTTGGCCTGTAGTTGAGTTACAGATGTGGAACCAAGTACAAAGGTCCCATTTGGGACTAATCTCAACTGGTCTTGTTCATTAAAATGCCTGTTCACTGAATGGCTATTTGTTCAGTGAACATCCCTTCAGAAGCTGTAGGACTCAATGGGATCACCTCTTTAACTGCCTGTTCTGTGTTACTTCCATTCTGTGAAAACCTCAGCCATCCAACCTAACAGTGCCACTTTCAGCATTCATTAATATGTAACATTTCTGGTGAAACCAGAGCTGAAACTACAAGTTCATATGTATATATATAATGTCTTTAGTCACACCTGATACCAAGTGTATTATTCCTAAACGTGAACCATAATTATATTAGATACCCAGTAGAATTGAATTTATGTGATTTAATTTAATTATTTTAAAGTTTTAAACCAAAGATTCTCCGGAAAGGGTTGTCTCATTCAGCAATTAAATTAGCTGTTTTACTCATTTTCCTTTCACTAAAATGCACATCTACTATCTAAGAAATACTAAAAATACATTTTATTTTAATCTGTTCTTATATTAATTTGTGGTTTAATTGCATTTATGACAGATAGGGTTTTTTTCTAAATATATAGTAGTTATTCTATAGAATTAAAGGTTACTGTGAGAAGTAAATAGAAACAATTCAAAGGAAAAAAATTATAGCAATGTAGTTATACAGGGGAAAGAGGACAGAACTTTACTACACATTCAAAAAGCTGTAGATTAAAAATACATACAGAAAAGAAACCATTATGTTTTCTTTGTGTATATCTAGTTCATGGGGACAATAGGAGGGAAACTGTTGCAGCATTCTATCACAGTCCTGCAGAGAGATGACAAAAACAACAGGAGGAAATTCAGATATATTTCAGCAATAAAAGAAGAAAGGATAAGCTGTACATAAAAAAAGTCATGAAACCTCTCTTAACCATTTAATTCTAGCAATGTTGCCATTCCACGGGCCAGAGTTATTTTTTTTGTGCCAGACAAGTGCTAGTTTTTTACTTCGGCACCACCATTATTCAAACTTCATGTTGGTCCTGACAATGAAGTTATTTCTCATTCAATCTAATTAGTTTGAACTGTAAAATGGATAAGCCATCTGAAATCATATGCTCCAGTCAGACTGGCCTCCTGAATCTGGGAATTTATAAGAAGGCAGAGTAGTTTTATTTTCTTTGATCGACTGTTTTCATCATTCCAAACTTTAAATTTTTAAATTCTTAAAACTATATCAAATATTCAGGACTTATTAAGGGAATACTTTCTTTTTTAAAATTAATTTTTAGTGAATTAATGTTTCATTTTTTTATATTCTATGACTCTGTATACTCTTGTATTTACTCCTTTAAATAAAAAGACAACAGAAAGAAAGGAAGAAAGAATAGTGTACCAGGTTAAGTCCCGTCTAGGCTGGCACCCTCCTCTCAGCAGTAGCCGTATGATTATCTAGAGATGATTATGAGAGCAAATGAAAATAATATTTCCCCATGACACTCACAAGCTCCAATACTTTTCAAGTTAGGGACATAGCAATCTAGATGGGGTTCTTGTGTACATCCTAAGTCTCAATATTTATTTCCTTTTAACTTAGTCCATCTTTCCTTGAACACCAAATAAACTTTAAGTATCCACATTATACTTGGTGAAAATCCTCTTGTTTTGAAACTGTTGTCATCAGTTTTATTTGATTTACCCTTTCATCTTGTGGTAAGGAGCCTGAAATATCAGCTGAGTCCCGGAATGCCACTAAGAAATCTGTAAATCTGTATTATTTCCCCTTCCCTCCATCAAACATATTTTTTCCAGACTGATGATTGCTAACTTTGTTGTTCCTCGTGCAGAAGTAATTTCATACTCTTGATGGTCTTTGTTGGCCATTGGTTGTTTTTCAGATCTCATTCCAGATCAAAATGATTGAGTGGTTAATTTAGAAGCTTTCTGCAAACCTTCAGTGCCATTACTTGCATTTGCTCTCATCAATCATGTACATACACTGTATGTATATACATACAATAATTTAGAAAACACAGAAGCTATGTCACTTTGATGACAGTCCAGAAAATAATTCATTTAAATGATGCCACAATTGTCAGTGATTCAAGACTTAATGAGATAGGCAACTGGATTGTGGGATTTTTTATCTGCAAGGATGAACAGTTTATTGCTGATCAATTTTAAGGGCCATGAGAGCATCCTCTCCTTCTGGAGCTCTCACTGCTGGGGCTCAGGGACACCATGGTGACATGGTCTCTCCCCAGCTCAGCACTCCAAAACTATAAATAAAATAAATTAACAAGTGTTTAAATAGGTGGCTATCTGAAGAGCAAGATGGGGAGACAAAGGAAGAGAAAAGGAGCCAGTTGGGGATTATGGGAAAGAAAATTGTTTTCATCCCATTCCACTCCATGGGAAAAAAATTAATTTAAACTAAGTGCTAAGGGATCATAGAGAGGGTGGATGGAAAACATAATTATGTATACAAGAATAAACTGGGTTAAAAATTTAAGTTAGATGGTAGTATTTGCTTTTCTCTGTTTGCTTTTTCCCTCAGCTTTTGCAGTCAACAATAGCCAGTCACTTCATATAAAGTGTTACACTTACAAGAGAGATTGTGTATAGAAACCACACATAACGCATGGATTTACTAATAATTCGTGGGACTGTGATGCCTGACCAGAAAAGCAGAACAAAGAAACAGTTTAGTAGACAAAAATCCTATCATTTTTGTTTAAATTTTCAGCTTATACATGTGTTTCTGTTGTTTGCTTATTTAAAACCTCTGTATGTACTTCTCTGGAAAACAGTGAATTTGTCTGGACCTACAACACTGTTTTGAGAGAAATTTGTACTTGTCCTTAATTATGTTTTAGGAATAATTCTCAGCAGGGATAGCAGATGACAGGGTCCATCCTCACCTGAACTTTAAAGCCCTGTGAATCTCTAAGGACTGATTCCCTGCTGCTTGAGCACTGGGGCTAACTGCTGGCATCGAGCCTGGCACCACTGAGCAAGGTGCAGAAAAGCAGCCTGGATGTTACAACCTGTGCTGGGGGCGAGGAAGAAGCCCCATGGGGTAAAAGAAGTCTTAGAGCTGTTGATGGCTCTATGTCTTGAATATACAACAGGAAAAGTTACTTTTCTGGATTTGCCAGAGCCTTTTATTCTCCACATTGATGACTTAAAACATTCACATTGCTGGTAAGAAAAAAACAGGTGAAATTTTAAGTGAGGGTCCAGGCCTCCACTCAAAAACAAACAAAAAAACAAACAAACAATCCAAGGATCCCCTCAAACAAAGAAACAAACAAACAAGAAACCTCAAAACAAGCTTTGTCAACTTCATTTTGGATCTGATGTTCACAGAATCATAGAATCATAGAATGTTTTGGGTTTGAAGGAATCTTGAAGATTCTCTAGTTCCACTCCCTTGTCATGGGCAGGGACATCTTCCACTAGATCACGTTGCTCAAAGCCCCACCCAACCTGCCCTTGAACACATTCAGGGATGTGGCATCCACAGCTTCTCTGGGCAACCTGTTCCAGTGCCTCACCACCCTTACAGTAAAGAGTTTCTTCCTAATATCTAATTTAAACCCACCTTCTTTTGGTTTAAAGCCATTAACTCTTGTTCTGTCACTACACACTGTTATAAACAGTCCCTCTTCAGCTCTCTTGTAGGTCCTCTTTAGGTACTGGACGGTGCTATAAAGTCTCCCTGGAGGCTTCTCCAGACTGAACAACCCCAGTTGTCTCACCCTGTCCTTACACGAAAAGTGCTTCAGCTTTCTGATCCTCTTCATGGCCCTTCTCAGGACTTGCTCCTACAGCTCCTTCCTTATTCCATCTTGTTTAAGAGCCTGCAGTTGAGTGGTGCCCAGAATTGCCCCTGCTCATACAGCTGTCACCCAAGAAAGGAGTCAATTTTAAGGGCTTGAAACCAGCATTGTATTCTCATCTTCCTTTACCCAAACAGCATGAGTACCACACAGTTCCTTGCAAGAAAGAGCACAAGACCAAAATTCAGTCTGTGGCTCAACAATGAGAATAGGAAAGAACTTACCCATAGCACCATGCACCATGGAATGGATGTATAAAGACATAGCTTCAGGTGCAGGTTGTTCTATGCATTTCCCCACGCCATACTTCAGGTATTTGGCAGCCTCCCAGGGGCCACGGTGAGTGTGCTGGATGACATGCTGAAGAAATAGACTCTATCTATTGAGTTGATCAGTCAGTTTTTCTTCTGGACAGTTTGGCCTGTGCTAGATCTGTGTATAGCTGTGAATATTCAAGATCATACATAGATATAAAGAGCAAGGAAAAAAAAAAAAAGCAGGTTTATCCAGAGGAAAAAATTCACAAGGATAAAGCCACAGCAGTGAAAAATTGTCCTGGCTTCATAACATGATGGAATAATGATGAGGTGCAAACATTTCAATTACTGCATTACATGATTCAGATCTCCAAATTGGTGATATTCAAGATAATATTAATTTTGCTGGAAATTTAATTAGAAAAAAAAAAGTAGTCTAATGAAGAAATGGTAATTCATAAGTGCAAAGAAAAAAATCCATAAAGCCAAACTGTCCTAAAATATGCAGAAAAGACAAGCAAATAAGAAACAATGCCAGATTGTTCAATAATCAGAGTACCTTCTCAGTTCCTAATATGAAAGAGAATGTTTAAAACAGACTAGAATGTAACTAAGGAACATCAATGTGAATGATGTGCCTCCTTTTTTGTTTCACTGCCCATTAAATCAAGCTTAGTACTCTAAGATGATATAAGACAGGAGAGGAGCACAAAAAGCAGTAACTGCAAATGCATGACTCATGAATGAGAAGTAGATCCCACAACACTGTTGTCAAATGCAGCATGCTGTTGATAAATGGAGATGAATTTCTGGTTTCCTTTTTATGTTTTTTCTTCAATCTCTTATTCTGTCTGTGGGTCATGGTTTGTTTTTCCTGACAGTTTGAGATTTCCGAGCTACTGCGTTATGGTGCCAACACACACTGTGCACCATAAGTGAAGAAGAAACAATCTGGCTGTTGTTTCTTGCTTTGCAAATAGCAATTTCTTCTCATAACTGTATTTTAGATCCTAGTACTAGAGGCCTACTTTTAGAAAATTAATGTTTCTGTCCCAATTTTTTGCACCTATTTAAAATTTCTATTCTGACGAAAAATGAAAATTGGCATCCTGTTAAAATAACAAACTGTGCAAATGTCCAGAATATCTTGCAATACAACTTCAGCAAATTGGACTGACCTCAGCTTTCTGAGAATCAGGCTTCCAATATTGAATGGCTTCATCAAGGAGAGGTTCATTCAGTTAAATTTAAATCAAGGAGAAGTTTAAAAACCTATTATAAAGTATTATAAATTATACAAAACCTATTATAAAGTATTATAAATTTTACTTCATCATTATCTAGGATTCAAATAATAACAATTCAACAAATAGTTTATATTTAACATGGATTAAGTAACCAAAGTAACAGATTTGCTGCTACCACTTATTCTACGGCTACGGCTAACATGAAGCCAAATTTCCAACAACAGATTTCAGATCTTTTGCCAAATAGCAATAATAGCATGTAAAGAAATTCCTAGAACAAATAGTGCTATAAATCATATGCCATGTACAATTAACTACACATTTCATTTAGATTTAATAGGCTATTTACTGCATGATCTTCTTATGTTATAAATTATCACAGCTCTATTGAAGTCAATGGAGCCTGTACATACCAGCTAAATCTCTTCTTCCTACAGTTGGATGATTAATGTTGCTTTTTAATATTCAGTAGAAAAATATGTTGCGATATTGAGAGACATCAAGAAAAGAACAGGCAAATAAACATTAGAACCACTCTGGGACTTTCCAAGAGATGCTGAAAGCCAGTATTTGTGTAGAAAATAAAGAAATCTCATCATAATTGGTTTACTAGATATTCTGACTATTTTATTTGAAGATCTTTAAGTTAATTCCCAGGGACAAAATGGTAGAAGAGAAAGAAGTAGTACTGAAAATGAGCCCTGCTTAAATGTAGCCATCAATCATACATGTGAGGTAAGATGACTAATTGCCTAGTCTAGAGATTATTGAAGATCAGACCAATTCTGCAATAATGACCATTCTTAAACACTGGATTACATAAAATAATCAAGAATCATCCAGTTTAATTACTTGTACTTTTCTCTCTTCAAGAATGTGACAACTTAATTTGTAAATAGTCTATCTAATGAAGAATGTCAGCTGTTCACATAAATCAGTATTCATTGCTCAGTGTTGTTTTACCCATTGAAGTAATATGTTCTTTTTCTTCTATTCTAACAGATCACTGTGTTTATATTTCTAAAAAAGACTGAAGACATAATGACCTTTACAAAATAATTAAATGTGATAATTCTGGATTATCTCTTAATCAAACCAAAGCTTTGAAACACCCTTAGTGATTCTACCAACAGTTGATTCCAGATAATCTTGAGATAAAACAATTAATCTTTCCTTTTGATGGCTTTCCTTGATCCTTTTTCTGAAAGCTGTTATTAACATTATCTGCCTTCATCATCATCATCACCTGTCTGAGCACTTGGACTTAGTTTTATTTACAGGTTTATTCTCATGTTTTCAATAGATTGGCAACCTTTTCACTATGTTTCTGTCATTCATCAAGTGTTTTCACACAAGAAGCACAGAAGTTCTACACTAGACGTGGGGTTTTACTTGTGTTCAACACTTTGGTCGGTTCCTGAGAACAGTCATATTTTATTCTCTCAATTTCAAAGGTCTGCAATATAGACTCATTAGCCACAGTATTAAGTGTTATAATATCCAAACAGCTACTGTTTAGTCAAAAAAAGTAGTGGTAGATTTTGGAAAGAACAGAATGTGTTAATGGAATTGGAGCTGAAGTGAAATTGAACTTCACATGATTATTTTAATTGACCTACACAGAAGACTTAAAACCCCTGGAGATCAATATTATCCATCCCTTTTATATTGTGTATTACCTCATTTCGGGTAACTGAATGTCTGCCATTGAATTTGCCTTGCAGGGTGTAAAGGTTTTTTAATAGTTGGAAAACAACATCTGTTTAAAAACCTTTTCTGAAGAGGCTTACACATGTATTAGTGCTTTATTTCTCTTTCATCCCTATTAATCTGTATGAGGGTTGCTCATAAGGGCCAACATTGTCCTAATAAGGCTAATCTCTCCCTGCATACTCAATTCAAAAAAGTGGAGGGCCATTTAGAAGAGCTACGTCAGGTCTATCCTTCCCAATTAAATTGTAGCAAGAGTGTAGGAAGTTTTATATCACCCTTTGTGAACAGCCTTCTGCACAATTTTCCCATGTAAAAATAGCTATAACAATTTCAGGCTGTTTCCTGTAAACTGTAAAATAATTACAACTGCCATTTGTCTTTCTTTTCATATATTTCATGTTATCCAGAAATATATTAACAGTGAAACAGCAGTTGATTATTAACAGACATGTTGCAGGGACAAATAAAATTCTAGAATGAGTTGGAATGTACCGAGTTATAATGAACCAGAATCAAGACTAGTAAAGAGGATAGACAGAAATCACTGCTCTATCAGCACCAATAGTTAGAAAGTACTTTTATTACATATTTTCATTAAAACACATTTGTCAAATTGGTACATGAATTTTCTTGGTGGTAAATGAAATGGAAATTTTGTTTACATTGATACAGAAATTATAATACACATTGAAAGCTCCCATCTTTATGTGATTTCTTGACTTCAACATAAGCCTCTATATTATATAATTTATTAAGATGAGAGCAATATTTGGCCCAGTATCTTAAAAATCTGTGAAATAAATCTGCATTCAGGTACATTTTGATGATTATCACCAGGGAATAAAATAGAGAAATCATTGCGTTTCAAATTGCATTTCTGCACATGAAATATTCAAAGAGTTTGTGGACTGCTGAGAATAACTGAAACACATGACAGCATTGTTAAGTACATTTATTATGCATTAGAAATGTTATGTTACCACTGAAAATTAACCTACAATTTTAATGGTATACTACATTCCTGAAAATCTTAAAAGCATTATTTTATACCTGTGCTTTATGAGCCATGAATGATACGGAAGAAGGTTCCCAAGTTTGAAGAGAAAGTTTTTGAAAGATGTTTCAAAAACCAGGCCCATTTCTACCATAAAAGGATTTTCACAATTTTGTCCTCTTCTCACACACATACACACACTCATATAATCACAGTAAAATATCAAGAGGATGAAAATATTTCAACAAAGTTACTACATATTTTAGGTTACAAGCACAAACTTACACCTGAAAAACACTGGGTCTGCCAGTTGGAGTATGCAACAGATCAGACTGCCAAAAAGAATTCTTCTGTCAAACAAACAGGCAAAGTTATAAAAATTATAGTAATTCAAGTAACAATTCTCCTTGTTTTCTCATAATTTTTTTTTCAAGAGATCCCATCAGTAGTGAGCTAGAAATGTAAGCTAAATCATAAAATATTCACTATATTACAGAAAAAGTAACTTCTATATCTTGGATATAAAAGAAGGAACACATTATGCTCATCTCTCAATAGCTACATTTCCATGTGTGGTAAGAAATAATTTTATTTTGTAGTCAACTATAAAAAGTTTCAATTAAAAATTCAATATTGTATTGTCCTTCAAGAAAACACTAAAATGGGGTTTATTACAGATCTGAGTTTTATGCCTGTGCTTGTTTAATCATGATTTTGCTATGTATATAGCAAAGTTTTCCTAAAAAAATCAACTCTACCTGTGAATGTGAGTTTTTCCTTTTTTCTCCTTTATAGGACTAGAATTTGCTACTGGCTTTGCTTTTCCTTTCTGAATCTTTTCAAACCATTGACTGAGACTTCTTCTGAATGACCAACAGCTAACTGAAAATGGCCATCTCTTCTAGTTAGTCTGCAAACTCCTTAGAGAAAAGATTGCACTTTGCCTGTGTGTGAAGAGCACCAATCGTACTACTCTTGCTAAGTTAACAAATGATGGTGTTCTCCCTTGTCTGTCACTTTACATAGCAATAGTTTCACTGCCCCTTTCTTGGGCTAGAAGAAGACAGCCAATCTCACCAGAAAACCAAACCAGAGTATCTAGAAGGTGCTCAATATGAAGACCTGTTTAGATTGAAATTGTTACTCCATTCAGTTTGTCCCAAACTGAAGACTGATGACTCTTTCTTTTTTCCTAAAAGGTCACAGGATTGGTTTGTAAGGGCACAGTCCAATACCACCAAAGTCAACAAGAACACCATAATTTACTCCAGAAGGATGGAAATTGAATTTTGAGAGAGAAAAAACAGTAATCATGCTGCTCAACTGTTATTTTGCCTGCTCGCAAGGAAAATTTTTCTCCTTCAAGGATTAAGAGTGTGGGAGGACAGTATAAGTCTAGTGTGTCTACAAATTGTGAGACTTTAAAAAGAAAGGAAAGGCAGCAAGCCACCGGAAATTCACAGCTCAAAGCAGATATCTGGAGATGTAATACAAAGAATTAACTCACTATAGCTCAGAAACTTACATCCAATTCTGCTGCAATTTCAGCTCAAATTGTATGTACACAATTAGTGTTCTACTTGACATATCTCATAATCATACTGTGAAGTTCTTCTTGTCTCAACAGCCACAACAAAGGAAGCTGTTGAGCAGTACCCAGACTAGTAGTTGAAAAGAATGAGTGAATGCAAAAAATGGTGTTTGCTCTATTTTCTAACTTCAGATGGTAAGAAAAGTAGGCTGTGCCATCTGCTTAACAATTTGCCTCCACTGTGTCTTGTCTGCTACTTGTTTAACATGTAATGCTATATGTTAATCTGACAGGAGTGCAACATTAACAGCCCCTAACAGGGTATGTCTCTCAATGGGATGACAGGCGATGCTGACTCTGCCTCTGAAATACTGCCAGCTTCATTTCTATCCTCCAGACTCATTTCTCAAGATTATTAATGATTGTTTGAGACTGAGTTTGCAGAACACTGAGTTTAGCTCCTGACAATTACTCCCTGTCCTTTCCAGAAGGTAGGCCTGTGGGTGTTATGACAATATCATTTTATTCTTTCAGTTCACATCATTTTTCCTGACTGTTTTTATAACACTCACTCTGTCATCCTCTCTGCCTTTTTATGTGAATTTTTTTCTTTAGTTTTTCTTTCTTTTTTTTTTAAAACTCAACATTGCCTTCTTATAAAGAAACCTCAAGCTTCTATGCTCAGTGTCTTCTCTCCCTGTCATCCCTAACCCTGACACAGGAGCACACTGAGGAGTCACAGTGTCAGGGTACAGAATTTTTGGACGACAGGTGGCTGCTTCAAGTTATGCCTGCTACTAATCCAGAGGACTAAATTAGAGCCTGCAGCTATGTCACACAATGCCACAATCCCTCCAGATACTTCAAACAGAAAACTAGCTATGATCACTAGCTGTTTACTAGAACAACTGTCATGGTTGCTAGGTTTATCTTGCTTTTGTATGCCCCTATCAAACTTAAGTCTTGCATTAACTTTTATGTTTTTTTCACCTGTAGGACCAGAAACAGATAAAAATTTTCAAATAATAACTACTGATCAGCTTGCAGGTCCACCAGCATTTAAAACATCCCATGCTTTCTCTCTTTGAGAATGTGATTTGTGGTCCTGTTAAAATGGATTATTTTTTATAGTAGTTGGAACAAACCATGGGAGCAACTTCATTAAAAAAACAGTTACAGAGAGGTTATTGAAATAAAAGTAGTCCTAGAATTGGTAAGGCTTATGAGCTCCAGCATGGCAATGCATTAACATGTCTTTATGGCTTCCAGGCCAGAGCTGGCTTCCATTCAGACAGCTCAGTGTGAAAGGAGATCAAATGCGTGACAGTCTGCGCCCGTCTGTGCAGCTAAAGCCTCGGCTGCTTTCCCTGGCTCATCCTGCTTAGGCTGGTTTTGATGCTCCCCAATGAAAACACACTAAAGCCATTAAAAGTATTTATGTATGCTCTCCTAAGGCCCCAAAAGCTAAGTGCTGGTGGTCAGCAGGGCTTCCATCTCTTTTCATGTTGAAAAGACCCTGCTAAGTAATCAGACAATAAGCTGAATGCTCATTTGATTACATAGTATACACAAGCAAGAAATTACCACTGAATGATAAGGGCTCAATATTAGTTTTAATAAAGGATGTCTCATCTTACTGAATTTCACTTACAAATGAAATTAACTACAACTGTATGCACAGACCATCACAGCCCAGGTTTGATCTGGAAGCAGTTGTCAGAACTGAGTGTATTGCAAATCAGACCCAAAGAAGTGCATTTTTTGCAGTTCTCAAACTGCAGAAAAAGTCAATTATCCCTATGTTATCAAAAAGGCTGATTGCAACATGCTGCTATCAAACCACATCTGAACAGCAACAAAATGTTCCTTTGCCCTTCTGTTGTGAAATTACCATCCCTTATGGAAATGTTTACTAATGCTGAACATGCATCATCTTCTAAGAACCATAGACTAGCAAAAGCATATCTAAGCTATCCTTGGCTTTCTTCAGTGGAAAGTGTCAAGTTTCAGGTCAGAGCAGCCAATATACATAAGTTTTCAAATATCTATGTCTATCATGTCCAATGTTTACATAAATCCTTTGATAAAAATCATGATATACAGTTTTGCTCTTCTGGCACAACAGATCGTTTCAAAGTCAGGATAAATCTTGCCACAATCATTAGATACCATTTTTCAGGCTAGTCTGAAATTCTTTAACAGATGAGCTAAGGCCCTCACCAGCTTCCACCCTGAGTATAAGATGTATTTTACATCTTTTTGTACCAAAGATGTTCAGCTTCAGCACACAATAGGACAGCTGTGTTAATGATAATATTAAAAAAAAACCTGTTAGAACAATAACAATAAAGCAGACCTTACTTATAAATTTAAGTAATTCATATACATTCATACTCTCTTGTCCCTTAGGAAGAAAACAAACATGAACTACAGGTCAGTTTTTCAGCCTGCAGTTTATGAACTTTCAGAGCATATTCAGATACTATTGCAAAGTCATATTAAAAAAAAAAATCATAGATAACACAGTAGTATTGCCAATGCTTAAAGCTATATGTAATAAACATAACAGCAGAGGTGCATGCTCCCACTGCATCTATATGTTTGCACCTTCCAAGCAGCTGCATAAAATAAGGAGATGCCTGTTTGTTATGGTTTTAAATAATTTTGGATACATTAAGATGAAAGAGACAATGTCAAAATACTATTGCTGGGTGGCCAGTCCTCAGTTCATTGCTTTTGTCAGTTTGTTCCTTGATGTCAGATGCAAAATACAGTTTAATTTATTGCAAGATTTCCATTATAGCACTTTACACTGATCTCATGACCTCCCTTGATCTCCAGGAATCCCATATTGCAGTAGGAAGCGAGCCTTGAACAGAACACTATCAAGCACTAAACGTCACAGAGATTCTCTCTTTACAAGAAGAACTAAGATGGAGTGTCTTCTGAGCTGTGGTTTCTAAAAACTTTGTGGATCTGTGGTACAAGAATAGGGGAATAACCTCATTATCTTTCAAAATTTCTACACAGATAATTGCATCTTCCTGGCCTACATTCCTCTGGCAGATGTAGTTGGTTTTAGTACTGTTTCTCATTGACTATCGAAAACGCCTTTGAGCTTGAAGTTCTGAAGTGTTAAATACTGCTTTGTTTTGCTTCAAAGGCATTTCTGTCATGGGAAAACTATCACTTTATGACCCTTTTGCATGTTGCATGAGTGATGAGATATTAAAATATTCTGACAGCCTCAGGAAAAGGTACTAAGGAATACACCAGTATTAATAAAATGGTGAGTGGTGTTTTAAATCTTTCTTTACATCAGAGCTTCTAATGTGACATTGAAATCTTTGGAACACACACTGCACAAGTGGACTGCCAGCTTGTCATACAAAGAATTGTAGTTTTAAAAACACCAAATGTACAACAATTTAACTCAGTGAACTTTCCCTTCACTGCCAAAATTTGGGTCCAAAATACTTTATGTCATATACCCCCAAATTATGCATCCAGATTTAAAGTCTCAGGAAAAAAATTGCTAGCACAACTGAACATTAGAAAAACAGACCTGTGGGCTGCAGAACTAATGAGGCTTGGTTTCCTTTGGGTTGTGCCTAATGGTCAGATCCCCTGATGTCTAAAAAGGTGTAAGCTCCTGTTTTCCAGTATTGAGGTTCTCACCCTCCAATCTGGATTTGCTTTCAACATTTCTCTCCCAAAAGGACTGAGGGAGGGGGAGGATGGGGGAAAACAAAATAACAGTCTTTTCTCCTGTATCCAGATGCCTATTTTCTGGTTACTAAAAGGACAACCATATGTATGTCGCTCTCAGTAGAATTTGGCAAAGAGACATCACAAGTTGGTGGGAGTGAGATAGACAGACAGACATCGTGTAAGCTGCATCTCACTAAAAGAGAAGTCAAATTTCATCCATATCCTTGTACAGACATCGTGTAAGCTGCATCTCACTAAAAGAGAAGTCAAATTTCATCTATATCCTTGTATTTTCAGCCAGTTCTTTCCAAAAAGAGCTGGTTGATGATGTTCTTCCTTAACTACTGTTTCTGCTTAGACTGCTATTCCTCATCACACTGATCACAGTAGTATGTGATCCAAGTGTGCAAGGAAACTTCCACTTGAAGATGTAAATATGTTAGCTTATGAAAAACTATTAATGAGATAAGAAAGCTAAACTGTATGCATGGTAGTTGATAAAGCTGGTTTGCTACTTGGATTTAGGTAAACCATTTTGTTTTCTGCAATTTGTGGAGGGTTTTTCTTGTTCTTTTATGCACTTGTGCATCAGGTATTTTTTCCTCCTCTCTTTTGCTTGTTTTATATTCCTGTCAGCTTTTGATAGTCTTTGTTTAGGTAAGTTCACTTGTTCTGGGGAAATGCAATTCTTTCAACTTTGTCTGTCACTTTAAAAACAGGGTAGCAAAAATGAAAGATGCAATCAAAGTGTTAAATGTGGAAGCTCAAAGACAGGTTAACCACAAAAAAGAATAAAATCTACTCTGCCAAAATAATGATTTAGACTCTTCTGTTACAGAATTCTGAAGTAGTAGGATCAGTAAATCATGCTCTTAAATGTTTGAAATCAATTAAGTATAATGAAATTGAACAGCATAATGATTGGCAATCTTACTATTTTAAAGTAATAGAACATAAACTTCTTAAAGAAACGTATTTTTAAGCAATTTTAAATTGAGACTATTTCCAAAGCATAACATCTTAGAAATTGATTGCCTTTCAACCAATTGAATAATTCTGTCAAAGTCAAGAGCACTTGGAAAAAAATCTATCAAGTGAGCAAGAATGGCTTAATAATACACTAAACAGAAAGTATGACAAAATTTCTCAGTAATCACAGAATCACAGACTTAACTAGGTTGGAAAAGACCTTTGAGATCAGCAAGTCCAACCTATGACCTAACACCATCTCATCAACTAAACCATAACACTAAGTGCCACTGCCAGTCTTTTTTTAAACACTTCCAGGGATGGGGACTCCACCACTTCCCTGAGCAGCCCATTCCAATGGCCAATCACTCTTTCTGTGAAGAATTTTTTCCTAATGTCCAGCCTAAGGTTCCCCTGGCACAGCTTGAGACTGTGTCCTCTCATTCTGTCACTGGTTGCCTGGGAGAAGAGACCAACCCCCACCTGGCTACAACCTCCTTTAAGGCAGTTGTAGAGAGTGATAAGGTCTCCCCTGAGCCTCCTCTTCTCCAGGCTAAACAACCCCAGCTTCCTCAGCTGCTCTTC
>WEIV01003911.1:10004-42445 GCA_013390005.1 Calyptomena viridis
TTTTGGTTACAGAAACTGTTTGGTTCTCCCCTGGATTGCTTTTATGCAGCCCTGGAGCACATCAAAGCAAAGCCTTGCTGGAGAGGAGCATTTCCTTTGCTTCTCATCAAAATGCCGCTATTGATGTTGAGGCAAGAGAAGAACCTCGGGAAGGCGGATGGAGAGAAGCTGTGAGCATGAAGTCCCACCGCTGCTCCAGGGGTTCTGAAAATATTTGGAATGATGCTTTTCAGCTGATGCTCCCCTCTTAGCAGGAGGAAAAATGGGGTGTTCCAGAACTGGAATAAATACACTCAGAATTTCCGGGGCATGTAAAGGTGGGAAAGGCGGCTTGGCTGTGCTGAGGTGCCTGGGTGGGCACAGGGCTTGGTGCCATGGGGAAGGGTCCCCTGCCAGGCTCTGGCTTCGCCACAGCTCCAGAAGAAAGGGCTGGTGAAGCATGGCCGGGGCCGGGCGCTCCGGCTGCCCGGAGCTCCTCACTGCAGCCTTTGTTTTAGGGAGTGAAAGGGGCGGTCATGGGACAGCAGTCAGCCGGGCAAGCACGGGGGAGGCGAGGGGAAAACTTTAATTAGGGTAACTTGAAGGCAGGCTTTAACCAGCAGCCGCAGGAGGGCCGGTTTGATCTCCTTGTGGGATAGACCCTGTGATTAATCGCGGCCCTGTCGAGGGGACGGACACCTGCCTGTCACATGCTTTGATTCCCGGCGCAGGCTTTGATCTCGCCCGGCTGCGTGGGAGGGTGTTGGAGCAATCCCTGGGCCCAGGTCGCTTTTATGCTGCCCACAGGGGGCCTGCGGGGTGGGGAGGGGGGGTCTCGGCCGCCGGGCCCGGGGTCAGCCCAGGAGGTGCCGGGGCCAACCTGAGTTCGTCCGAAGGGGAAAGTTCATCCCCAATCTGGGGGCATGAGGGTCTTGCTGTTGTCCTGGGGGCTCACTGTTGTCCAGAGGGAAGAACTGTCCAGGAGAGCAGTGGGGATGTAGAATCGTCAAGGTTGGAAGAGACCTCCAAGATCATTTAGTCCAACCATCAACGCAACACCACCATAATCACCCCTAAACTATCTCCCTAATTGCCACATCCCATCCCCAAGTGTCGCATCCATGGCCCCAGGAGGAGAGCAGGCAGCCACCCAGGCTGCAGCACTACAAAGTGTCCTCTCTGGGGACCAGGGTCACCCACCCTTTCCCAGCAGGATTCCAAACCAAACCCACCAGGGAACATGCAGGGCGTCAGGTCCAGATTGGTCCCTGAGGGTCCCACTCGGCAAAGACCTTCTCACAGCACCCTCAGGACTGTTCACCCACCCTGGTACACACTCCATGGGCTGTAGGATTCCCTGTCGGCATTACCCGGAATGCTGCTGCCTCTGCCTGTGATTGGCATGGGCACCTTCTTCCCTGGGCGCAGTTTGGGTTATTCTCAGCCCTGACATTTGTGCCAGGCAGGCAGAGCGTGTCCCCTTTGCTGGAGCCGGGCGGGGTGTCCCTGTGCAGAATGAAAGAGGATCCCAACGTCTCTGCTTTCAGCCTGACCTTGAAACTGGAGCAGCGAGCTGAGCCCCCTGGCTCACACTGCTGGTGTGGGGGAAACACAGTGGGAAAGCCTGGCACATGCCAGGCACAGACAAACAGTGCTGGCATCGGTGCTGGGTGACGGTGGGGACGGCTGGGGTGATGCTCATACTGACCCCAGGAACCTGCTCTGCCAGGGATTCCCTGGGCATGGGATAATGGGCACAGGGTGCCCAAATGAGGGTGGGCAAAGGGGTTCTCATTGCTGCTGGGTCCCAGGGGCTTTGGGAGCCTCCCTGGTGCTGGTGGTACTTCCATTACTTTTCCTCCCAGCCTCACACAGGGAGGGTTTCCCTGATGTCTCAGTAGATGGTTTGACTCACACAAGCAGTAAATGTCCTGATTTTGGGGAGAGAAAAGGTCTAATGAAGCAGAGACAAGCATGGGAAAACCCTTGTCCGTGCAGCATGGATATAACAAAAACAAATTTCCAAAAGCCCCGGACAAGAGCAGTAAGGCTGTAATGTGGTGTCCTGTTTCCTAATCTCTCCAGTAAGGAAGCAGTGTGTTGAATTTAAAATATCCCTCTGGTAAATGCTAACTATTTAAAGAGTGCTAGGGTCTTAGAAATGCAAAACAAAGATTTGTTGATTAAAAACACATGGTTTGTTCTGGAGGCACGAGTAGCCAGAAAAATCAGTTCTGACAGTATTTTGGCTTTTTCAATCCCACAAGACATGATGGTGATTTATTATAGTGATGTCAGCTGTGGTTGAAAAAAGTTCTCTGTGTTGTCTTAATAAAAGAGCTTTACCTTGAAATCATTAAACTCTCAGCCTGTTTATTTGAAGCGATGACTGTGAATGTGAATGGTCCCCTCTAAATCACCCGGCCCGTGTGGGAGCGAGTGCCTGCGCCCGGTGCGGTGACAGCCCGGGGGCTGCCTTGCTAATGCGAGTGTGTGATGGATATGATTAGTGGGGCTTTGAAACCTGCACGGGAGATAAGCACACCAGGCGAGGAGGGAGCCCCCACATCACAAAGGGAAGGGAATTAGAAAGACAACGGGGTCTATCCGTCTTCTTCTGCCATCCCTGCAGATGTGCAGAGCTGCTGCCTGTGAGGATCTGCTCACCCAGCCACCCCTGCAGAGTCCTGTGCCCCCTCTGCCCTGGGCTAAGGTAAAGCCCAACCTAAATTCTGTCAGAAGTGTTTGTACAGGGGAGGCTGCAAATATTCTTGACCAAAGGTCCACCTCGAGTGCCCCCGTCTCTACAGCTGAGGTCTGGTGGCTTCAGAGCAGCCCTAGAGGTGGGTTGGTAGTGCTTGATCTGGTACCTTGACCTGATTTTCCAGCTGTACAGAGCTTCACCTAGAAACCTCTGAACTTAGCAGAGGATCCCAGAATGATTTGATCAGAAGAGACCTTAAATCTCACCTCATTCTAACCCCTGACATGGGACAGGACATCTTCTACTAGAACAGGTTGCTCCAAGCCCCATCCAACTTGCCCTTGGACATTTCCAGGGGTGGGGAAATGAACAAGTTTATGAGTAAATTACAAAATTTTCCCCTAAACAGATGTGCAGTGTGGCATTAACAGGCTGGGCTCTGTCCTAAGGAGAAGGACATGTGGCTGGGATCAGACAACAGGGATGAAGAGGGATGAATGTGGCCAGTGGCAGCATCAGTGCCACGATCTCTGTTGAGCTGTAGACACTTCAGAGTTCAACACCCAGCTGGACTTCTAACATGAGCCACAATATCAAACCCAGTGTCAGCCACAAGATGTTGGTGGGAAAGAGGAAAACTTTTCCTCACCGTGCTTAATTTCACAGGTGAGATCTCTCGGTGTCACACGCTGGGGATGGGGTGGAGAGCAATAATAGAAATAACTTGCCTGCTCAGCCACCCTCCCTGGTCCAGCTCACTGAGTCAGCTGAGCTCAGCACATCACAGCAGGGAGAACCAGCACAGACACTTCACTGGGCACAGGCAGCAGGGAGGGGTGTCTGCTCTGCTGAGTCCTGTGACCCTTCCCATGGGGCAGCCCTGCAGAAAATGGGATTGTCCCTATTTCTGACAGGTCTCTGACACCATTCCTGAATGCAGAGGGGCCAGGGTGCTGCAGGATCCCCAGCAGCCCAGCCCTGCTGCTGCAAGACCTTTCCCTGGTATCTGGCAGCAGTTAAGCACTGAGCAATATTTACTTCTTGGGTAAACAGTTGTAATCTCCCTAACCAGAGTTTATCACAGAGAAGTGAGTTAAATTCCTCTTGGATAATCCCCACGTGTTGTGGTTTTCTGAGGAAGAGATTTTGGGATGCCATTCAATGTAAATGGGCTGCTCTGGGCTGCAGAGTGATGAAGGCTGGATCAGGCCCTAGGGAGAGGGGTGCTGGTCCCCCACTCCAGAGGTTGCTCGAACTGGGGTTCAGTCCCAGTGAGAGATGACTGAGGGCTCCAGCACAGCCACCTCTGAGAGCCGGGACAGATGACAATAAACACTTGGGTTTGTGTCAGAAATCGCTGAAAGGCAATTCCTCACCCAGCCCCTCACCCTGGAGCCTCTTCTCCAGGTGGAAGAGCTGCAGGTGAGAGCTGCCTAAGCAGTCAGTGCCCATCCACAGGGTGCCCACCCCAGAGCCAGGTGGGCACAGGTACTGGTGCAAGAGCAGAGCAAACCTTCTTCACACAGCAAAGCCTCAAAGTAGGAATTACATTAGAAATAACACAGATGTTGAGAAACCCCATCGGTGGATTGTTTACACTCAAATTCCCAGTATCTGGTGGCTGGGATGGAACAGTGTGAGCTGAACTCTGACCCTGCTGGAGAACATGGGAATGTTACCAGAGACGAGATGCTTGGCAGGTACTCACATCTCATATATTATCTGCTGCAAGAAATATATTTTCCCATCAGCGTGATTATTTTTATTTGACTTTCAAGTGAAGCAGGAAGCCAGCACGGCTCCCATCTATCAGCACTGTGGCTATTAGAAAATTAACCAAGCTTAATAAACTTCCTGCACGGCTCGCTTCTGCAGCTGCACATCTCCAGCAAAACAAATATATTGACTGGCTCTCCATGGAAGCATGTCGCTAAATAAGACTTGTTGGAAGTGAGGAATGGCCCAGGATGATCCCAGCGTGGCTGTTACTTTGCTGGAAAAAGCTTGTGCAGAGCTGAGGTTTCAGAAACCTCCCAGAGATTCACGGCACTGTGAGATGCTCTGGCGGTCAGGGGGATGAGCAGTGGGATTTACTAGTTGGGTGGTAATTGCTTCATCCCGTGGAAATGCCAGTCTGCAAAATGGGAGGGTTCCTGCTGACTTCTCCAGGAGCAGGACCAAAAAAGGGGTCTCACAGCAGAGGCTTGTCTGAGTCCCCAGTGCTGGGGAGCCTGGGAACCATGGCCTGGCCTGGTTTTGTCATTGGGGTCATCACTTGAAGGGGAATTGAATGAGGCTTTGGCGGGGCACGGACCTGCCCCTGGGTTTGCCTGGTGTTCTGTGCTGCTCTGTTACTCTTGGGTAACTCAGGGGAGCAGGAGTGACCCCACACCAGGCAATGGAGATGGCCAGCAGCACTTCCCTCCTCTCCTCTCTGTGCAGAGCCAGCACATCCTCACTGGCTGAGGCAGCAGCACTGCAGGCTGGGCAGAAGGCAGGGAGTCTCAGCAGATGGGAACTGAGTGGAAAGAGCTCACACTCCAGTTACTGGCGTAATCAAAGGAGATGGGCAAGTTCTAACCAAACCAGCTGTCATAAATCATCGGCTCTGAGGTTTCATTCAGTCATTAGATCCACCTGAAGACACTCTCAGTGCTGCAGACGTGGCTACAGGAGTTTCATGCAACGTGCGACTTCCAAATCAATCTCCTTCCAGCAGACAGAATGAACTGGCTGCTCACGTCTGCATGTCTCAAAGAGGAGATGCAATAAGAAAGGGAATTCAGCTGGGTACAGGACTGCATCTCCTTCCCTTGGAGTGCCTGGATGATGTTCACATGTCCTCTTCAAACACCCACAAGAAAGTTTCAATCAGGGTGTCCGAGTCCCTGGATCTGAGGTGGGGGAACGGGAAAGGTTTGTGTTTCCCTCCCTGCAAACCTGCAGCAGGGATGGAGCTCCACAGGGAAACCCCTGCTCTGCTCCTCAGCCTTCTGGGGAAATGAACCACAAATGGGGAGAAAGTTGAGCAGAGCCCTTGGGAAGTCCCAGGGTTGTAGATGGGGGACAAGTCTGGAGGAGGCCGTGTGTTCCCCGTGTGTTTCAGGCTCCTGACACAGGTGGGGAACCAGAGGGAGCAGAAGAAAATACTGGCAAAAGAAACTACCAGCAAAAAAAAAATACTGGCAAATAGCAGCAAAATCCCAGCAAACCCAGAAGAACTGGGGGTGGTACATCACAGCAGGCTCAGGCCATGGAGGAGGTTTCACCAAGGGGGTTTTGTGGACAGATCCAGCAGGATGGCTCCAAGTCCCGTGGCTTCAATGGC
Source organism: Calyptomena viridis (assembly GCA_013390005.1). Classification (NCBI taxonomy): domain Eukaryota; kingdom Metazoa; phylum Chordata; class Aves; order Passeriformes; family Eurylaimidae; genus Calyptomena; species Calyptomena viridis. The sequence continues at coordinate 16,016 of WEIV01003911.1, forward strand.
TGCTGCAGCCTCAGGAGCACGTGCACTGCACATCCCAACATTGTCACAACTACAGCGAGGAGCCAGTGAGTGTGGGGGGTCCAAAGCCCCCAGACCTCGTGCCAGGGCTGGCTGGGGGCCGGGGCTGCAAGTGGCACAGGAGCAGGGAGGGTCTCCCCCTTCCTCGTGTGTCTACAAGCAAATTAAAAATTAAATAAATAAATTTTCTAGTTTACAAATAGAACTGTTACTTGTTACTCACAGTATTAACAGTCTCCTTTTATTTTTTTTCCCCCTTTTTTTCAAGGCTGTGAAAGACGTTTGTTTCAGTTGCCAACATCTCTACAGAACTAATGTGGGTGGATTGTGACAGATATAATTTCTCCATCCTACAGTTTCATCAACTTGAGTTCTGTTAAACTATACCCGCTGGGCTTAGCTCCTTTTAAAGTTTCCGCTTTGACAGGTAGATTTATTAGTCTTGAAATTTGTACAAATCAGATGTCACTCGTGGCAACTTGTCAAAATGTCAGTCTGGTGAGGGAGGCATGAAAGGATTTTCTGGAGAGAGACGGGAGGCAGGCTTGAAAGAGCTTGAGCAAGGCAGAAGAAAGGAGCTGGGAGGGATTGCAGCCTGCTTGATCCTGGGGGTTTTACTTTATTAAATATCTAGCGCCATACAGTGGGAGATGCTGCCGGATCCTGCCCGCCAAGACATCAAGGCTGTCAACATCCGCTGGCTCCGCGTGTGCCCGGACACCTTCTGCAGCTTGTTATGGATATTTAGGGCACGGGGAAGGCGTGAGGAGGGGAAAGTTCAGCTCGATTCTGATGCTGCTGTGTTTGAAATGCTCCATTATCGCCCTAACAAGGCGAGGTGCCTCGCGCAGTCCCCGGCTGGGTAAGTGGCAGCTCCGTGTGCCTGTGCCGGGGGAGCAGGACCTGCCACCAGCACACGTCCCGGACCCCTCTCCAGCCCCGACGGCCTCCAGAGGGCCTCCAGTGTTTTATCTGGCAGGAGGAAGCCCAGAGGAAGAGGCCTGGGCTGCCGTGCACCAGGCAATGACATTTATCCATGGATTTTTCTTCACAGCACTGGCAGCTTGCTTGTGTGAACTGCTGCTCTGGCCCGAGCCCTGCCAGGGTATCCTTACCATTTCTCCTTGGATGTGAATGTGAGTCACCTGCTGCCCAGGCCCTGATGTTGCCCAGGGCATGGAGTCCTCCATGGTGTGATCCTGGGTGTGCAAAGTCCACGTGGGACTGAGCTTGTGAACCTCGCTCTGCACCCTGGGACTGCTCAGATGGCACAACCCACCCTCCCGACTCTGTGCTCGGAGGAGATGGAGCAGGATTGGCCACAGGCACAGATACACATTGCTTAATCAGCCCTGGAAAGCTGTAATTAACAGGACTGACCTTCCAGCCACTGGGACTCTGCAGGTGACAGTGGGAATGATGTGCAGCAGCTCCTAAAGCCCCATGTACTGGAAGTGGTTAAAGAAAAGCAGTAATCTCCTTTAACACACCGACCCAATCATTTTGACTGAAGTTTTTTTGTGGAATAAATTTAGAGTTGTTGAAATGAAAACTTAAAAGAAGTCTTAAAAAAAAAAAAAAAGGCAATTTAAAAAACATTATTTTGATTACGAGTTCCAAGAAGATCAGGAAAATCTCCACCGAAACCAGCATTTCTTCATGAATATTTACACTTTGTTTGAAAAATCTGTTTTGGCTGAGAAGGCATTTGTTGATGTTTGCTTGGCGGGCGACATCGCTCCCAGTGACGTGGGGTCCTGGTGTGGGGACACAGGGTGTGGGGACACAGGGTGTGGGGCAGGACCCCACGGTGCTCACGACCCTGGTGGGATCAGAGCTGGGCAATTCCCCACTGCAGTTTCCCAATGTGCCTCTCTAAAGACACCAGAGCCACAAAAAGGAGCAGAAAAGGTCCTGTTGTGTCACCCACCCTTCCTCCTCTGGAGGTGCTGGGGTTGATCTCAACCCAGAAGGCTCCCAGCAGAGATGTCCCTTCCTGCACACTCGCAGTTCCTGGGCATCCTGGAGTTTTCCCACAGCTCCCAGCTGTGCCCATCACCCTCCCACCAGCTGCAGGAGCTGAAGAGCCCATTGGTGCCCCAGTGCTTGGCTCAGGCAGGGAAGGCTTTTCTTGTCACTGTGATCTAAGAAAACTCATCTCCCTTCCCAAGCTGGGCAGGTCTTGGGTAGCACCAGCACCTGGGCCGCCCTCTCCCTAATGCAGAGCTTATCCTGGTGCTCCTTTCCATTCCATCCTTTACACCTTGCCCTTATTCTGCTTGTTACACGTGCCCAGTCAAGGTGTGGAGTGAAAAATAAGTGAAAAGTGGTGTTTGTCCACAGGAACTAGAGAGGGACAGGTCCCCTGGGATGGGATCCAGGCCAGCCCTCACTGCCACCCACTTCCACATGTTTGGTGATTAATGAGTGTTTTGTCAGGCAAAGGGTAGGAGAGAGGCCTGGACATTATTTCCAGTCCTTGCTGTCCATCAAATCCTTGGACAGCAGCACTTTGCCCCGGAGTCCTGGTCCCCCTTGTCCCTCTTGTCCCCCTTGTCCCCCTTGTCCCACCCTCTCTGGCACCGTGGTCCCCCCACACCCCCAGCTGCTCTGGCTGTAGGTTTGGGGTTGTTGTCAGCAGGATTCCTGTAACAAGGATGAGATTGCATGTTGCAGAGAGGAAAATTAAGCTGAGAGGCTTTGCTTAATTAATTGCTACGTAAATGTTTCCCTCTTCAAGCGGCTCAGAGCGATCGTTGCATGAAAAGAGAAGGGGAAAACCCACTTCACACGGGAGGATTTTCTTTCAAAGAAATCACTTTGTGTCACATCCAGCCTGGATTTCCTTTCATGTCACAAACGAGTGGTGGCAGCTTGATTTCCACATCCAATGTCATCCTGGCAGGTACATGGGGACCCAGGGACTTGGCCCCTCTCCTGGCCAGGGCAGGACCATCTTGGGCAGCAAAACGTCCCCTGGACTGGGACAGGAGGGGTAGGAGGGTCTGTACAACCATCTAACTGGGTTTTGCCATGTGCTGTGAGTGTCTGCAAAGCAATTTCAGCGCAGGGAAAGAGAGGAGAGGGAAAGAGAAGAGGAAAAAAAAATGCCTGGCATGAGTTCAGAAAGCTCTCCAGCTCACACATCTGGTTCTTATATTTCAAAGTTAATTAGTCATATTGAGGCTGTCTGAAGATAAATTTATCATCCAGAAAAAACACAAACAGTTTGAAAAATGAAAGGAAGTGAGGTGACATGGCTTGACGTTTAAATAAATCATTTTAACATGATTAAAAAACTTGTCCTCCCTGACACCCAGCGCCGGATACTTTGTAAAGACTTTTTGACAAAGACAAGCCCCTGTTTGGTACACAAAGCCTCTGCCATTCCACTACACGCACTAATCTTTGGCCAATTACTTCTCCCAGTGACTACTGGGGGCTGAGGGGCTGGAGCAGCCGGAGGGGCTGAGGGGTCCAGGACATAGTGGGGATGGAAATGGAACACAGGACTTGCCCACTGTGTGCTGCAAACCCAAGGACAGCAGAAGCACAGAGCCCCCAGTGAGCCCCCCAGCTCGGGGTCCACCTCACCCCTGGGAACAGGCAAGGACAGCCCAGGGCATCCCCTTGTCAAGGACACAGGCAGGGCTGATCTAACACCACCCAAAAGTTCTCTCCCATCAGCAATTTTGCCTTCCCAGCTTTGCTAATGGGATAACAAGGTGCTGGTTCTGCTGCTGGAGTCTTGTCATCCCAGGAATGCTCGACCAGGGAGGTTGGTGATGTGTCACTATGTGTTCCCACTAATTCCACCCAAAAGTCTTATTAAATCAGAGGCTTTCGTTTTACATCCATGTTATCAGATTTCCTTCTTGCTGGCTTGAGTGATGGAAGGTTTGTGATTAAATGAAACGCTCTCCCTTCACTTCATGAAAGGAAATGAAATGAGCTGTTGGGAGCTGGAGGCTGTGCCTGCATCCCCCGAGCTCTGAACTGGACTTTTGAGTTTTGGGTGTGGCTGGGGGGAAGAGGGGACAACTTGCTCTATTGGGCACGAAACTCCTGGCCCTGGTCAAAAATGAAAAGTGGAGATTTCATTTCCTTTCATGAAATTAAATTCACTCAGCATTTTTTTGGTTAACCTGACTCAGTCCATGGCCTTGCTACCATGGCTCTGGAAGGGTTTGCAGAGGTCTTGGAGCTTCTTGGTCCCTTAAAAATCTGCAAAATGGGGACTCCAGTGTGTTCCCCCCACTTCCCACAAGAACAGGGATGTGCTGGAGCAGCAGCACAGACAGGGAGACAGCACAGCTCCAAAATCCATCACCTGTTCAGAGCCAAGGAAGTTCAAGAAGGCGGGAAGATTCATGTCTTGTAACAAGAAAGGAGCTCTCCTGGGCATGAAGGAAGCAAAGTGACATAAAAAGCATGGAATGAAAATAAATAAATAAAAAACTGACGCCTAATGGATAAAATGAATATTCAAGTTGTTTCCAGGGAAGAATCTCTGACTTTGGTGCTGGTTACAGTTACAAGGTTTGTGCATTTTCTTGCTGTCAAAGCCTTCACCATAATTGTCCAAAAGTTCCTTGATTATTTCTAACAAAACTGTCAGCTGCCTTTGAAGTATCAGAACAGTCTCATCACATCTTATTAAATAGTAAACATCATTTGCAAGCACCCAGGAGATACAGACACCGTGTCAGGCGAAGTGGGTCGGGGAGGTTTGCAGCAGCCACTGCTCCCCCTGGGAGCCCGGGGGTCCCACCACAGCACCCTCCTGGGGCTCTGGGACCACCAAAGGCACAGGGAAGGGTCCTGGGAGCTCGGGCTGCCCTTCACAAGGAGCAGGGAGCACAGGCTGTGCCAAGGTGAGCTCCTGCTGCCTGTCCAGGGATGCCACGTGCTGGGGATGGTGGCTCCTGGGGACACAGCCCATACCCCAGCCCTCCCCTCTGGAAATGACTGGAGAAACTATCCCTGTCAGCATTTTGGGCTGTATTTGGAAGGAATTACTTGATTTGAAAAGAAAAGGATGCTCTGGATCCAACCTAATGTTTTCATGTGATTTCTTAAAGCCCAATTTGGAGAAACTTATTTCATATGTTGAAGTGTCTTTCCAGAGCCAAAGCTTTCGTAGGAGAGTAATTGTGCAATTAGCTATGAATGAGTAAAAATTCATTCTAATTACTTGCAGGTGTGACACATTTTATGCTTAAAACCAAGGAGGGGACTGGCAGGGCCCTGCCAGTGTGTGCCTTTGGATGGATGGGGACACACTCAGCTCTCGTGTGAAGCTGTAACTGCAGAGTGAGTGCAAACACACCCTGAGGAAATGCTTGGATGGGGAGCTGGGAATGGTTGTGCCTTTCCAACCCTGCCATGAGCTGAGTGATGCAGGCTGGTGATTGGGACAAACTGGTGAGCCCCCAGTAACACCCAGTGCCTTCAACCAGCCGTTGCTCAGTCTGACTGTGCACCCCTGGAAAAGCCACAGCTAAAACCTGCAGGAACCCTGCCAGTTCACTTCTGGCTGGAGAGGGAAATCCAGGTGGATCCTGTTGTGCCTGGTACATCATTAAAACCACTGGAAATCGCACAATAAAGCCTGCAAGATTTCCAGCTTTAATTCCAGATCAAAGAGGCTTTGGGAAGGAGCATCCCAGGTTTGAATGCTTATCTCAGCCAGACCCCGTGAGCTTTTGAAGTTGCCCCATCAGTCACTAATCAAAGATCTCCTTTTAGATGGGGAAATCAAATCCCTTTCAGCAGGACCTGTGGTTATCAGTTTCTAAACACCACTTGTCTTTTGGATGACCTTCTTTTTGTGAGCTGACCCTGGAGCAGGAAAGCCCTGCAAGGACTGGCCCTGGAGTTTGCAGAGCATTGGCACACACATAGCTGGGCTTTCAGGATGTTCAAATCAGCAAAGAATGTGTGTGTGGAAGCAATAAAACCCTTTAGAGGTAAATAAATACTCGCTGTAGTCCCTGGTTAACACATCACAATTGCCTTCAACTGCAAGTACTAACAAAGACCCAGCATTTCCAATCAGAAGAGGAATTCACAGAACTATTAGTCTCTGCTTTTCCTCATCATACACAAACAACGCTGAGAAGATGATGCAGTTTCAGAGGATCAAGTTCTTAAACACGAAGCATTTTGGCTGAAGAACCCCTCTGGTAGAGTGAATAAAAGGTCCTGCCTCAAGACTGTTGTAAGTGATGTGTCTGTAGCATCCTGGAGTGTAATTTAGGACTGAGTTTCCCCAAACTGGGCTGATGAGGAAACCATGTTTGCACAAGTAGCCTTCCTCTGCCAGTCATGGCACTGGGAAAGGCTGCAGGACCTGGATTATTGCTTTGCCAGGCTTTCCAAACCCTGCTGCTGCCTCCCTACAGCCAGCCTGGATCCTCTCCTGTGGGTAAAACTGAGTGACAAATGCTAAGAGACTCCCAAAATCTTCCCTGTAACCCTTTTGACATCAAAACTTTCAGGAAATCTGCCTTATGCTGCCCAAATCCCTCTAGGATTTGGAGCACAAATGTGCAGCAGAGTGCTGCTCTCTCCTGTTCCCGCTACCAGGAATATTCTCTGGACTTGCTGATGGTGATCCCCCCGTGTCTGGGTGATCCCCCCTGTAACTGTGCTGTGCAGACATCAGATGACCCACTTCTCCTTTCAGCCAGTTCCCTGATGGGAATTTACACCCTGGAACCCGATGAGGAACATGAGTGGAGCTGTGGCCCTTCCTCGAGGATGGCACAGCAGAGTGAGTCCCCTGCTGCGAGGCTGGGCCTGCTCTCTGCCTCTCAGATTCATGACCCACTATTTTGGTCCTGCTCTCTATTTTTGGAAGCTGTCTCATGGTTCCTTGTCATTCCCTGTAACTGGATTCTTCACGTCCTCTGGCTCAAGGGCTCCACGCACGCGGTTAAACCTCCGGGCTCGTACAAGGGGGTGCCTGGGCCAAGGATCCCCAAGGACCAGCTGGCAGCAACACAGAAGGGCTGGAAGTGAGGCACAGGGACCCTCTGGTTGCTAGTAAGTGTCTGAGCAGTGATATGTGGGACTGGAAGGAGACAGGAGCATCTGGGCACCCCCAGCACCTCCGGGGCTCAATCCCCCATAGATGTCCCTGCCTCTTCCCAAAACTGAGTGAGTCACTCTGGGGACACCTGTATCCCACCCAGGTACCTTCCACGACAGCCCTCACATTCAGGGAGGAATAAAACCCCCCAAACACAATGTGTTTGAGCTGTGCTGGGGTTTAAGGGACCCTGTGCAGGAGCTGCTGAGGGCAGAGAACAATCCCTTCCCAGGAATGAGTGTCCTTGTGACCCCCATCCCTGCTGCTGGGGGACACTGGTGTCCCACACCTTTGTCACCCCAACGTGACATTTCACTGCAGGACGGCGAAACACAAATGGAGCCAAAGGAAAAGCAAAGCCACAGTGGATAGTGAGGTCTGTGGATCACCAGCACCTCAACAGCCTGGCTTTTATTGGGTTATACCTGATTTCTTGCACATTTGCTTGGGCAACTTTGAATAATTAAAAATAAACTCCCTTATAAAAGCCAAACAAACGATATCACTGTCCCAGGCAGCCCCAGCCCCAGGGCAAGGCTCCCTGGTTGGGGTGAAGGACTCAGGCACTGCTGAACCCAGTTCCCAAGACTCCTTTGAAAACTCCAAGTCTGAGCACAGGAGACGGGAAGGTGCTGAACACCAAACTGTCGGTGCCAAAAAATTAGAGTATTTTTTTAATAAGGGCTGAAACAAACCAATAAAAAACCCCCGTCAGCAGGGCAAATTTCATTCCAGCTGGGAGCTGGATTCCCGTTAAAAGAAAGTACCAGCAGGCCCTTTAGCTCCAATGGCACTACCAGACACAGCTATAATTACGAGCCCTCGATTGCTGTGTGAGAGCTGTTATGAATTTCGGTGGGCAGAGGGCACAGAGGAACAGTAAATCACCCAAACAAAAGGTATGGGCAGCGGGGAGCAGGCTCCGGCCTTAACCAAGCACCGTTGTAAAGAGCTTAAATTATGAACATGTGCCATAGTTAAACCAGGATCTGCAAACTGGGAGCTAATTGTCCCCCAGGAGCACAAGCATCTCTGTGAGCGCGGGAGAAGTCAGGCCATGACTAGTCCTTTGTCCCGAGGAATCCCAGTGCTCCCAGTTCATTTGTAGGAGTGGAAAGACTGGCTGTGGCTGCACTGGAAGTGGGGAGAGCTGTGCCCCAGCTTGTGTGCTCTGGGATGCTGGGAGCCTCCTTGGCCAGGCACAGGGAATGTGAACAGGGATGTCCATCCCACAGACCAGCAAAATGCCCCATCTCCTTCTGGGGAAGGGGCAGTGGCACAGGGCTGTGCCCCAGCTGGAGCCACCACAGGCTCAGGGACTGCCAGGGGCACCAGGAGCCCCCTCCCCCAGGCTGTGGGATGGAGATCCAGACCTTTGTCCTGCTCCACATGGCCTCTCCTCCCTGCCACAGCCTTCTGCAGGAGAACTCAAAGGACAACTAGCTGTTGTTTTAGTCACTACTGTCACCACCCCTCCAAGCACAAACTCTGACTAATCTGTTGTTGATTTGTACATGGATTTGTACCGGACAAGATTTTCCCAGGACCCCCAGCTTTACACAGGCTCCTTTATTAGTTCTGGATGCAGTGCTGGTGGGAGGGTGGGCTGGGAGTCCCAGGACCATCACTCAACCCCACAGCCTCACCTGAGGAACCTAAATCAATCCTCTGCTGGAACTTCTAAGGGAAATGTAGGCCCTCGATGTGAGTTACAGCCAGGAGAGGTGTCTCTCTTGAGGCAAATCATTGTTTGCTGGTCAGCTGGACACTGAACTCTGGCTTGGAGCTGGAAACTTATGGGCAAACGTAGTGAAGAGTGAATTTGTTTGGTGACTTCATCCTCTGCCATGTGCTGCTGGAGATGCTCTTTTCTCCCACGAAGGTCCTTACCCTGCTCTTCTTGAATTCCGGGCAGTCTCTGCTTCCCACCTCACTCACAGGGGGTTTTTGCTTCCCTCTAATACATTCCTTCCTTCCCCCACACTCCAGAGCATCTATGGACGATTCCCACATTCCCAGGCAGGATTTTGATCCATATCACCCCATTCCAGCCAGTGCAAGGAAGGGAAGCACAGGCAGCAGCTCTGAGCATACAGCCCTGGGCTTACACAGGCAGAGATCCCTCAGCTCTGCCCTCCCTGCTTCCCTCTTCCCGCTCCCTCCATCCCATTCCCCAGGGATTAGTTTCTATTTAACCAGCCGCTTCCTCTCCCATTGTCCCCAGTTCTCCACAGCCAGGATCATCCTGCCCTGTGCAGCTTGAACAAACACCAGCACTGCCCAACGACACCGGGAGAATTCCAATGTTTGCCAAGGTGGTGCTTTCCCCCTTCCCTTGATGGATTTTTCTACTTGGAGAGATTTGTCTGCAGAGCACAACTTCTGTGCACCTTGAGAAAGTCAGTGCTGTGCCTGAGACAGCTGCAGGATTAATATCCCAAAGTGGGGAGCGAGGAGGGAGAGTGTGTGAGTGAGGAAGCAAGTCTGCTCCAAACCACATCAGTAAAATGAGAAAGCCAAAGATTGCGCCATAAATAAGGACCAGTTGACACTTCTTAAATTCATAGCTTTAGCACACAGCAAAGTGTCTCCTTTTTATCAGGAATTTGTTGACAAGGGTTGCAAAAAGATCTACAAATAATACTGAGTGGGGCTATGAAAATGTATTTGTGGAACATTTCAGTATCAGGGATCACCATTATATCGGAAGAATTCATCTTCCTGGAACATTTTATTAGTATCTAGATTTTATAGCTGCTCCCTTTTAATTTTTTTTTAAATTTATTATTTTTTTCATTCCTCCAGCAAATATAGCATTGGCTGAGAAGAGGGGGGACCAGTATCCTGCAGCTCCCCATGCCGCCTCCCTGATTTATTCCCTGCATTTCCAGTGCAGCAGCGACCATTAGGGGTTCGGATTTCCACGTTCCCTTCTTGGGGCTGCTTTTCCCCATGGATTTTTGGGTGACCCTGGGCCTCAGTGCCCCCTCAGTCCTGTTGGCTGCTTCCAGCACATCAGACCCAGACTGGGCACCAAGCCTTGGGGACCATGAACTTCCAAATTGAACTTCCAAACTTCCCCTTGAACTTCCCCTTCAAGTCGCAGCCACCCTAAGGCTGCACTCGGGGATGTCACCCTTCCAGAGCCCGGAAAGGCTCCTGCACCCCCAGCCTGGCTGAATCCCCCTTTCCCTGCCCCAAGGAGAAGCTCTGCCAGGCTCTGCCAACCCCCCGACTCTCTCCCTCGGTCGCTCTGCTCCGGTTCCCCACGTGCCCCAAGGCCCATCCCACCCTGTCCCTGCACATTCCCTTCCTCCCGGCCGTGCTGCAGCTCCAGCCTGCCCTGCAGAAGCGACAATAAATCCCCGGCAGTGGCATTACAGACAGTCATAAATAACCGCTCGCTCGGCGGTGCCGGCACTTTCCATTAGGCCTGTCTGGATCGGGCTGTGACACCCCCAGCCCGCGCGGGCCCGGCCGTAAAATTTATCAGTGCGCTTTCCTCGCCCCATAAATCATCCCAACTGGAAGCCATATGGCAGATAAGGCCTTAAAAACACACGAGGGTGAGCAGGCAGCTCCCCCGGAGCAGGGCATGGGGAGAAGGGCACCTTTGGATTTTGGTCACAGCTCTGGGAGCCGGGCAGGCCCCACACCCGCACACCCCGGCTCCAGGGAGAGCCTGTTCCTCTCCATGGGATCTGTGCTGGCTGGGAGCAGGGGGAAAAGGCATTCTGTGGTTTTCCAGACCCACAGCAGCTCAGAGCAGGAACTGTCCCCCTAAGGAATAAAGCCCAGACTGCACATCCCAAGGGATTTCACTTCTTGATCAAACCTCTTACAGAAAGAGCCACGTTGGTGGGGGAACTGAGGCAGCACCACACAGGGCACCTGGGACCCAGACACGGCTCAGAAGCACCAGCTTTGCTCACTAAGGGACCAGTATATCTGAGTTTTCCACCCAAACAGTGGGCAGGTGCACTGGGCAGAGACCCAGCACCACCCCAGTTTTTCTTCCCACCAACACCCAGCTCAGGAGGAACTGTTGGACAGTAAAAACCAGCAGTTCCCAAACAACCCCAGCACTCTGAACAGAGATTCTTCAACAGAATAAGCACAGAAGTATGATCACACTTTAAATGTAAAGATTTTTGAACTAGAAGAGCCTCAGAGTAAAGGAATTCACATTTCTTTCTTCTTCCCACTACTGCAATACATGAAAAACATAATTCTCTCACTCTTGCTGGGGCTGTGATTGGCAGCCAAGAGCACCAATAACGGGTTAACCGTGAGCCAATGGAGCCATGTGGCTGTGGAGCAAAATTCCAGGAATTCTGTGCTACCTAGATAGAGGCCTGTCTCAGAGAATCTGCCACAGTGAACTCTTGGGAACACATTAAATTAAGTGTCCTAAATTCGCCTAACTATGCATTTAATTTGGCAGTAATAGGACACTCTCTGTGTAATAGCGGAGTTGCTGTGCAATGGAAGAGGAGCTGCATATTAATATTTTGATTATTAAGGACATGTGTATTGGAGGCTTGATAACTATGTAATATATTATTGCCTAATTGCTCAGACTCTTAAGTATGTTTTCATAATTAGCTGCTATTTAGTTAACGTAAATATCCAGCTTATTAAATATAGAAATGCATTTCTGCTGGAACAGTTATTTGCATGAGAAGGAACCACACAAGGAGCCCTGGGCCAGTGCCTGCCCTGGGCAGAGGGTGGGAGGGCAGGGACCCCACCACGAGGGGTGGCCCTGAGGCCACTGAAACTGTCACCACAAAAAGGCTGTTTTCCCACAGAGTTCATCCCAGGCACTCCAAACTTCCCAATCCTTGTTGGAGGTGATGGGAGCCTGAGTCCCAGCCATGGTTTTGTCTGGTTCCTCTCAAGCAGAGCTAATCCCCTCACCTGGGCCAGGCAGCTGATGTGCTTCCTCCTTCCTTAATTTGGTAATAAATCTGCCAGGCCAGGAGGCTCCTGAATGAGGCTTTTGCTCTTCTTTCTGCTTGGAGGGCCCCTAAAAACCATATGGAAAAGGAAGGCAGAAGTGCATATTCCACACTGTGCCTGTGCCCACAGCTCCGGAGTGTCGGTGTTTGTCTGGGATGAGCAGCTGATCCCCCCCAGCATCTCCCACCTCCATCCCAGGAGCACTTTGGGCACTTTGGGGAACCCCTTGAGGGTGAGCTGGCAGTGGGTGCAGCTGCCTGGCAGAACGGGGGTGCCTGTGGTGGGTCCCTGTCCCTGAGCACATGTCCCTCGATACATGCCCTGTGTTTGGGCAGTGAGCAAGTGCTCGAATTCCCATCTCTGCTGCTCAGAGCTGGAGTAACAAAAGCTGATGCCCGAGGAAACCTTCAGTCAAGATGGACTCTGGAAATGCCTCATGTGCAGCCAAGCCCTGGGCGTGCTCTGGGGGTACAGAAGCTATTTCAGGGTGTTTCTGTTTGCTGTGATGCACAGGGAGAAGCAGCTCTGGAGCACAACAGGGCTGAGGTCTCGCTCTGGGCCCCCCGGCTGCCCTGCTCTCTGCCCAGCTCACAGCAGTAGCAAAGCTTTGCAGAAATGGCACAATGATCCTGACTGCCTGTGCTGGAGAGCATCACTTCCACCTGAAGGTCAGGGGCCACATGTACACACAGTTTCCATGGGCACCTGAGCCCCCTCCTGCTGCCAGGGTCACTGTTTGGGGGGCTTTGCCTCAAATTCTGGGACCACGGAGTCATAGAATCATTTCAGATGGAAAAGACCTCCAAGATCACCAAGTCCAACCTGTGACCAATCACCACCTTGTCCCCCAGCCCAGACCTATGTTCAGTCATTCCTGGGACACCACCAGGGCTGGAGACTCCAAATCTCCCTGGGCAGCCCCTTCCAATGCCTGACCACCCTCTCCAGGAAGAAATTCTTCCTGATGAAGAAAGATGAAACAATCCAAAAGGCTTGGAGCTTCTTTTACAAGCTCACAGATTTTGGGCAGGTTTCTTGTTTAGGCTCCTAAATGCCACATTTTGTTGTGTTTATTATCCCACTGCCTTACAGGGAGGAAGGTGAACGAGCAAATAACTTCACCAACCTGTTTATTTGAATTTTTTTTGAGCGCTTTAGCAAATACAGTATGTACAGGGAAAGAAAAAACCCCCAGTGCCAGCATGTATAATTCCTCTAGGAGCAAGCCTGATAGGAACACAAAAGCGTGCAGACTTCCAAACTGTAACCAATATTTGCACATCGCAGTGACTAATTCTCTGCTCTGCGCCACAGAACAATGGGCAGAACAGGGAAGTGCATTAATGCAGAGCGGGCCTGTCTGGTGCTCTGGGTATGTGCCACATAAACAAGGGGAGGAGGAGGGTTTTATCTACCTGTATAACTATGCACCGAACAGCGGGTTACAAATGTGCTCAGAAAATGCTGACCCAGGGCTGCTCCTGCACCTCCTGTGCTGGATTGGCACATGATTTGCAGCACTGCGGGAGTTCTATAGCTGACCTCATTAGCAGTGCATTTCCTGGCTTGTTAGCATCATATTTGTATAATTTACGGCACCTTCGTTTTTATGGAATGTGTTCCTTGTAGAGTGTAATGGCAGCAATATATTTAACCTCTCCTATTTAGGAATGCTGTTGCTGAAGGCAGCCTGGAGATATAAAAGGGGTTTTTTTTTCATCCCTTCTTTCTCTCCTGCATGCCTATTTTTTTTTCCACCCGATTGCTACATACCCAAATATACGTGTGACTGCAAAGTGTTCATAAAAGGCAACGTGAAGCTGTGTTCAGGAAACCGCAGCTTTTCAGGAGCATTCCCAAGGTCAAGGCCCTAAATCAGTGCAGTGTCATCTTTCCAAAGCCATTACTCAGCTGCTGGAAGAGGAATGAGAATTGCACCAGCAGAAAGAGAGGACAGCTCTGCAGTGGAGGTGGCACGTGGAGGTGGGACAGGTCCAGACTTCGCTCCTGGCTTGGCCATGGCTCCTTGGCCAACCTTGGCCGAGGCTCTAGGGGACAAAGTGTCCCAATTTCACACTGGGTATTCTCCTTTCCTGCTCCTGGTGTCTGGTGTGATGGGAATCTCTGCACACTGGTGTCAGAACCTCAAAGCACAGGAGTGTTTGTGCTGGAGAGAAGGCTGCTCACCTGATGAGGATTCGGAGCTGGGCTGGGACCACTGTACCCCTCCTCCAGCCTGAGCTGCTCCTGGCAGGCAGTGTTTCCCCCTGGGACAGGAGTGTGTCACAGGCTGAGCACAGAGGATCAGCCTTTGTCACCCTGTGCCTCCCGAACCCCCACGAGCCGAGCAGGAGCATCGTGGTTTGCCAGAGGGAAGCTCTGTACCACAACTGGCACCATTTTTAGCACAGAGCCTTTAGGAATATGATCCTATTTCTGTTTCAGGCATCGCAGTTGTTTTGTTGCACTTGGCAAATTAGAGCATTGATTTTTGTGAGTGCAAGGAGGAGATGAGAAGGTGACCTGCAGAGACCCCCACCAAGTGACACCAAAGAGGACTCTGTGTCACTCCATTGTGGAGCCAACAGCCCCAGAAAGTGGGAAGCAGCCAGGCCTGTGATGGTCTTCAGCTGGAAGCACAGAGGGTGTTGCCACTGGCTTCACATCCCTCCCTTGCAGTGATCTCTGAGGACATGGGATCCCAGTGACTGAGTGTGGTCACCTACAGCACTGACCACTCTGGCTCCCTGTGTATCTCCAGAGAACCCCAACCCTGTGGGCTCTGAGTCATCCCAGCCCCACGGAGGTGTCTGAAACAGGACAAACAGATCCCTGTGAACCTTGTTTTCCTCCATCCAGATGGAGCATAGGGTGGCAAACACCGATGGAAACGTCTCCTGCTGACGGCTGAGCTCAGCCAGGATGATCCCCACATGCATTTGCTGATGGTGTGAAACCAACTGCAGTTTGGAGCAGGGTTCTGGGCTGGGGGTGCTGCTGGTGGTGCCTGTGAGGCAAGTTCTGACATGAACACATGGGTGTTTCCATGAGAGCCAGAGGAATGTGACACCCAAACCACCAGAACGCCCCTTGGGGCATGAGTTAATGCCAGGTTCTCCCAGGGCTCACCCATCACACCACCATGCTGGCAGCACTTGAAAGCAAGTGCCTCTGACTAACCAGTCACTGAGCTGGGTTAAACGTGTGCTTAGTGCTGGCTTTGCCTGCAGATCTGAGTGGGCTGAGACACAGAGTCAGCAAATGGGAGAGAAAATGGCTTTCCCCAGGGGTGCTCCAGGTGGGAACTCCAAGGTGATGTGGGCTGGGATATGTCCCCTGTTCCTCCCATGGAGACTAATCTGTCCTCCTAAGTCATTTGAGCTTTAAGGAGACACCAGACTAAGCCCATTTCTGCCATTTCTCTGCTGGGCTTGGATCATTTCTGTAGGCTCTGGGAAGAGGTTTGAGGAGCCTGTGTTCTGTCTTATCTGGCAGAACATGCCATCACATATCCCACTGTATCTCCTGTGTCAAGCACCTCTTCCTGTGGGAAGTGGATTGAGAACATGCAAACTCATGTCAGGCAGGTGACTGAGGAAACCATGGGACTGGGGGGAAAATTCAGAGCAGCTCAGCAGAGCTAAAAGGTCCCCAAAGCCACTCTCTCCTCCCTGTTCCTTGTTTTTGACTAATTCCTCTGCACCCCTTGGGGCTGTATTTCCAAATAAATGCCATCCCAGTATTATGGGATAATTGCTGACCAGATGGGCTTGGTGGCTGCTCCCCTGCTCTGTCCAAGCCTCATCACTGCAGTCATCAACTCCACCTCCAAGTTCTCATGCTAAATTGCTGGTCTGAAGAGGAGGAAGTGAGAATTAAGCAGCTTTTCCTCAGGAGACGGAGCCCTCCAAGCCTGGAGAACCCTTCCCTCTGGTACAGGAGCCATTCACAAGGTTAAGAAGGGCCTGCAGCTCTTACTGTGGCTGAGCACATCCTCCATCTGCTCCCGCAGAGCCTGGCAGAGCTGTTCCTTGCTTTTTTTCCTTCCCTAAAGTCACAAATTCACTCCTGACACAGCTATCTCTCTATTATGGGATGAGACAATGGCTCTGGGTCAGTGCAGGCACATCGTGGACCTGTTGTGGCTCATGTGATCCGAGACCAAGGATGTCCTCAGAGGCTGGGAAGGTGTGGGAGTCCCTCCTCCTCACCTTGCTGCTTTCTGGCTGCGTTTCCATCTGCTTTTCTCCATCAGGATTTCAAAATCCAGCTTTCACCTTGGGGACAAGGGGAACCCTGGGAGCATGCCTTGGGGACTGAGTGCTGCAGAGTCTCCTGTCCCCACTCTCCTGCAGTTTGCTTAAGCCTTAAACCAAGGTTCGGATCCCTCACAGCTCAGTTGAAATTGAACCTGTCTCATTAAATGGCTCCGTACCCGCTTCTCATCTCAACATCCCATTTTCATGCTGCTCAGGGCGTCCCTGGTACTTCGTGGTGATGAATTCCATGGGTGAGCCAACAGCTGCATGAAAATACATCTTTTTGTGATGCTTTTCAGCCTGTTTGCACCTGACACGGCTCTTGTGCTGTGACAGCAGTTCCAGATTACTTGCCTTCTCCCTCCAGTTAGATTTGCTTGGCTCGCTTTCCTCTCTTGCTTAAGCCCATCCTAATTCCATTCAGGATCAGGCTGGGGAGCCAGGAGGATCAGAAATGAATTTCTGCTAAGAGAGGGGGAAATTCAGCTTCAGCTGCTCCCTTGGCTGCTCACATGTGGAGAACCTGCAAGAGTTCCTGTGGACCTGCAAGGGGCACCTTTGTGGGGACCTGTAAAGGGGCACCTTTGTGCTGGGCTTGCAGGAGAACTCTGATCTGCCTTTCCAGCTCTGCACCAACTGTGGGGCTCCAGCTTGGGCAGGGATGTGCCCTCTGCACCCTGGTGCCTGCAGCTGGATCTGTCCCTCTGGCCAGGTGACTGCTCTGGGGCTGATTCCAGTGCAGGGAAAGCAAGGTGGAGGGGGGCATTTCCCACGGGAGTCATGAGCCACAGGTCCTGACAGCCCCATGGGGGCTGTTGGTGGATTCAGAGGAGAGCATCACCTGGGGCAGCTGACAGGGCAGACCCCAAGGCACCGGGCACCCCATCACCACTCCCATCAGATCCCACACGTCTGCACCCTGCCCAAATGACCATGGAGAGCAAAGAAGGGAGTATTGATCAGCTGTGTATGGCACTGCCAGCACCCCTGAGCCCCCTCCTGCCTGCACCAGCCCGCGGTGATCCCAGCACAGGGAGCCCAGAGGGGCAGTGGGTTGGGATGGGGCAGTGCTGGCAGCAGGGGCCCAGGGAATCTCTGCACATCCCGCCTGGCAAATGGCTCTGCAGCAGCCCCGGGAGCGCGTGGCAGCCCCAGTAATGTCTCCATGGCTTCTTGTTAGCTGCACTCTAAGCAGGAAAGTGACTGGCCCTGACAATATAATTTACATTGCTGTATAAAACTATCTGTGGAAGCCAAGCTAATTTGTGCCAGATTAGGCTATTTGTCTCAGCCACTGTCTAACGGCACAATCTATCAGAGGGCTGTTTTCAAATATCGCTTTTCAAGCGTGCCCTTGAGAGGCGGGAATTGATTGGGATCTTAGAAAGCAAAATTACAGCAATAACTTAAAAGAAACAATAATTACTGAATCATACCAGTGTCAGCACTCTGCAAAACACGAAATAGCCATCAAACCCCAATCCAATATATTCTGAAGCAAATTTATTGAATGGAAAAAGCAGTTGAGTGAGGCTTTTTTTCTCCCGGTTCCCCTCGCCCCCTCTCTCTCCCTGTACATATGGTTATCTCCAAACCGCAAGTGAATGAGTCGATAATTCTTGTCATTGACTGCTCCATTTTCAGAGAGTCAAGAAAAGATCCATTAGCTACCTCCCGACTCGGTGTCTTTCCCCTTCCCCTCCAGTCATTTGCCAGTCTGTGCTCCTCAGGCAAACAAACATATATAACTAATCATCTGTTAAAACGCCGAGGCCCCTAATAAATCTCTGCAGCTGAAATACTTTAATGGGTAATTAATTGATCCTGTTCCAGAGGAGTAATAAGATAATAAATTAGACAATATTTCACTCAGTTGTGTCAGTGTACTGCTAATGGTGCTGGAGGGCTAAGCCGAAGGATAATAAATTAGCCAGAAATTAACTGCTAAGAGCTTTCTGCAGAGAAATGGGCTGACAGTGAGGGGCTGTGATTCAGGGCCCCGCTGCCATCACCAGCACAGTTATTTATTTTTTGGTGCTTGCAAACACTACCCCTGGCTGGAGCTGGCCAGGGGCAGTGGCAGAGGGGAGGTGAGGGACACAGGACCCCCAGCTCTGGGCTGGCACCGTGTTCCTGGGCCCGGAGAGCAGCAGATTTATTGCAATCTGGGTGTGCTGCATGTAGGTAAATTACTTTTGTGCTGACTATAAAGACTGTCTCTGAGGCAAGTTATTACCCATCCAGCAAACAAAAAGGAAATATTTTCTAGTGCATCTATCATATTTCACGGGAAAGTTTGGCAGAGACAGCGGGAAAGATGACACTGGGGGACTGATCCTGCATGGTGCAGAGCAGCACAGCCCCGCTGAGGGCTGGGACTTCTTCAGCTCTCTTAAGGAGAAGTTTAAGAGCTTTCAAGCCTGGCCCACATACGGGTTGTGTTGGCAGCAGAGGCTGTGGTGTGGCCATGGCTTTGATCGTGTTGGACACAGCCAGGCTGGAGCAAGGCCAGAGGGAGGTGGGAGCCAAAGGTGGGCTTGGGGGAGCCAAAGGTCTCCCACATAACATTAGACCTGGCAGGGTTGGTCCATCCCAAGGAGTCCAAAGGCAACCTAGAGGTGGTTTTAAAAAAGCCAGAAACCCACTTGTCATCTCAGAAACCTGGGCTGGGGCTGTGGGGGGAGCAAACTCCCATCTGTGTTGGGTCCAGGGAACAGGAGGGGATGGAAGGCAGGGTCCAGAGGCACTGAGGGAGATGTGGGGCTGGGAAAGGACAGGCAGGAGAGATGCCCAGTGCGGGGGATCCTGCAGATGTTCCACAGTGTCCTTCATCCCGGTACAGTGGCAGGACCCACATCCCACCACATCCCACCTGAGCTGGGAAAACCAAGCAGCTCCTCAGAGCCACCAGGGCCAGGCCCCTCTCCTTGCATTTGCCCTCTCCCACTCCCCTGTTCTCCTTCCCGCTGCCTTTGCTTCCTGAGAGGAGGTGAAGAGAGTGATAATCAGCCAGGGCACCAGGAGAGCTCATGGACGAGATTAAAAGCAAATCAAAGAAGAAAAATCGTGGCATGGTTTATGTCTTCCTAATTAAAACCCCGCCAGTCTCCCTTCCCTCCCCCCCCTTTCCCAGCTAATGTTACACTAACGAGCTGAGTTTAGTGGCATTTATGTAGATAAAAGTCCTGATGATTGATCTCAATGGCTTGTTAAAATTAGTTTCAGTCCACCATATTGATTTAATTCCATTGCTTGAAAGTGCTAATTAATAATGATAATAAAAGTGTCTGGGCTCATTATTATCAGGAGGCAGGTTGGGAAGGGGATGAGGGGCACAGTGGCTGGTGCATCGCTCGCTCCATCTGAAAACACCCTTTGGAAAGGTGGTGTGGAGTGGAAAGGAAACCAGGGGACAGAGGGGGGCAGGGGACAGGGCAGGGGATGGGGCAGGGGGCCTGGGTTTGGCCTCAGCCAGGGCCAGGGAATTCTGCTGGTGGATTTTGTGGAATGACAGAGACTTTGTGACACTGTGGGAACCAAAGACACAAGGGGATGATTCCCAGTCTGCTCCCAGCACCTCCACCTTGGGGACACAAGTGTTGGAGGGCTCAGGGGACCACGAGCACGTCACCCTCTGAGTTTTAACCCTGGTGCCCACCCTGTGCCCCAGTCCCTGCAGGACCCCCAGGACTCAGTGCCAGGCTGGGTGGGCTCAGCACCAGTGGCTGCTTCCACACCACCCTGTAATGAGGCTCCTCTTTGACCTCTCCATGTTTCCTACAACGTTTTGCACCAAGATTTTCCCTCTGAAGTTGGGTCCTTGGTCCAAGCACTGAGATGGGGAACAGCCCTAATTAGGGAAAGTGATGTTCCTGCTCTCCTTCAGACACCTGCTGTCTCCAGCTACTGATGCCTCTTTCCTGGGGAAATTAATTAGTGTAATTAATATATTTATGCAATCATTCAAAGTGCTGGTCACAGACAACTGCAAAGAAAACTTTTAACAGTGGCAGCCACCTCTTCCTGGGGCCCAGTGCTGGGATTCATTGTTTTATCTCTGCTCTAGTCCAGCTACTTCGGTACCATCAGCTGTGTCCTCCATCATCCCCTCATTCCCTCCCCGTCCCTTCCCAGCACATTGCCAGGCTCCAATACCCTCTTTCCAGCAGCACCCAAAGCTGACTGAGCTCCCTGAGCCTGCAGTGCAGGTGCTGAGCAAGGTCAGCCAGGTGGGGAGAGGCACTGGGGGGGTCCCTGCCCACCCCCTGCCACAGACACGTCTCATTCTCCACCCAGTTCACTGCACGTGTTTAAAGCTCCAAATCCAGAACTGCCAGCAGGACCAGGTGCCCCTCGGAGGAGCCTCTACCTGCCTGTTTCCCTTGGCAGCTCCACAATTCCCCCCAGTCCCACACACTGGGATGCTGCTGCTGCAGGGTCTGAGCCTCCAGAGTGATCCAGAGCCCACTGGGCACTGCAGCTCGATGGCTGCTCCAGCAAGGAGAAAACAGGCCAAGGAAGGGCCCTTCACCCCCCTTCTCTGCCCCTTCTTCCTCTCATTTCATTCCCTTTTATTTTTAAAATTTCTCTCTGTCTTTCTCATCCATCATTTTCTCATTCCCTCTCTCCCATCCACAGCGAGCCAGCTAATGGAGTCTGCAGTAATTCAGTCCTCCTCGACAGGGGCTGTAATTTCAATAAATAATTACAGGACTTGATTTCATCTTCCTTTTTCCTGAAATGTGACTGCACAAACTCATCCCACGGGGCCAGGAGGGTAATGGGCTCCAGGTTTGGGCTCCAGGGTGGCCCCCAGCACCACAGGGCACATCCCCCACCCTTCTCTGGGATCACTGACTCTGGTTTTGAGTGCCCAGACCCTGTGCCAGGTGGTTTGGGGGTATTTTCAGGGGTGCTTTGGTCTCCTGGGCTGTGCTCCAAGCACCAGCTCTTGTGTCCCGAGGACAGGAATTTTATTCCCTGTCCTTGGAGGGTTCCCAGCTGTGTCACTGCCCTGACACAGCAGTGGGGGTTTCCAGGGGGGGTCCCACCACCTGCCAGAAGGTTGGCACAAGGGGAATGGAGTGACCGACCCAACACTGACAAAGACAAAGCCAAGGCCAGACAAGGCCCATCATTCCCCAGACTCTGCTGCACTGAGCCCGTCAATAGCCATTTCCAGTGCCTTTGGTCTTGGCTGAAAACAAAGTGAAGGTCCCCGAGTTCTCCTATAAATGGTAATGATAACACAATTATCATGCAAAACAAAAATTAAGTTTAATGGTGCAAAGCCAGGGTGTACTGTGGAGGTAATTCATATTAATTATGTTTGGATTAAAAGCTTATTTCTTTTGTTAGCATCTGCAAGTAGGAACTTAGCAGTAAAAAAAGCTGCATATAATTACTGCATCTTATGGAGGAGCAGTGTCGAACTTAATGGAGCATCCCCACTCTCTCTGGGCCCCCGACCAGCCACAATATTTCACATTTTATGAAATACAGAAGAAATAAATTACAGGTTTAATGATAAGCATTACTTGGGCTTGTAATGCAGCACTATTGGCTACATAAAGTGCTCAGGCCTGCAGGCTGGGGTGGGGGCAGAGGGACCCCTGCTCAGGTGGTCAGGGGCACACAGAGCACCCAAAACAGGGGTGACAGACAGACCCCTGCTCGATGGCACCCAAGGGGACACAGAGCACCCCAAAACTTGGCCTCAGACCCTGTCTGATGGACACAGTGCTGTCACCCCTCGCTGTGACCCCCATGTCACACTGTGGTGCCACCCCTTGCTGTGACCCCCATGTCACACTGTGGTGCCACCCCTCTCTGTGACCCCCATGTCACACTGTGGTGCCACCCCTCACTGTGCCCCTTGTCACCACGTCTCTCCCAGGGGAGCTGTGGGCACAGCTGAGGGTTTGGTTTCAGGGGTTCCTGTTTCCATGCTAAATACACTCTGTGCTGGCACCATGGGAGGCAGGTCCTGCTGATCCTCCTGCAGTGGGACAGGGGGGATGAGGTTAATCCCACTGTCATCACCAGCCTATCCACCCACAAACTCCCTGGGAGTGTCCCTGCTCCTTATTCTGTGGTGCCACCTGCTCTTTCCATACATTTGTGCTGGTGACAACAGCCAAGTGATCAGTGTCATCCTTTTAAGCACAAACCCGTCTGGGACTGGTCTGGCAGCACTGGGGAGCTTCAGCTTTTATTTATAAAAGTGAAATGGCCATTTAAAGCTTTTTTTTTTTTTTTTTTTTTTTTTTTCAGGTATGTTTCAACTGATGTTTCTGTGTTTTCCCCACTTCCCAGTTATTCCAGGAACACATCTGAACTGCTGCACCCACTGCACCACGAGGGGTTTAAGTTGCATTGACACCATCATTAGTATTATCTGTTTATTGATCTACAAATTAAAAACTCTATAGCTGGGCCTTAAGGTCTTGCTCTGACAGACCATAATGACCTGTGGCAGCTCCCCCCCCAGAGCCAGGACTGCAGGACCAGCACCCACAGGGTGCCCTGGGGTGACAGGAGGGGGGACCCAGCTCCAATCCCCCAGATCTCCCACACCTTTGTGACCCCCTGGCAGGAACACGGAGCCATCCTGCTGTGCCAGACCTGGCTGGGGCTGTGCCACTCACTGTGCCACCCCAGGGCTGCAGGGGGATGCTCAGAGTGCCAGTGTCACTGCGAGGGATGTGCCAGGATCCTCACTCACAGTCCAGGTGACTGAATGTCTCAGGCCACTTCTGCCACGGGCAGAGGAGGAGAGGAAGATGTTCAGTAAATGGTCCCTATACAGGCATGAATTGGCTTTTAAATGGAGGGTTATGGCATCAGAGGGGAAAGCTGACTGACTTGGCTTCCCAGCAAGAGTTTAACAAAACATTCAGTATGAAATTGTCCCCCTGGGTGATGCCATGCAGGACAGGGGAGCACATGGCCCAGCCTGGAGCTCTGGCTGTGGAGCTGGTGGATGCCTGAGGTCCATCTTTGTGCTGTTAGTGGGCATTGCTGAGGTGTCTGTTCAGACCCAACGTGCCAAGTGCCTCTGAGAGGCAGCAACCAAGGAGTTACCCACACACAGTCAATCCCCAGATCGTTCCTGTATTAGGACATTCTTAGCCTGGGAGAAAGCCAAGGTCTCCGAGTCCTGAAATAGCAGGAGGACCCAGGCTGTGCCTTCTGAGTCAGCACTGGCAGGAAGGGGAGCACAGGCCTGGCTCCATTGGTCTCAGTGCCTTAAATTCAGGGATATCACTATCTTTGTATGTCCGTGTCCAGCATGGCCAGACCTGACAATTACACACCACCTCACCCCGACATGGACACCAGGGCATTCCCAGAGAAGGGCTTTTCTCCTTACACCTCCCATTCCCTATTTTTCCCTTCCCTCGTCATCTCTGCCTGCCCACCACATGGACTGAAAATCCTTGTGGCTCTGCTCTGTCTCACTAGAAAGAAATTTGTGAGCTCATTCCCCCTAATCCCTATCCCAGTGCTCTGCAGGCCCATGGAATCCTCCTGGGCTTTGCTCCCAAAAGCTCCTCCTGGAGAGCAGGAGCCTGGACCCAGCCAGGGCTCGGGAGAGGACGTGGAGGGGACAGACCCCTCATGGGGAGCAGGAACTCCAGGATTTCCAACTGCAGGAGTGATGGGGCAGCAGAGGGGAGGGAGGGCAGGACCCCCGTGGGGCCCAAAGTCTGGGAATCCAACAGGGCCCAATCCCTGGGACCTGCTGCTCGGGGGGAACTGGGAATGGGCAAATACATACATACACATATACACACACACACAGCAGATTCCATAAATCAGCACTATTCCTGCCTTTTTTTTTTTTTTTTGACACAATAAATCTTTTTCTTGTGCGTTTTTTTGAACTCGTGGTAGCGATTGCATCATCTCCCCTCGCTTCCTTCCCCACCCCGCCCCTGGAACAGCACAGATTAAGATAAAGTGATAGTGCTGTGTCAAAGAGTGCTTTACTGCCACACTTGGGATAGAAGAGGAGAGGTTAATTTATCATCACTGGGGAGAACTGACAGAAGAGAGATATACTACCGAAGGGGGATTTAGCACAGGGCCAAGAAACTTCACACTATTTTTACCATCTGTCACATGCTCTAATAAAGCAGGACAAAATATGAAGAAAGGAAAAATGAACTATCAAACACTGATGTAATGCAGCCCATAAATCTAATTTAATTACTTTGCATGGAGACAGGTCCTCGAGTCCGTGTGAATATACTGGATTTTCTTGGCAACTTAACAACTAAGTGTTTTAATAACATCACACTATAATTTATTCTGCTTGAAACACAAAACCTCTTTTGTGCAAGTTTCTTTGTGTGTGTGTGTGTGTGTGTGTGTGTGTGTGTGAGAACTGTTAATTTTTCCTGCTAATGTCAAAACTGGCATAAATTCACATGTGAACTTGAAGCCTGACTGTGAAAAGAGGCGGAGGGGAGCGAAGGCCTTTTCTTGTTGGTGTGTCTGTGTGTGCACACAGCAGGTACCTGGGGCTGCTCCTCACTCAGGTGAACTGAGCTCTTCTGGGCCATCACATTTAATATCATGACAAGAGCCGTGGAGGGAGCGGGTGGGTGTCGGCCAAAAACAAAACTAGAGGAGCCAAAGGACAACAAAAGGCTGGTTGTGTTGGAGGAATGAGGAGGATGAAGGGCTGGGGCTGCACTGCCCGGACTGAGGGGCTTCAGGGACCCATGGGATGGGGACAAATCAACACAAGGAGAATTATTATTCAATATGTGTTCCTGTGAATCCAGATGCAGTTACAGAAATTATTGCTAATAATGAAAGCTATATATCAAAGGTTATAAAATTCCTGTGTGCTGGGACACAATTTTTCTAGGCTTTGTTCTGAACCATTAAAGATGACATATTGAGTTTGTGTGCCTCTGTGTTTAGTAAGAGACGTTTAAATCTGATTTAACCTAAACTGGCAATTTTGACATTTGTCCCTGGTCTTTAAAGCAGGAGCTCTGATGGCACCGGCTGGGGGGTGGTAGGTGGCCCCCACCCAGCTCCGTGACCTCACGTGGGAGGGGAGGAGGGAGCAGGTAATTAATTTGTTAGATCATCAGTGATTAATGTGGAATAAAACCATCAGTCTCTGTACAGTTCTCCCTGGGAGGAGAAAAAAAACCAGAAAAGCAAAAGGAAAAGGTGAAGGAAAAGAAAGGTCTGGTGAAGATGGGGATGGGGAAGGCACACGGGGAGGGGGGGAGTGTGGGCTGGGGGTGCAGAGCCCCTCTGCAGACCCGGGCCGTGGTCCTCTGATCCCCTGGCTCATGTCACCCCCAGCCCCACTCACTGCTGGTCCTGCCTGGCACTGCAGCATCCCCCGGGATGTGGGATCCATCAGGGAATGTCGTAATTCCTGCCCAGGGGCCTCCCTGCTGCCCCCAAAGGCAGCCCCCAGAGCTTTAACTGCAAATAAACTTTGCAGTTTAGGTTCCCCTGAAACTTTGCCCAAAACTTGCCCAAATTCAGAGCACTTTTTGAGCAAATCGTATGAAATCACTCCAGACTGCTCCAACACAGTGGGAAGGACAACAAACCTGCAGCCAAGGGGACTCCACAATCTACTCTTCAAATATATTCCTTCTGCAGAAGAAGATTTGGTAAAATATACTTGGCATTATAAGGCTGCAGAAATCTGCACACCTTCAGATATATTGTTCAAGAGATTGGAATTTATTCCCCTCTATTTTCAATGTCCCTCTCCCTCCTTTCTCTTCCCTGTGTTGAAGATAATGAAAACCCTGGTATTTAAATTCAGTTGCAGCTCTTCGCCTCACAGATTGATTGCTTAGAAAAAAACACATATATATATATCTAAAAAACCCCTCAGAGCATGTGTGCATAAAGTAGATGGTAGATTAGGTGGCTGGGAGAGGAAACATCCCCCTGTTCTGGGAGTGCACCGTTTGCAGGAAGATTAACTGATGGGAGCAGCGAGTTGCTGATGGAGGCAGTTTGTGTAAGAGCAGCCCCTGACTGCGGAGCCTCATCAGTCACTGCTGTCACCAGCTGCTCCTGGCACGGGCACAGGGGGCACGGGGGCATAGG
>WEIV01003911.1:47662-125274 GCA_013390005.1 Calyptomena viridis
CACTGCTATAAATAAGCTGTTTTGTGACTGATTCATTTTTATTTCTGTTAACTTTTATCACGAACTAGCAGTCATCGAATCGACACCTCGGCTCCCTTGAGCATATTCCCTCTGGTGTCATTTTTTGATAAATGCCAAGAACAGCCTAGCAGCAGGAGACCATTATCCTGTGACATGCTCCACTCTGCTCACATTATCTCTAAAATAACACGGATGCTCACACAAATCCCCGCAGCAGTTGTGACAGGGACCAGAGACAGACCCAGCCGGGCTGGGCCGGGGCCGTGCGGAGCAGCCGCTCAAGCTCAGCCCCCTCGTGCTTTTCCCAGCCAGGGTCCATCTCAAAGCTGCCTGGCACCAGCAGTTCTGGCTGACAGGGGAGAGAGAAAATCCTCATTCCTTCCTGGAGAAGGGGAAAAAATATTTAGGCTTTGTATTTTCCACTTCCTAGTTTCTTTTAGGGACATTTCTGCCTCCTGAGGGGCTGGAGGAACCTGAAGCATCGTGGGGAGAAGATCAGCATCTCGCTGTCAAAACCACTTAAAATTCTCACAGATTTTGGAGTAACCCCTCCCTTTTCCTTATTTTTTCCTAATGACACCTCAAAGACCCCACAAACATGTGAACCAAGAGCAAAAGGGGGAGGGGAACACCAAAGCCAACCACAGCACCATTCAGGCTTTGCCTAATTCCCCAAATCAAGATTTTCTTCATGTCTCTTAACAAAAAAGAAGAAAGCTTGGAATTTAATTTGCTATGGAAAAGTAATTTTCTGGGGGAATTATGGAGGGATACTCTTTTTCATAGCAAAATCATCAAAAAGCCTGTTAAAGGCAGCTGAAGATTAGAGTGGGGGGCGAGGAGCTGGGAGTGGATCATGGTGATGTTGCCTCCTTCCATCTCACTGACAGCTCCGGGGAATTGGGGGGAATTGGGGGCCATGCAAGGGGAGGGAGCTGGGCTGGGGGCTTCCCTGCACAGCTGGCAGCACAGACACAGTGAAGGGAAGCCGGGGCAGGGATCCATCCCCCTCCTGCTCCTCTCCTGTGTTCCCCTGATGAACACTCAGCCTGGCACTGTGCTGCTTTCTGGGCTCTCTCTGGGCGATCCTGTTCCCAGGGATTTGCCGTCGTTCCCTGTCAGCCTCGCGCTGTATCACTGTTTATTTTTGCTAATATGACACAATTAAAGGGTAATTGTATCTGTGCCTTTCCTCCCGTGTCAGGCCAGGAAATGCTGTTGGAGGGCTCAGACTAACGGGACACGATGGGACGTAGTTAACGCGGTGAAACGTTCAGATCAAATTAATGTAAGAGGAGAAGGGCTGAGAGCTCTGGTGTCTCTCACCATTCCTGGCTGGTTTGCTGAGGAGCCCAGGACTCATCCCTGGACACTTGGCTGCTTCTGACTTGAGCCACTGCCTCTGCAACACTCCCTGGGTGCCTGGGGTGGCTGTGCCCAGGGCTGGGACACTTGTGGGTGGCAGATGAGGGGAAAAGCTTCCTAAAGCACAACTCCCACACCCCTCTGGGATGGCTCATGTGTCTCTGGCTGCTTCCCTTTGCTTTGCCCAGCCTCAGCCCTCAGCACCTCTGACAATCTGCGCCCTCAGCAACCCTTCCCACCTAAAACTTTGAGACATGGTGGCAAAACTTGGAGGAAATAATTAACAATTATTTCACTGGAGAAGGTTCCAGCTGGAGCAGTATCTGGTGGGGGAACATATATCTAACAAAGGCTTGTTATTTAAGCAATAACCCTTGAGAAATTGGTCGTTACCAGCATTAAACGACTCAGCCCATTGCCAAGGATGGTTAACGCTCTAATAAACTGGTCATTAACTGCAGTAACAATGAATTTCGAGGGGATTATTGCTATTATAAA
Organism: Calyptomena viridis; assembly: GCA_013390005.1. Taxonomy (NCBI): domain Eukaryota; kingdom Metazoa; phylum Chordata; class Aves; order Passeriformes; family Eurylaimidae; genus Calyptomena; species Calyptomena viridis. The sequence continues at coordinate 49,547 of WEIV01003911.1, forward strand.
CCTTAATCAATGGTTTATAACAGCAATAATGTGGTCCTTTCTTTTAATGGTAAGTAGTGCGGCATGAGCCGCCTGCTTGGGAATATTTTCAGTGTGGCTGATAAGACAAAAGTGGGCGTTAAAGTCCTCCAACTCCAAACACTCTTGGGGAGGACACGAGGGCCAGTGAGACCCATGGAGAGCAGTGGTGGGTGGCTGTGGCCTGTGCCATGGAGCCACGTGGCAGTGGGTGCTGCCCACCCCTTGGCAAATACACTTGGCCCATTTTAGGGGCACCAGGATGCATCTGGCCATGAACCCACCAGGGTTTTCATGGATAAGGACTCCCTCACAGCCAGAGACCCCATATTGTGAAGGATAAGATCCATCTCTACCTCTGCAAAAGAACCACAAATGTCATTGTGGGTCATAAATTATCTCATCTCCTGAAACCCAACTGCTGCTTGGTACTTGACCTGCTGCATCCCCACAGCCTGAAAATGTCACAGGTCTTTTCCCCCCTCCTTTCCCTGCTGCTTGTTTGGAGACTCTCATTGCCACCTTTTGTTTGCCCTGAGAGACAGAAATGCTGCTTATTTAGAGTGTGGAGAAGGTGGGAACAGGAAAGGTTCATATTCAAACCGAGGTGGGCAAAGAACAGGCTCTTAATTAAAGGTTAACTAAGGGGATGAGGAAGAAGCCAGTGGTGCTGGCAATGGGGGCTGAGAGCCCCAGAGCTGGTGGATTTTTTCGAAGAGGGTGGGGGGGCAGGAAGAGCCTTTGCTCCCACTCTGGGGATGGTGAGTGTGGGCACCCAGGAGGCAGGAACACGGTGCTTTGCTACTTGGAACACCCTCTGCAGAGGGATGAAAACAAAGCTCTGGCACATTCCCATCTTGTTTCATGCCCTGTATCCCTTAAAAAATAATATATGGCAATATAATAAGGTGACAGCCAGACATCAGTGTCTTCCAGAGGGTTTAGAAGCATCTTCTAAAACATCCCCTTGTCTTGCACGAGTGGAGCTGGACAGAAGGTCTGTAACTGCCCAGCCTGTGCTCCCTTCCCTGGGCAGCTTCCCGGGAAATCCCTCTGTGAGCCAAGACTCATCTCATCCCCCCCATCCAGGGAATTATCTCCACTTCTGTGTGGAGCAGCTGAGGCTCAGGCACCTTCTCTCTTGCTTCACAGCTCTGGCAGATCCCGAGGGAGGGCAGGGCCTTCTCCAGCAGCTCGGGCTGCAAAGCCCCCAGCCAGTGAGCGAGTTGTAATTATGCTCTGACTTTAATGGAGATTTTCTCTCTTCCGTGCCTGTGACTTTTATGGCTTTTTGGAGCTAGTTCTCAAGCCCTGCTCTTATCTCTGTGCTCCCTCAGCTAAGCTGGCTGTGGCTGCAGGAGCACGGCATCATCCTGCATTAACCAGGCTGAAACCACGAGCACTTTGGGGGCTTTGGCTGCCTTTGGCCAGTCTTCCAACATGGTCTCTCTCATTCCTCCTTTGCTTTGCTTCCCAGTGTCCCTCAGAGTGGAGGAGGTGGTTTGTGACTCTTCTCTCTGCACTTTTTTTCAGAAGAAGACTGCAATGGAATAAATTGGAAAGTTTACTTCATGTAGCATGGAAATAAAAAAGCTCATTCAGAAAGTTAATGATTTATTTTATAGTTTCATTATCAGGGTCACATTACTCAATAGCATTTCAAACATGTCATTTGTACAAACTATGGTAATTAAAATTTATAACGTACTTCATCAGCGGCATATGAATCTTTTAGCCAGCACTCTGCTGTCATATAAACAGTGTAATTTCAGCTGCAATTCACCCTTTATTGGCTCTCATTTGTGATTTAACAGCCATCAATGACTGTGCTATAAAGAATAAATTAACCATCCGTAAACCTTATGATGACAGGGACAGTCAAACAGCCTCAAACTGCTGCACCAGGCCCTGGCTGCCCACAGGGACCAGACCCAGAGGTGCCAGTGTGAAGGCACAACTGCTCCTGTCATCGGTGTCACCACACGTCACCACGAGGTCCCCAAGAGGCCCTGGAACTGAGGGGGTTTTGGCCATTGCCTGCAGGGCCCAGTGGAAGGATCCCTTCCCTCCTGGAGGGAAGAGTTTCAGTCCCTGAGCTCTGACTCCACCCCAGGTGCCTCTTGCTGCAGTGCTGGCCCAACATTCATTCACCCCACACTCCCTGCACCTTCCTCGGCCAGACAGCAGCTTCAGGGTCACTGATCCCTGTCCAGCACCTGGAGGGTCTAGAGGAGACCCCTGACTCCACCTCTGTCCCCTCTGTCCCCACGGCCAACCCCTGCCTGCTGCTCCTGCCCTCCGGGTGGGCAAGGGGCCCATGGCCAACCCCAAACTCAGCACTTCCAGCCTGGAAAGCTGCACGGACATGAGAGCAAATCCCTTACTGGGGGGCTCCTCGCAGCCGACAATTATCCAACAGCTTATTTGTGCCCATGGTTGGCAGAGGGAGCAATAGGATTTAATGGGATCCCTCCCGTGCTCCGAGCTGACACTGTGCAAAGCTAATAAATGATATGGATTGGATTTGTTACTGAGACATCTCCAAGGAGCCTGGGTCATACAGGCCAATAAAATTGGCCTCATAAATTTACCCTGACACACAGGATTACTCCAGCATTGCTGAGGTCACCTTCTCACACTGATTTATTGCCAGCCCATGGGTTAATAATACTGTTTACAGGGTTGTTGTTTTCCCCTACACGTAGCAGATATTAATCAGCCCGTCCGGGCCTTTTCGGTGCTCCGGGGGCGGGCGCAGGGTGAGGACGGGGTGGGGAGGGCCTGTCTGATTTATCTCCCAGCCAAGAGTTTTTGTGTTTAAAACATCTTCTGAAAGACCTCTGCGGGAAGAGTAAAATCCTTCGCTGTGAGGGGGTGAGGCCCTGGCACAGGTTGCCCAGAAAAGCTGTGGTTGCCCCATCCCTGGAAGCATTCAAGGCCAGGGTGGATAAGGCTTGGAGCAACCTGGAGAGTGGAAGGTGTGAAACCTTTTAAACTGGTGCTTAAAGCCCTGTGGCAAGAACTGCCTGTGTGAAGCGGGGGGGAAGGTGGGGCAGGCCTGTGTGTGTGTGTGTCTGTCCTGTCACTCTGTCCCTGCTCAGGTGATGCTTTTGGAAGTTCCCCGTGTCCCTGAACAGCTCTGTGTGTTTCCCATTCCAGAGCCAAGAGCCAGGGCAGCCAACCTCGCTCCTGCTGCTTCGTGTTATTTTCATCCCACCCTAATCGGAGGGGACAGGTGAGATGTGCTTCAAAACACTGTAATCATATTTTAAATGGAAATGAAATGTGTGAATTAAATGTAAATTACAGCAGAATGGAAGGACAATCACTATTAGTTAAGGTCTGACACCTATTTTTGCAGACCTTTCCTAAATGCCACAACTTGTTTCTCCACACTTGTGACGAGGACTTGTAATTCTGTGGCAGCTGCTCCTGCAGCCGAGCGGGCAGTGGGTGCTGAGGGGGGGCCTGTGGGTTTTAAATAGCTATGGACTGCTTGTTGGCTCTGGGAAATTACTAACAGCCCTGATATTTTTATTCAGGAGCCACGAAAATAAACCTTGGTGTTTTCCCCCTGAAAAGGTGAGGTGGTAATACAAAGGGACGTTTTTATGGAGTCAATTTATTTAAGGATTCCCCCATTTGCTTTTATATTGGAAAAATATGTGTCGTGCCAATGAGCTAAAATTTCTTCTTTATCTCTAATCCCTACCCCACCTCCCTGAGCCACTGGCTATTCCTGCGGCCTCAAAGCCTCACAACAAATCTCACTCCATTTTTCACACCGGGAAGCATCCACAGGCCCTCCCAGTGATGTCACTGGTGTGTTAAACACAGTACATGCCACAGGCAGAGACAGCCCCATCCCTTGCCCCGTGGATGCTGCTGAACATATTGACCTGCTGCTCTTATGTTCCAGGTTTCAAAGCAGAAGGATATTTGGGCTTAATTTCATGTAGTATCACACTGGGGGAAATGTATCATCACATGTTGGGATAATCACAACATTTCATTCTGGTTTCAGCAGCTCTTTCAGAGATATATATATATATAACATTGAAACAAAATGCTTTTTGAAATGAAAAAAGAAACCCCTATGCCATTTAATTCCTAAAAGGTCAAACCGAAATGCTTTGGCCTTATCGAAATGATTTTCTCCTTTGATTTTTCTCTCCAAATGCAATTTCATCAAAATCAGCACATTTCCGCAAATGTTTCACCTTTGGTGAAATGGCATCTCCTGACGAGCAAGAGTTTTGGGGGGAAATTTCTGACCAGCTCTTGCTGGGCACGACCCAGTGGCCGTGGCTGGCCTGGAGGATGAGGGCTGTGCCCAGTGCCCACCCAGAGCTCCTGTGGTGCAGAGGAGCTCCAGGTGGGAATTCCCAGCCTGAGCTGTTACGGCAGGAGGTTGGATGCCCAAGAGCAGCACAAGGTCCCTCCTGCTGCCACTCTCACCATCCACACACTGTGCAGGCAGCCAGGATCGGGCCCCTGGCACCTCTGGATCAGCCACGTGTTCATGTTTTCCCAGTCCCCAGCCGGGATGTGAGAGAGGGGGAAATGTCTCTCATTCCTGTCAGGTGATTCACTGCCCTGGCCCTGTGCTGAATCCTCCCTCCTCCCCAAGTGAGTGCGCTGGGAGGATCCAGAGCCTTCCTTCCTATTTTTACAAAGCTTGCAGCATTGTCAGAAAGGAAAGGGTACCATCTGGTTAGCCCTTGTTTACTGCACACCCTGCCAGTTTGAGCTTATTAATCATATTTACCCAAGTATCTTAATTACTCCCTGTCTAGCGACTTGCCTTGCACTCAGCTGTTGACCCGCTCCCCTCCCCTCTCCCTCGCTCTTTTTTTTCCCTCCTTCTTTTTAATTCCTTTCCATCATTAATCACAGGAGCAGCGTGGGCAGAGGAATCCACGGCTTGGCTTTCGGTGGCGACGGTGCTGCTCTCACAGACAAGGGGCTGGAGTTCACCAGCGGCTCCTGCAAACTTTGGAATGTGTCCACTGGGGTCAGAGGAGGGTGAGTGGGCAGCACGGGGGTCACTCCTGCCCACAACTGCCCCATCCAGCTGCCACAACAGTGCTGGGACCATCCAGATTCCCCGGGGCTGGGGGCTGTCCAGGCTCCAGGGCCAGTCATGCCAGGGCTGGTCATGCCAGGACACACCCGAGGGCAGGAGGTTGCACGAGGAGACACCATTAAAGATGGTAATTTGTTGATCCAGGCTCTCCCGGAGCTCCGGTGCGAGAGTGGCACCGTTTTCTTTACGACCTCATAAAGTCACAGCCGAGAGGCCGATTTGGAAAACAAACTGCCTCAGGTTGACAGATAATTAGATACAGGGGACATATTATACGCCTTTGCATATAAATGCGCTCGGAAGCGCGTTGGTTCATCAGAAGTTTAGGCTACGGGAGGCGCAGGTACCCCCGGCACACCAGGATATATGTGCTGGCACAGCCTTCAGCGACGGCTCCATTTTATGGGCCTTTCATCTCCTGCTCTCTGTGTGCTCTCAACAGCCTGCACTTCGGAGCAGGGCTGCCTTGGCTCGGTTCGGTTCCGTTTGGTTCAGTTTGGTGATTTTTTACCCCCGCAGCCTCCTGATCTTCCTCTTTGGCACGAGCCAGGGCTTGTGTTTTGCATCTTGGATTTCTGCTCCTGCGCTTTCAGCGGGAGGAGTGGCTGACGGGGATTCATTACCATTATTACTATTTTTGTGTTCCTATATCACGTCCAAACCTCACTCTTCCTGAGCGTGAGCCCACTGAGAGCAGCAGAGCAATTCTGCCCTGCCACGGTCCTGGTATTTATACAGCAATTCAGCCTCCCGAGCTCCCAGCCCCCAAACCACGAGGTTTCACATATTAAAACAAAACAAAACAGTTGGGTTTCTTTTTATGCACTTCAAGATTTAAGGTGTCAGCCAGAGCGTTGTCAAGCTCTCAGGGTTTGCTTTTCCAAGCGAAAGCCAAGATCCCTGTACGACCACGGCTCCTGCTGGGGCTGTTTTCAGAGCATAACCTCAACTTGCAGGATTTGACCACATTTTGCATGGATAGCTGCATCCCCCCTGCTCACCTGTCAGTGGTTTCCTCCACCTTGGAATCAGACCTGCACCTCACTAAGATAACCTCTCCTTCCCAGCTCCCCCCACATATCCTGCTATTTCGGGGGTGAGGCAGAAAATGTCAATTAAATGTCCATATTCCCAAGGAAAGCTTCACTATCTGTCCTTCTCCCCCAGAAAGGGAAAATTAAAATGTGTGTGGGAAAGATAAAGCTGTCAGAAAAGGGAAGGGAGAAAAATCCCCAACCCTAAACCCCCAGCAGCCCCCATGGAAGAAGGTGATATAAATAGAGTTGCTGTCACTTTGATGAATTAGATCTTTTGTTAATTAGGATACATTGATTTAAGGGTTGTCCAACCAGATAGGCCTCCTTCCTTCCCTTCCCTCCCCTCACAAATCACAGCCCAGGGTAGTGGCAGCACTGCTGCCTCCTGCCTTTCCATCTCCACCTTCAAGGATCACGTTTCCACTTCCAGGTGTCAGAAGGGAACCTGGGTGAGGTGGCAGTGCTGGCACCTCTGTGCCTCAACGTGCCTTTTGTGGGGAACACCCTGGAGAAGCGAAGGTGCCTCTGGCACCTCTGGCACATCTGATGCTTGCACTCCCTTCATCCACTGCAGGACTCAAACTGGTTCCCCTAACAGAGCCCCCCGGGATGCTGGAGGGTCGGGATGGGGGATGCAGTGCCATCCTGCTCCCACCATGGTCGGGCACAGCTGGAACTTGGAGCACACACATCGGAGAGGCCAACGGAGAAAACACCAACATTTCCATCTTGGGAAAACAGGCTGAGGAGGCTTCCAGAGGGGCAGTCAGGATCACGGCTCCCCAGAGCCCTCATCCACAGCCGGGTCACCTCTGAGGTGCACAGGGGCCCTGTGCCAGCAGCACACGGCCTAGGCAGGTTTGTCCAGGCTGCACGGAAGCCTGACCCCATGAGCCTGGCGGGGCTGTCCTGGGAGATGCTGCAGAGCCGAGGGACTGGCACCATTCCCCGGCTCCATCCCACCCTGCAGCTGCCCCAGCTCCATCCTCCTTGGGCAGTGCCAAGTGAAAATCACTGCCTTTGGAACTGGACCCCTCTCAGCCAGGGAGGACTCACCCTGCCTGGCACCCCGTCCCTCTGGCTCTGCAAAGGTGCCCCGTGACTGTCGCCCCCCAACGCCCGCTGGCTCCGGGGCAGTGTGGATCGGTGGCCGCCCCTGCTCCTTCCCGCGATCCCGCAGGACACATCCAGGCTTTCCAGGTTTCCTCGCCGCCTCTTGTCGTCACTTGAGCACCAGCGAGCGGAGCGAGAGAGGGGAGAAAAAGTGCTGTGCTGTGTGGATTATTGTGTGTTTGTCACGGGGAACGGTGTAAGCTGTAGGTACAGCATCTCCCAGCGGTGATTTATGGCCCCTGTCAGCGGCCCCGGCGCGCTGCCCGCCGTGCGGGGCGCGATGGATGCGGCGCTGTCAGCCCGGCCCGCGCCGCTCCCTCCGCGCACTCGCTCCCCATTTCACGGCACTGAACATAAACAATCTTTTGTAAACCTGACAGTCACACTCGCTCCTCTGGAAACACAACGCAGGAATGTATGACTTGGCTTTCATCGCCCCATTTCCTGGGCTGTGCGGGAGCTCTCCGGGAAGACGAGGAAGGGGAGTCCCCAGAGGACCAGGGAGATGCTGGGAAAGATAAAAGGAAGGGATGCACCTACGTGACACCTGTACACCAACACTGGCTGCCACCACGCGTGTCCCCCCTGTGCTGCATCGTGACTGACACACTCCCTGCACTTCTGACACACAGTGTCAGACACACACAGCCACAACTCCATCGTGCTCCAAAGCAAAGTACTGGATATTATTCCCACATATCTTCCTTCGCCAAGCAGCAAATCCAACAGTAACACCAGGACCATAGCCTGCTTGGGAATGGGCTCTCATGTGCCACCAAGATAACAGAACATCTTACAAAAACCAACACGCTTTTAGGACTGTTAATAGTAATCGGAATGATCCCGCACAGGGAAAGTGCTGCAGGGCAACGCCTCAGCTGCAAGGGAAACCGGGACCTGCTGGAGGGAAAAACATCTTGGCTACAACCTTCTGACGTTGGGAATTGGTGAACAACAAATGACTTTCCCATTCGGGGACTAAAGTTATCAGTTCCTCTTAAGGTGGGAGGGAGTCAGGATGAAAAGCAAAGAGGTAGAAGCTCCAGCTCCCACGTATCCTCCTGGATCCCGCTGCCCCCCGGCACCACGGGACAAAGGTTTCACGGGACAAAGCAGCTGTGGGTGCCTTGCCAGCCCCAGGCCGTGCTGATGAGCTGGGCTGTGTTGCCGTATTTCCCAGGAACAGCTGCAGCCTTGCTGGGAATGTTGCTCCACTGACACACTCCTTCCGTTCCCGGTGCTGGCTCTCTGCTCCCCGTCCTCTCCAATCCTTCCCTGTGACTCTGAGATCGGGATGCCGGGCAGGGAGTGCGGCGGAGGAGGGAAATGGCTTGAAAATAGTTTGCTGTTTTCTTTTCCAGATGGTTTCTTTTGGAAGTTCCTCCATGTAAGCCTGAGTGCTGAGTCTTGAACATCTGCTGAGGAGGAGCCCGCTCGGGATAAATGGGAAAAGGCTGCTGAAAGGGCACATTTGGGAAGGTCCTACTGCTCCCAGCAGGGCTCAGCCTGGTGGTACTGGTTACCCTTGATCCCATGGAGCACTGCCTGGCACCCTCCACTCTGTTAAAATCCACAGCTGCACTTTGGGTGGGATTTGGGACATGTTCTAGTGTGTATCAAGGACACCCAGGACTCAGGGAAATACACCCTTCAAAAAACTTGCAGAAATCTTAGTAAGCAAACAAACTGGTGTTTTATACTGGGGCCTTTTCAATGGCTAAACCCAATTATTTATACCCAATTATTTATTTATGAGTATGATCAAGTGGGTGTTTTGGTGACAGTGCTGCCTTCTGGCATTTGGCTGCTGGGAGAGGCTCCAGGTCAGGCTGGGGTGGCTGGGACTGCCCGGGCTGGAGGCCCACAGGAGCCACGGAAAATCTGAGTAACCAGTTCAGGGGATCAGTGAAAGGAAAGGGAACTTTCCTGGCAGGTTGCTATTTAAGTCTGTTGGTTCGGGGTGACTCGTTGTTGCCACGACCTCTTGGAGAGGCTCCGTGTTTGTGGAAGTGCTGCTGGGTTTGCCAGGCCCTTCCTGCGGGAGGGACTGACCCAGAGGGGCCAAAAGTGACACTGAATCATTCGTTCACAGGAGGGAATAATTGCCACAACAGATGAGATATGAACAAGAAGGACTAAAAGCCCCCCAGGATGGCACTGCTCGCTATCCCCAGCCTTCAGCTCTTTATTCCTTTTGCTGACAAGCCTCTCCTCTAAATTTTTGTTGAAAATCCCGATCTTTGTGTGAACTGGCCCCAATCTTTGTGTGAACTGGCAGGGCCTGCACAGATGCCATGGAGCTTCCAGGCACTGCTTTGTCCCGTTGGCAGGTCGCTGCCTCTGCTCCTCATTGTGTCACCTCCCTGAGCCCCAGGGGGACCAGAGACCAGAGTGTGTTCTGTGGGACCTGCTGGATTCCCTGTGCTGTGCCCCCTTCTGCCAGGGAGTTCCCGTTCCCCCTTTTGCCACAGCAGTTCCCTGCATTTCTTAGCAAATACATGCCTTTAATTGCAACTTCTATTGAGTTTTAATCTTATTTCTCTGTGCTGAAGGATCCCTGTGCCCACCCCATCTGGCATTGCTTCTCCCCATCTCATATGGGGGGAGAACACCTATTTCCACAGGGAGAATTGATTATTTTCCCTTGCAGCTGCACTTGCTGTACACAGGAATTATGGGTCTTTCCACACCTGTGAGAGAAACATTATCCTCAGCCTTCAAGGGTGAAGCATCTTATATTTAGTTGGACTAAATAATGATTCTTCTCTATCTTTCATATCAGGATTTAAGAGCACCCTGGAGCTACAAAGTTTATTAGAACCCATAAGAAGAACTGTACCATAAACGGGACAACTGTGGCCATAAACCTGCACCTTGAAGTTGTAACAAATCCTGGGATGTTGAAGTAGGACACGGTCTTGTCTCAGTCAGCAGAAAGGAAAAGAAAAAAAAAGGAAAGAAAAAGAAGAAATGCAAACTTAAGCAGAAATGAGGCCTGGAAATATAGAGAGGAAGAAAGGGGAAAAAATAATCATAAAGCAAAGCGTGGTGCTTGCAGAGCCTGCTCAGCTGGAGCCCTGGGCCAGGCGCCCATGGGATGCAACTCAGATTAATGGGGAGAGAGACAACGGGGAGCTGGAGGAGGAGAGGGAAAGGTGAAAGGAAGGAGGTGCTGGGGGGATTTATGGGCTGTGTGTACAGTGAGGGTCCCTGCAGAGAGGGAGGTGACGGGTGCTCAGGCACTCAGAGCCATCCCTCCTGTCACCTTTGGGTGGGCCCCAGAGCCAGTAACATGGAGAAACAGCCAGAGGGGACAAATCCCAGACATTTGAGATGGAGGTGGGGGGATACCATGGGCAACACTTGCTGGGGGAGAGGATGTGGTGGGCAATGGGCTCAGAGACCCCCTGTCCCCTCTGATGGCACACCCTTAGTTTGCCCTGCACCTCTTCTCTCCCAGGTCTCTTTAACTTCTCTGCTGTATTTTCCTGTCACTTATTCAGTTTGCATTTCCTTCATCAGGAGCCAAAAGCTTTTCAACATCTCAGCCTCGGAGCTCTCTCCATTCCAGCCTCACCCACAGCACGGGGGGGCTGCAGTGTTTGGGTTTGGACATTCCCTGCCTTGTGCAGCATCGCACACGTCAAAGCACTTGGAGATTTCAGGCAACCCAGGCAGGCTCTGAGCCGCCCTCCCGCAGCCACAGGGCTCAGAAGCCAGGGAGAGCCCTGTCCCTCCCCTCCAGCCTTCACTCTTTTGTCACATCGGGTTATTCTCCCTGCTGTTGAATAGATTAAATGACAGAGCGGTTTTTTTCCTTAAGTAATTGAGTTTTATTTTGGAGAGGGAAAAATGGAGAGCTAAGTGGGAAAAGGAGGGAGATAGGAATAAACCACACATCTTTTTATATAGGATCCACAGTTAATTCTTAATTAGAACTGACAGATGCTTCTCCCATAATCCTATTCCCAACATGTTCTGTTTGCTTTGTTTGGCGCTGCATGATACATGGTGGCATCGTAATGACCTTTCACAACTCCTCCTGGAAGTGTTATTGGCACTCCAATGATTTATTGCATGTTCCAGTTGATTACTGGGCCATTTGTCAACATTTTTTTTTCGCTCTCCATAAACCTGTCTCCTGTGTCACAGACATTCTCTAGCATGAAAATTTAAACAAATAAAGTGTGCGGCTTGTAGTCAGCATTTGACTTTTACTCCAGGCTTCCAGCACAAATCCATCCTGGCCCCAGCCAGGGTTTAAATACCATGATGTGAGGATGAGGGGCTGTGCCTGCAGGACACTGGCACTCCTGGGCATTGCTTCCAGAGCTGGATTTTAGGAAGCACTGTGCAGGTGATCCATGCCAGTTGCTCAATTGTTTATCGGCATTTTGGTACCACTTAAGGGAATGGGGGAAAATCAGTGCTGGAATCTAACACCAAAATAATTCTCCTTGCAATGAGTGCCTGAGGAGAGCCTGGGTCCTCTCCCACAGTTGGCATCAGAGCCAGGGAGTGAATGGAGAGATGGGAAATGTTCTGGATCAGAATCCAGCCAGGAGCACGATGAGCCTCCCAAAGGAGGGGCTTTTGGGGGCAAGGACAAAGCCAACACCACTCAACTCACTCACACTCCTCTGAGCAGACATATTTGGGATCAGGGGGAGGAATTATGTCAGACTGACCAAAATTCCAGCACAGAACCACAATTACTCAAAGCTCTGAAGAGGAGCAGCTCCCCCTGTGCCGGTGCACGAGCCCCCCAGGCACCCTGACATGGATGAATGGGAGCCCCCAGAATCACCTGCCTGATTTAAAAATCCTGGCCCATAAGTAAACTGGATATAGTGGCTGTTACAGTGGCCTGGAGCATCTGCACTGCATTTTGAGGAAGCTTTTCCAGGCACTTGTATAAATCACAGCTCTGCTGCAGGAAAGGCAAGGTATTGTTTCACTGCTGTGACATCAATGCAGGCCACATAAATAATTTTTTATTAAGTGTGCAGTGCCCTGTAAAAATACACACAGAGCTGAGGGTACTGCAGAGTGAATGCAGAGGCAGCTTTGAACAGCCCTTTCCGTGCAGGAGAGCTTGGGATGAGAGAGGAGACTCACCAGGGTGGGGAGAGGGGTGGTTGGGTCTTTTTCCAATTCCAGCTCAGATCGGCATGTAATGTATGGCTTAATTTCCTCTCAAATTAGACACTTGATAAAAAAAGTTATTATATCTGTCAAGTTGCCAGTGCTTTTTATGAGTGTGATAAACTAAGAACCACTGCTTTACAAACCTTGATAGGATGTTTCAGTACCTGGAAAACAATTTTATTGCAGCCTGGACTACTAACAAATTGCAAATACTGATTAAGCCATAAAGTTACAACAACATTAAAAAATAATGAGAGGTTATTGCATGAGGGGAAGGCTCTTGAGCAGTGGATGCAGCCACCAGGTTTCCATTGTGCAGGGGAACAGGGCAACCTGCAAACAGCACTTCTCCAGCAGAGCTTTTCCAGGGGGACCAGGGAGGCCAGACTGGGTGCAGACATTCATATCTGTGCTCTGCATTCTCCTGTCCTGGGAGACTGGAAGTCAGAGCTCTGCACAGAGCCCCCTCTGCCAGGCCCTGATGGGCACATGAGCTTTGAGCAGGAGCTGAGTGGCAGAGTAAGGACAGAGCTAGTCCTGGGTTATCTCCCTGGGCCTCAGATTCCCACCTATAACCTCAACACCACAACGTTTCAAAGTCAGGACAAGCAAAGGCTGTGCCAAGGGCTGGGGGTCTAGGACAGGAGGAGTGGGTGTGTGCTGGCTGATGGATGGAGGTGCTGACTCTCCCAAGTGGAACTGGAATACTGGGGAATGGTGTAACTCCAGGGACCCCCCGTTTCAGACCCTCCCCAGCACATCCTGCTGCCCCCACCCACCTCCTGCTGCCTCGCCCCCCCCTCCCCTGCACAGCTCTGCAAACACCAGAGTGTTTGAGCATGGCTTTAATAAGGATTGTTTGGACAGAGACCAGACTGCCAAAACCTCCCGGGGAGCCAGAGAGGAATTCCTTCTGGGAAGCCCTGCTGGCATTTGGGCCCAGCACAAGGCTGTGGGTTCAGCAAAGCACAGAACACTTGCCAGATGAAGGGTGGGCAGTGGGAGCCCCATCTCACACCCAACCCCTGTGCAGGGAGGGACAACCACCCCACAAACACCAGGAAAAGCAGCAGCAGAGGGGTGGGAGTGCAGGGGCACCATAAACCCACCCCAAACTGGACCTACCATTCCCCCTCCTCCTCTCCCCCCTGTGCTGAGCTCTGTGTGCACAGTGCAGGTGCTCCCAAAGTCCCCAGATCAGGAGGACAGGGACAGGACAGGACAGGACAGGAGGCACGACGGGCTCAGCTGGGATGTCACACCTGGCACATCCTCCTAATGGCATTCCTGCCCTGGAGCACTTGCCTGGAGCACCCCGGGGGCCTCGGAGCCTTGTCCTTGTTCTGCTCCTCAGCAGCAAACTCTGCACCTCTCCCTTCCTCCTTCATTTAAAGCCGTGCTTAATTACTGCATGGCTGAACTAATGATGCTGCAATTAAAAACATTTAGGGTTATTGCCAATAAGGTGGATTCATGAAGTTGATTAAAAAATGTTTGCTGAGGAACATGATGAAAGAGGGGAAATAAGCAAACAGGCAGAAAGATGAAAATGGAAGTGAGAAAATATCCCCTGCTCAGGCAAGATGGTCCTGTGGAGAGGCCACAGCCACCCTTCCTCCTTCACCTCACCTGCAACAAGAGCCCCTTCACCTCCCCAAGACCCAGGCACAAAAAGATCATTTCACCTGACCCACCTAGAAGGAGAATTATAGCAAAATTATCTCAAAGACAGAGATTAGGGGGAATCCATCTTCTTCTTAACTAAACTCACTATAATAAAGCAGTGGCCTTTCTTCAGCCCTTGAGGGGACAGGTCCCCAACAGCCCCCCTGCCAGGCTGGTTGGCAGCAGAACACCAGGGTTGGTGTGGGGAGACACAGCTCGGGGTGCAGGGCAGGGACCCCCCTGCAGCCCCTGCAAGCACAGGAGCTCCAGGAGGGTGTCCCAGGTGTCCAGGGAAATGCTCTCTGTTACCTGAGCTCACCAGCAGAGACACAGCCCTGCACAGATGCAGCTGCTCTGGGGCTGCCACATCCCTGCTGACTCTGTGTCCCCACATGTCCCTTATCCTCACAGACCCCAAAGCCCACAGAACTCTGCAATGTGACCCTACCAGCCAGAGGGTCCTCCCTACCCAAACCAGTCAGTGCCTGAGATCCCAGAGCTGTGAACACCCAGGGCTGCCCCCTGATGGGCTCCCCCTCCCTGGCTGGGAAGTGGCACCTCCAAACCCTGAGCCTGGGAATTGTCTGGGAGCTCAGTCCCTCCACTCCTCCCACGTCCCCAAAGGTGAGGCTGACTGTGACTGGCACCTGATGGAAGTATGTGCTGCTCGTGAGAAGGAGCTGAAAGCGTTTCCTTATGCACACACACAAGTGGCATTTTGCTGGATTTAGGGAAGTAGGCAAGACGTATTTGTCTGCGGAGGCTTTGCACCTTCGGCAATTATGTCTGCAGTCTGCAAAACAACAGCAGCAGGGCTGCAGCAGGGAGGGAAAAAATTCTATCATGTCAGAATAATGAGATCTGTGATTTCAGCACTTACTGGGTCAGAGACACACGCAGTGTGTTATCTGTAATGCTTCCCTCTGACATTCAGGGAAATTGCATTTATGCAGAGGACACGAGGCACCGGAGCACAGGGAGTGCCCCTGGCAGGGGATGCTCTGTGCTGGCCTCCCCTGGCCCAGTCCTTTGGGCTCCTGGGGTCCCCCCAGGTGCCAGGAGGGAGCACGTGGCAGCCCAGCCCTTGTGCCTGTTGGCTTTACACCCTCACCAAGACACAGGGGGCCCATGTCTGCAATGGCAGGGCCACAGTGGGCCCAGCAAACAGGGATGTTTGTGCCCCCAGAAGGGGCTCTGGGGGCTCTGGGACACTGGGGGAGCAATGACAGCACCTTCCTCAGCCCATCAGGGTGTGTTGGATGAGTTTCAGATCCAACGGCCCCACAGCAGTGACAAGGAGTGATGGGTTATCCTGACACCTCCCATGGTTTTAGGTTTAACCAGTGGGTCAGGAGGGTGCAGAACAAGGGGGGGGAAGAATCCAGGAGGACACTGCCCCCAGCACAGACCCACTGTCAGCCCCAGCTCGGCTGGGATAGAGGGGAATGGGCTGAGAAGCACAGCTAAACACAAAATACAACTCAAGGAGTGGGTTGTTTCAGGGCCGAATTCTCAAGGAGACAAAACACCATTTTCTCATAACCTGGAAATACTCCATAGGCATTTTTTAAGTTTCAGAGAAGCAACTTAAAACCAGAGGAATTCCTTCTCCTACCCTCTCCCTTCAGAAACCCAGAGTAGTGAAACTCAAAACATTTTGCTTCAGCAATTAAAATCTTGTGTTTTCATCCAAACCAGCTTGTTTTCTACCAGAAAAACAGTTTTCTGACAAAAATCTATTTTCTGATAAAAAACAACCAACCTTTGAAATGAGAAACAAGCCAAGGGGCTGTGGGAGGGAGCCCTGCCCTGGATGCCTTTGGTGTGCAACATCCCACAGAGGTTCCAGGACTCCAGGGCTGCTCATGGCCACCACCACTGGCCAAACCACCACCTAGAAACTCTTTTCTGAAAAAGAACATAATTTTCTGCTAATGATCTGAGCCCTCAGATGATACGAGGCCTTGGACTGGGAGCTACAGAATAATTCACAGTGGCACTGGTTGTGCTCCTCTGTACTTCTCACCAGCCAGGGGCTTATTACAGCTTTTGCTTCTTGCTTCCCACCTCTTTCTTTTTCTCTTTCCAGCAGAGGAAGAGAACCATGTAGAGATTAAAAAGATCTTGTTTTCCAGCTGTTTAAAGCAGCCTGAAACACAGACCTGCGCCAATACCCAGGATCAAACCTCCCACTGTGGGAGAGGCAGTTCCAGCCCAAGGCCAGCTCTGAATTTTGCCAATAGCTCCTATATTTACAGTTTTCCTTGAGGGCTTTCATTACAGGCCACAGAGCTTTTGCAGGCAGGGTCTGGAGTTTGTCTTGGACTTGATCTGCAGAGCGTGGGGCTGCCTCTGCAGGAAGATGTTTCTGGATGGTTCTTGTGCAAGACACAGAGAAAGGAGGAGGAGGAGGAGAAGGAGAAGGAGGGGGGACTGTGTTGCTGGGTCACCCCCTCATCCTCCACCTCCCAGGGGCCTCCCAGGCACAGGACCTGAGAAAACCACTCCAAAGTGACCCTGCAGGAAGGATTGCTGTGCCATGGGCGATGCCTTCCAGCAGCACAGCAAGCACTAACACGAGCATTTTAATTTCCAAGCTGAAGCCACGAGCCCTTGCTGCCCAGCAAGGCTGGTTCACAAGAACTCCCAATATTACAGCAACCCCCCCAGGCAGCATGAAGGGTGTTTGATCTCACAGAATCACCATGGAATGCGTTGGGTTGGGAAGGACCTTGAAGACCATCTGTGCCAAATCCCCTGCCATGGGCAGGGACATCTCCCACTTGAGCAGGTCCACCCAACCCGGCCTTCACCTCACTGATAAAACCTCAGACAGGGAAGGATGACTTTTAGGCACGGCAGCACCTGCCTGTTGCTCCTGGGCAGGTAGAACCTGTGCCAGCCCCACGGATTCCAAGGCCTTTCTCTCCCAAGAGCAGTGCAGGGCAGTGGGGCTGCTCCTGAGCCCCCCGTGGGTTTGGGAAGGGCACAGCCAGTGGCTGCAGCCGGGTGTGACGGGGCTGGAATCACCTCACAGCAGCCTGGAAAGCTCCCGCTCGTCCGGCTGCTGATCTTTTGGGCAATTATTTGGAAGTAATGAAAGTGAATGCATGACATTTAAAAAAGAAACTCTGCTGTCAGCAGGAAAGCTGCCACATTCCTCCTGCACCTCAGAGAATACGCTTAGCTTGAAATAATGTTCATTTTAGCAGAGTTGTAAATTACAAGTGTGTTGGGGTCTTGTGGGATTTATTACCATTTGGAAAGAGGTTAGAGGCCTTGTGCTGTTGCTGCTGCATCTGGTGCACGCTACAGAGCTGAATTTGGAGGCAAAAGAAAGCACCTTTTATAGCTCATCCCTGGTGGCTTGTATTGCCACCATTACCGACACACACACCAGCTCCAGCAGGAAAGAGGAAGGATTTAAGAATCCCTTTTCCCAGTCGCTCCCTGTCATTGATCCATCGTGACCCAACCCCTCTGGGCTGAGCCTGGAGTGAGGCAACCAGCCCCAGAGCAGCTCCAGCCTGGGGTGCTGGGCAAAGGCTGCAGCTCCACTGGGATGGCTCTTTAATTTTCTCAGGTTTATGGTCTTTTTTTTTTCATTGCAGGTGTTTCATAAAAATGCAGCCATGGACCTGGCAGGAAGCAATAAGCTTCAGCTTCCTCTGCATGAACCAAAGGGATTTCTGCCTCCCTCCTGGCAAGGATGGAGTTGTGCTAATGTAAGATTAATGCTCTGCAATCCTGACCCTGCTGTCTTCAGTCTGTAAATGCTGAAGGGTCACCTTTAGTCCATGCCATTAGTGATTAATTAATCTCAGTGTTTATTTGATCCATCCCTTTCAGTGAGAATTTCTGCACTAACACATTTTGATGCTTTTGCTCCCTCCCTTTACATGCTGTTCCCCATCAGAGCTGTGAAGGGGTCCCTGTGATAACCTGAAGGAAGCAGGACTCTGCTCCTGGATGGGAACCCACACCAGGAACACAACCACAGGTCCACAGGGACAGCCAGAAGGAGGCTGAGGAGAAAGGAGGCTCTAAACCCATATCAGAGAACACCAGACAAGGAAATGAATGTCAGCACAGCAGGGTTGCTGAATTCCTTGTGAGTTTCTGTGCCAGCTCATATACCAGAGATTGATTTTTCGACTTTGACCAAACTAGTTTTCCCTTGAAGAGGGGGCTGTTGGCTGAGGAACTCTCACCTGGGGAGCGCTGGAACCAGGTGGTGTTATGGTAGGTGGGAGCTGTGGGGAGGGGGCTGCTGTGGACCCTGAGGGAGGAGCTCCTGCAAAGGTGAGGCAGCAGCACCTCTGTCCTGCAGGAGCAAACCAGGGCTGTGGCACCTGGGACAGGAAGGAAGTCCTTCCATGTGGGCTCAGGGGCCCTGGGGAACAGTGGCCTCCTGCACAGAGCAGCTCCACCATCAGGGATGAACATTCCCAGTGCTGTGTGGAACAACCACAACCTCCGTGGCAGCCCCAGGCTGGGGAGGCTGCA
Source organism: Calyptomena viridis (assembly GCA_013390005.1). Classification (NCBI taxonomy): domain Eukaryota; kingdom Metazoa; phylum Chordata; class Aves; order Passeriformes; family Eurylaimidae; genus Calyptomena; species Calyptomena viridis. The sequence continues at coordinate 68,120 of WEIV01003911.1, forward strand.
GGGGCCAGGCTGGGTGGTTGGCACCCAGAGAACACTGATCTCAGTGAGAGCTCCAGCTCACCAACAGCTCCCCAGTCCAGGGATGGGATTTTCTTAGATCCTGAGCTCTCCTCCCCATATGTTTATCTCTGTGAATCCCATTAATCATGCTCTGTGCCTGGACAGTTTATAACACCACATCCATCCTCTAAGAGCTGTTATCGTACACCCTGAAGATCTGTCAGATAAATAGCCAGGTCAGCTGCAGCTGTTCCAATATCCTGAAGAAATCAGATTTATCATTTTAGATTAAAAAAACCCACAGAAGCACATGCACCAGAAGATCCCCCACCCTCCTGTGGGCTGGCTGGGAATCTGTGTGTCTTGGCCCTGCAGGTCCTGCTGCTGCTGCCTTCCATCTGCAGCCTGTGATAAATGGCTGCAGGGTGCCAGGTACAGTTCAATGTTGAAAAATCCCAATATGTGACTGAGGCATCTCATCACAAGTCATTAATCTAAAAGGAGGCCAGTGCCAGGACAAGGCTCTCACTCACTCCATCGTCATCTGGCCCCGCTCGGCACAGGCGCTGCCAGAGCAGGGAAGAGGGAAGGGAAGGCCCCTGCCATTTTCCACTCACATGGAAAGCACTCTCCGGGCCATTAACCCTCTCTGCAGCCCAGAACTGTGCCCCGAGCCCTGACACCCGAGGGGAGCCCTGAGCACCAGCTCCAGAGAAGCCGTGGGGTGGGTGATGCTCAGCCCGGCACAGCCCCTCAGCCACCGTTAACCCTTTCATCCACATGAAAAGGCTGTAACACCAAGGAAGTCCTTCCATGTGTAAATCAGCACGGCCCAGGGAATGCTGCAGGAACAGCCCTGAAGAGCAGAGCAACACTGGCTCCCTCGGGGCTGGTGCCCATGAGCCTCGTCTGTGGCCACAGGGATGCCCTGGGGTCAGAGCAGGACACACCTCTGCAGCTACAGAAAGCAAGGCTGGGCCATCCAGGCATCCCTCCGTTCTCCCAGGCCTTTTTCTTGTGCTGTGATTGCAGGTCCTTGGAAAGCCCCCGGATGCCAGCAGGAGCTCCAGCCGGGGCTTCCAGGGCTGGGTCCCTCTGTGCCCACGTGGTGGCCCATGTCCCTGGGGACCGGCCAGGCCCGGGGGATGCTCTGCCTTGCCCAGAGGCACCAGACTCTCTCTGGGAAGCCGAGCGTCCTGCCAAGGTGCCTCTCCCCCCCTCTGCACCAGTCACATCCCGAGCCGCGTGCCTGGTGCCAAATTGAGTTGTAGCCGTGAATTATTTAGAAGCATCAGTGGAATATTGTTGTATCAGTAACGCAGACTATCAGTTTGTGGCCTTGGGGCTGCCTCAGTTACGCACTCCATCACTATTTTCTCTCATGAATAATGTAGGAGTGGAATTACTCTGCATGTAGAGAATTCATACCCTGAGAAAACAAGGTTGCTCCAAAATTAATTTTCCGTACTAAAAGAGCGACAGAAAATCAATTAATCGCATATTATTCTATACGGAGACAGAGTAAGGGAAACAGGGAAAATGGCTGTAGCTATACATCAGCAAACGCTGTATTGGCAGAGAGCTTTGCAGGGAGGTGAGTTACAGCCAGCTACAAAGAAGGGAAATATATTCTGCCCGAGAGAGCCCTCGAACATCAGACGCCGGCGCTCACATGCAGCCGGCTGGGCGCTCGCTGCGTTCCGAGGAGGAGCCTTCAGGCTCTCGGCTCCTTCCTTTGTCCTGCCACTAGCGGGCTCAGCTCCCAGCCTGGCAGCACCCAGGGAAGCTCGTTTTCCAGAGGTGCCCGGCCCTGGCTGCCTGTGCTGAGCACCGGGAGCTGCCCGGAGGCAGCGCGGGGTCCCGCGGCTGTGGGGATGCAGGGATGGGACTCAGGTCGGTACGGGAACACTGAGAATTCTCAGGAACTGAGAATAGGAGTTTAGAAATCTCCTGTGAATAAAGCCCCTGCTCCTGCATCATGGAGCTGGAAACCCTGGGAAGGGAGCTGGTGCTTCACAGAGCTCAGCCCCGGCCCCGCCTGGTGGACGCAGAGCTCTCGTGGTCAAAGCCACCAGCCCAGGAGCCCGGCCCTGCTCCTGCCCCTGGCCCCAATCCACCACACAGGCCTTCATTTTCAGCTGTTTAACACAAATAGTAATGAGTCATTGTAGACCAGAGCTGAGAGACTTAATTAATATTTAAAATTGCTTTGAGTCTCACAGCAGAGCAGAGCATCGTTCCTCAAAGTACTTCTGGAAAGGAGGGAATGCTGTGAAACTGATGCAGATACAGGCCCAGATCTGGATCAGCACAGAACCTTCACAGGAAGAGAAAACCTCCGATTTTTCCAAATCCAAAATATCAAAAAAGGCGAAAATAAACCGGTGTATTTTGTATTTCAGCCCAGCAACCACACACTATGGCCTAGCTATCATAGAATGACGGAATGGTTTGGATTCCATGATTCTTCTCTTGTTCCACCACTCTGACACAGGCAGGGACACCTTCCACTAGATCAGGCCGTGCCAAGCCCCATCCAACCTGGCCTTGGACACTTCCAGGGGCCCTCTCCAGCTCACAGCTCTGCTCCTCAAAGTAGTGGTTTTTTTCCTACCTTGGAGGACAAAAAAAAGGCTTTCAGCCTCCAAGAACAGTCGCAGACCTGTGAGTGCACGTGTGTGTGCACACACTTGTGCTGCCTGTGCTGGGCCAGGAGTTTATCTGTGCAAAGGCCACATGTGCACAAGGTACCCCCTGACAGGCGAAACTGCACTCAGCCCCTCCATGAGTGATTTATCTCCTGCTCTCAGAGGCAGAGAGTTCCCCGGCAGGGCCCTGGCGAGCGCAGCATCTCCGTGGGTATGGAAGTGTTTAAGGAGTGTCTGCGAGTCCCCGGCCACAGAGACATGAAAGGGGAGATGCTGGGTGTGATTTATTGCGTGCTGAGCAGTTTGACAGTCACACTGTTTGAAAGCACTGTCCTCTGGCTTCGTCCCTGCCAGGGGATGGCTGGGCTGGGGGAGGAGGAGGAGATTTATGGGGCTGCTCAGCCGCAGATGCAGCCCCTTCCCTCCCACCCCCCGCCAGATGTGGAGCAGGGGAAGATCTGCTCCGGAGGGTGCACTTGGATCCCAAGCCCTCTACTCCGCAGATGTTTATTGACTTATAAATTCAGTCTTTCAAGGAGTCCTCAGAGCACAGAGCTGTGCTGGTGGCTCTGCTCTCCCGGCACAGATGTGTCCCCCTCGCTGGGGACAGTGGCCTTGCCCTGTGATGGTGGAGGGCACACGGGCTCTGGGGCTCAGCTTGTTCTCGAGCAATAACGAAGGTACCAGCTTTGCTCACCTCCTTTTTTGTCCCTGATTTATGGTGAGTGAACCCTCCTCCCTCTCTGTGTCTCCCTGCACAGGGCACGGCCAGTGAGGAGGGTGAATTCATCTCCCTTCTCCCACTGAGCCATCCCACTTCCCCCAAACTGGGCAGTGCCTTAAACCCTGGGAAACAAGGAGAAGTGTCTTTCTGCTCTTGCTTTCTTTGGCTTTTTGGACTCATAATTTCCCTCTGAGTGTGAAGGATGGAAACTTCCTCACACACAGAGAAAAGAGGTCAGATTTTAGGCAATAGCAGGACTCTGGGAGCTGGGATTTTTTCATGACAACAACTTTTTTGAAGTCTGTTTTGTCAGAACGGCCTTCCCACCACCACCCAACTGGAGCTGCAGTCTCTTGGGCTCTGGAGCTCCACACCACGCCCATGGCCTGCAGTGTCCTTTGCTGGAGACCCCAAATCCCACTGTCACTGTTCCTCAAGCATTGATACAGACACTTCAAACACCACATTATTCTGTCCACCCCCTTTAGACTAAATCTGCCTTGGAAAACAAATGACTCTGTTGGGCTCAAAACGCTCCCGCAGCTGACTCTGTAATGAGCTGTTTATTATAGTTCCCATAAGTGAAATCCATTAAGTCTGACAGAAATGCAGCGAAAGTTTACATTCCGTATCCGTTTGAGGGCAGTTCTGAATTAAATTTGCCCCTTCCCTCCTCCACCCCAGCAAAGCTACACATGATACTTAAATGAATTTTCCATCATTATTTTCCAGAAGAATAAGGCTGAACTTGACTGGGCCTTGAATGATTTGGCAAGTTGTCCAACTTGTCTGCTCTGAGTCTAAATTTTCTCTCTTTCGGTGTCAGTTTTCAGGCTTGAAAACTTGAAAGGAAGAAAGGTGGTTTAGGGATGACATTGTTCCTTAAATCTCAGGCGCAAGTGATTTGATGTTTTCTATCCTCCTCTCAAGATTAATCTCAGTGCAATGGGGTTACTGTTACAGCTGGATGGAAAATGAAATTTCCATTGTATGAGAAGTTCTGAGGTTTTGTCTCAAATCTATACAGAAAACCAGTGTCTGTTACTGTGTTATAACTCAACAATTAATCCTCTTCTTGTGTATCAATTACAATATGACCTCAATACAGAATGGTGAAGTCAAAATGAATGATTTGGGGCTTTGAAAAGCAAAATGTTCTCATAGTTTTAATAGGAAAGTTAAACAGAACCTAGCTGTTATCGTGGAACAGATTTTTACTGTTGAATTGTCAGTTTTCCACAGAAAAGCATTCCAGGTACAGTCTTATAATCAGGTTTTACTATTGTTTGTAAGTGCTGTCTAACATGGTGCAGGCCTGGGGGTGTTTTCCAACTCTCCTGACAGCAGTGAGGAAATGGGGCTTGTGTGGAGCAGTAAAAGGTGTGAACAGGGCCAGAAGAGAACAGCCAGGACAAACCGGGCAAGCGGGACCCGAGATAAAAGTCCTAAATCAAGGACAGAAGTCCTTCCCCTTCAGCAGCGCTGGGGGGTTTCCATCCCCCCGGTACCGGGGACTGGGGGTCCCAGAGCTGCAGGAGAAGCAGCTCCCGTTCCCTCTGCAGCCCCGGCCGGAACATCCCCGGCTCCCCTCGGAGAGCGAGATGAGTCTCTTACCCAGGGAACGGCTCTGGAAATCGCAGTGATTACACAAACTGCGCCAGGAGAGGCTGATTGACCTTGGGAAAGCACTTCATACCTCTGCAGATTGTAATCAGGTAATGTCTGTGAAGTGCTCTGAAGGCTTTGGACAGAGAATGTTGTAAGATGATCCCAAAGGCAATAAAAAAGGGAGAGATGCTGTCCAGCCATACACAGAACTGTAGCCTTGAAATTACATTTCCTTCCTCCCCTCTCCTCCTCCTCCGAACGTGGCACCGATTTGTCAAGTGTGGACAGATAATCCAGAGCCGTGTGCCTGGTTTATCACCGGGAATGGCTGGATCACGCCTGCACTGGGCAGAATATAGATTTTGATTAACAAAGATAAATCCCGAGGATGTTTGACGGTTGTATTTTGTAAATCCAGCAAGAAAAGACTAATTTCTCTAGAGTTGTGTGCGGTATGTGTGAGCAGGAGAGCCTGTCTGCATTAGCATATAAATGCAGTTAAAGTGAGACAAATACTGGTGGCTTTGGCAAGCGGGATACCTCTGGAATCAGGAATGTAAACTGTTTAGAAAAGGAAACATTTCTGTTTAAATGTAAGGAAAAGGCGGCTGGGGAAGGTAAACATCCTCCCAGAGCAGAAATCACCATCAGAACGTGTCTGTGTGTGGGGAAAGGTGGACAGGAGGGTTCTGGAGCCGGTACCTGGGCTCTGGGAGCACAGTGGCCTTCGGGAAGGCTCTGGGAAGACGCCCCTGGTCGGGTCATTCCCAGGCATTCCCGGGAGCAGCGATCCCTGCAGAGGGATGTACACACACTGCCGGGGGGAAACTCCACCAAATCCCGGCCCAGCGCTGTCAACTCTCCTTCCAGATGGGGCTGGAAGATTCGGGATTGCAAACCCATCAAGGATTGGGCCACTCCGTTGGCATGAGCTGGACAATTCCCACTGCCAAGGGCTTGCCAGCTCTGAGCACAGAAGTGACAACAGCAATAAGGAACCTTCACAAGTCTTAATTAAGCAGTGACCCGAATTTCCCTCTCTCAGCCTGCAAAGGTTTAAGGTAGAATAAGGCCTACTCTGCAAGACATGTTACCTCTTTAAAACCATCTCCTGCTTGGCTCCAGGGCATGTTTGCATGGGGCAGGAGAGAAGGGAATGCTGGCAGAGGTCTAGTGAGTGCCTGGGTCTGTGGGACCCCCCCTGTGCCCCACAGACACTCACACTCTGCCCTGGTGCAACACCAGCTTTGTCCAAACAGTCAAGATTTTGTCTGTTCATCACTCGGGGTTTGTTTTGGAAACAGCTGTTAGTCCGTGTGGTAAAACAGAAGATGGAAAGTGTCACAGGAATGTGGTTGTCATGTGAAACCTTCCCCAGGAATGGCAAGGAGATTTATATTCTGCATTTGGTCTTAATTTGATGCATATGGCTGCAGATGCCTGAGATTGGGGAATGGCACTGGCAGCCAGGACACATTTTTCAGGGGTGGCCTGTGGCCGAATGCAGGGGGAGAGGCAGCCACACCATCCACCCACCCTGGGCAGGACTGACCACCCCGTCCCCCTGGGCCCTGGTGGCAATGAGGTGTCCCCAAAATGTCACTCAGGTGTCACTCCCCAAGTCAGGCCCTGAGCTGTTCCCCCTCTGTGCATCCTGGTACCCTGCTGCTGCCCCCACACACCAGAGGCTCCAGGATGCACAGCACCCACCCAAGGACACCCAGCTCTCCCAGAATCTCAGGTAAAGCACCCCAGTCCTTTCCTACCCATCTGCTCACCACTGGCCATTGCTTCCTCACTACATTTTTAAACAATTCCCCAACTATCTCATGCCCTGGTTTGCCCAGGGGTACCAGGAGCAGGCAGGCAATGCAGAATTATGAGTTTAAATGTTTTTCCCTCCCTCCCTCCCTGCTTTTCTTTTGGGAAAAAACCCAACCAACCAACCACAAACAAACCCAAACCAGATGTGCCCTGTGTGCTGTGAATGGAGTGGGAATCTCATGAGTGGCCCTGAGATAAACAAGGCTGGGCTTGTAAAATGGAGGCTGGTGTTGCATGAGGAAGGGAAGAGGGGTGAGAAGAGGATCTCATTTTGAAAGAATTAGAAAAATGTGATGTAACTCCTTTAAAAGAAAGGAAGAAAGAGGGAGAGCAATGCAGAGAATGCCACAAAAGTCATGTAGGCAAGAGTGTGCAGCTGGTTGAGCTTGAAAACAAATGATTTTAATCAGCTGCTATTCAACTTCTGTCAGCTCTGATTTACTGTGTGCAGCCAATTAAGGTTTTTGGGGGGCTCAGAGGTTGGGAGTGAAACACAAAAGCGTCTTGTTGGAGGACAGGAACACAAACAAGAGCAGGAGAGGGGCTTTCCCTGCCCTTCCTGAGAACCCACTGGTGTTCTCTCCCCACCCACACAGCCTGGCCAAGGAGCTGGCACAGCCCCACGGGGGGCTCACAGGTCTTTGGGCATCCTGGCACCAGGGGTTTCTCTGCCAGCCCAGGCTGGGGCTGGGTGTGCCCTGGGCACAGCCCCTTCCCCAGGGCCAGCCTGCCCACCCTCACTGCAGCCCCAAGAGCCTGGAGCAGTGCTGAGGTTCCTGGGATGCTCCACATTCTCTGAACCTGTACAAAACTCAGCTGAGAAGCTCGATAAAAGGAGCAGAGGACTTTCAGATGTGCTGTGATTAAATGGGATACAGTCCCCAGTGATGGAGCAGCAGAACAAGTGTGATGCTCACCAGATCCCTCCAAGTTTCCTTTCCCAAGTTCCCTGCAGCTCCAGCACCAGTGACCTGCCTGGTCACAGCTCCCTGAAAAGGGTGTTTTTAAACTTTATCATTCTCACATAATCTAAAAATGACACAATGACTCGAGGTATCTCCCCCTCTCGGATCATCACTAATATATTCAAGGCAAACAGTTCCAGTAGGGCTGTGTTATGAGCTTTCCACAATTAATTAGTCCAGCTAAGCAATGAAGAAAATTAAAAAGAAAAACTATCTTCCCAAGTACAGAGCTATCTGGGTGTTTGCACAACTCCCACCTTAGTGGCAGATAATAGTCTGGAGTCTTTGATCCTCTAATAACTCTTACAACCATTAGTAGTGTTGAAACGCTCCAGGCTCTGGCTCCTGGCAGTGCCTGCTCCAGGGATGTGCCGTGCAGAGCAGATGTCTCACCGTGTCCCACAGATTATGGTGGGCTGGTCCTGTTTGCCCTGAGATCTGCAGTCTCACTCAGCCCAGAGCCGTGTCACCCTGCTGTCTTTGTTCCTCCTATTTAGCACTTTGATTTGTGCAGCTCTGCTAAGAATCTCCCTTGCAGCTTGTTGACTTATCACTCATCCCCGTGAGTTCCCATTCTCTCTTCTCCTGACAGCTTTGCCTAATGTACTTATTCATTCAATTTAAATAAATCGAACAGGGGCCTATGACAGCCGATAAGTGAGTCACACAAGAACAAACAGAAGGGAAGCACTGCAAATAGTCAAATGTCAAGTAGGAATGGAAAACTGTCCCTATAGCTCCAGCGAACCTTAGATGTCTAATATTTATGGCCAATTGATGTCATTAGAAAGTAAATAAGCCCTCTTATGCTGCATTACAAAAGATTAACTGCAAGCAATGGAGTTTAAATAGCACAGATAAGTGCAGATGGAAATAAACCTGTTTAAAGCTGGAAATATTTGCTGAACCTCCTTGCTGCTTTTAAGATAATTGATCTCTGTATATCTGTATTGAATCTCACCATAAAAGCTTTGAAACGTCTTCTGGCAGAGCCCAGCTCACTCGTGACTCAACCTCTCCTTATCTCTCCAGATTGCAGAGGGTTTTTTCATTCCTCAGCACACTGGGTGGGAGCTCAGGGCCAGTGTCAGCACTTCAGCACTTTCCATCCCGAGATGCTCCGGGCTGGGGTCGTTCACCCTCTGGTGGAGAACCACCAGCTCCAGCCCTGGCCCAGCCCCACTTCAGACCCCCGAGCCAGTGTGGAAGTCTCCAGCTCTGCAATCTGCCCAGCTTCAAAGGATGTCAGGGAAATAAATAGTCTTTTCGGTTACTGAGCGAGTTCCAGCCGAGGAGCTCTGACACAGAGCGATATTAATGAGTTACATTTTGCTGATAAGGAGAGTCAGCGAGGGAGGAAGGAAGAAGTGATTTGCTGCCTCGTGTCCACACTGATCTCTGGAGCACATCCCATCCAGGGCCGTGCCCGTTCCAGTGCAGCCCCGGGCTGGGCCAGCTGGGAGAGCCCGGGGGGCTTTGGGGTGTCTGTGCCCAAACCCACCCCAGGTGAGGGCAGAGGCACAGGGGACGTGCCCGTGGGGACGCCAAGGGCTGCTGAAAGTGGCATTTCTGCAGTGCTGGGTGAGCCCTCGAGGAGGGCGAGTGGGGGACACGTGGCCAAGGCAATAACTCAGCACCGAAGGCAGGGGCAGGTCCCACCCCGGGGGCACCATCTGCAGCAGGACTCGGTGCCAAGGCAGCGCTGCACCACTTCCCCACTGCAGAAACATTTACTTGATCCTCCAACTCTGCTTTCAGGATGATTAATCTGCGCCGGGCTGTGTGTTTAGGCTCTCCATAAAGGCAGGTGCATGTGTTGGTGTGCTGCTGCTGTCAGGGCCCGTAATGTGAGCGTCTGTTTTACAGCCCAATTGACAGCAGCATTGTTCTGGCAGGGTTACAGCTCTGACATGTGGAATCAATCTTTTTAACCTGTCAATTAATCAGTGGGCAGCTGTCAGCCCAGCTGAAAGGCCTGAAGGACAGTGCCCTTTCAATGGATTATACTGGATGCTCAGTGGAGTAAAATTGAATGCTTCAGTCTGGGGAGCTCTCCCTGCATCCAGAGCAATGTTCCATCCCTCCTTTCCTGCAGGGAGCAACACCGGGCCCTCCTGCCCAAAATTAGCTGGGGAAGGATGACAATGAGACACCCTGGCTGTGTGTGATGAGTGGGTGAGACACCTCCAAAACACACCCACAGGGCAGGGCTGGGCAGATCTCCTTCCCAGAGGCTGGCCAGGCTGGGGAGGTGTGTGGGATAGACCCACTTCTGAGCAACGTCCCTGTGCCTGGTCCCCGCCTGCATCACCCTGCAGCTTCCCATCCCACAGCAAGGGGAGCCTCTCCAGGTAATTTCCTCCTGCAGTTCCTCTCTGTAATTTGCCTGAGGGGTTCGGTGTCTCCTGCCATTTCCTTGCTATTCCCAAGGATGTTTTCCACACCAGAGAAGAGGAAGGTACATGAGGGAGCTGACACTGCTCTGTAACACAATTTCCCTTTTCCCACAGCACGTTGGGATTCTCCCTATCACCTTGGGAGCAGGTGTTGGAAAGGGGACAGCAAACATTCCCCTCAAAGTGACTCGGAGTGGCCAAGGTCCCCTGGCAGGGAGCAGCTCCAGCAGGAAACAAAAGCATAACCTTGAAAATGCAGCATTTCCCCAGCCCCCTCAGCCTAATGTTCTGTGGTGTTAGTTGAGCGGCCACTAATTTGATTCATATGAGAAGCTTGACCTTATTCCACCAAGTGTTTTCCAGCCTGGATTTCTCTAACTGCTTGTTTATAGAGAGTATATGGAGCATTTAATGTTTTTTCAGCTGTTTAGGAACTTGATTTTTTTTTTAAGGCAGTCCCAAGAGAGCAGGGTACAAGGCACAGCCTCCCCCTCCCCTCCCAGCCATCAGGGTGCCAAAACCTCCTTCCCTGCTCTGGTGCTGGGCTGGGAGAAAGGATAATTTATTTGGTGGCTGCATCATTACGTGGAGGTGACTCCAAATGCTATTATCTTTGTTTAGCACAAGCAGGGAGCAGTTAGAGCTCTTGGGGTAATCTATCTTAGGATCAAAAAGCTATGGAGACACAGAAAAGCTCTTCTCAAGCCTTAATCTCTCAGCACCATCATTTTCTCAGCTGAGGAGGGGCAGGGACCTGGGTGCCAATGCCTTTCCTGATGATTTTAGATGATTGATCTTTCTAAACTGCTTTTTGTCTTGCTTGCCATGCAGACATGGATAGATGGAGCATTTATAGATTATCCCTGTGTGAGATGGCTTTGGACAATTAGTCACAAGCTAAGGAGTCCCCTCCTGGTTTTCAGCAAGGGGAACACATTAAAGGGATCACGATCTGCAGGTCTGGGTGCCAATCATGTGAGAAGGAATGGCAGATTGTAATGTGGGAGGCAGGCACTGACCATTTGTATAAAACACCTGATTATCTGCCACAGGGGCTGGGGGAACCTGCCTAAAAAGCAGTTTGAGATTGTCAGGACTCTGACAAAAGCACAACACACCTTCAGAGGAAAGCTGGATGCCAACGAGCAGCAAGGAGGGGAGGAGATGTGCAAGGAGAGCAGGTCTGGAGACAAACCTTCAGAGGGCATTGGCTCCCAGACCTCTCCCAACAGCCACTGTTTTCACTTGATTTATTCTCTCATTGCACTGCAGGAAATAGAGAAATATTATCTCCTGTTTCCCACTGAGCTGAGATGGAGAACTCAGCCAAGGTCATGGAGCAACTGAGAGGCACAGAGTGACTGAACCCAGGTCCCTGTGCCCACCTGGGCAGCCTGGCTGAGCTCAGGGAGCTGGGCTTGGAGAGCTCCTGCCAGTCCTTTGATGAGAGACACTAAGGAAGAGCAAATAGCAATTGAAATATTTTCATCCAAGGCCCTGGTATAAAAAGCAGCAAGTCTAAGCACCAAATGGCTCCTAATTTGCACCTGACTCTTTTAATCAAATTGAGCTTTCAGCCCTAATCCTAAACCAGGCTTTTCAGAAAAGATTGCAGAAAGATTATTCATCAAGAGGAGTGGAAGCTCAGAGAAGTCATTAGCACCTATTCTTTTGACAGAGGAAAGACGAGGTGACCTGTTCTAGAGCTCAGCTCAGCCCGGATCCTCCCTGTCCCTGCCAAACCTTCCCTGCTGCAACTCTGCTCCTTTACACCCCACTTGTCAGTGGGGCACCTGCAGCAGCAGGTGTGTGGGGCAGGAGTTTGGGAGCTGCAGAACCTGCGGGTGTGGGATGGAAGTGATGGCACAGCCCGGGCCCCTCTGCTGGCCTGGCAGGGGGTGCAGGGAGGTGCAGGCACAACTCGAGCCCAGACAGTCCAACAGAGTCCCCACAGCCCCGGGGGCTCTGCAGGGACACAGACCACCCACACTGGGGTTACTCAGCTCTGTCCCTGCTTCTCTCCACCCTGGGGTACCTACCCCAAATGGAACCCTACGAGTCAACTCTCTCCCACTATTACACCACTGACTTGGATGCAGTGGTACCTCCCGATGATTTAGATGCCAAACGGCCTCTCTTTCAGACACAGAAACAGGAGGATTTTAAGGTGAAATTGTCAGATCAAAGTGAGTTTACAGAGCTCCTTTAAACAAATTTTTACAATAATAATTTCTCAGTGCAGTGTCTGCAATAAAAGCCAAGAGATGAGCTGGCCAGGGAGCGAGCCCTGGCTGTAAATCAGAGCAGGGCCTGTGCAGCTCCTGCACTCTGCCTCCCTGGTTTATGGTGTCATCCCAGTCCCAGAATCCCCGGAGTGAATTACAGCCTCGCAGGCAGCGGGTGCCCATCTATTATCCTACATGTAAACAGGTATTCAAATAGCAGCTTTAGAGCCTTCTCCCTGGCATTTAATCATGCCTGTAATCTAACCCCAGCCCTTGCCAAGGTCACAGCTCTGATTGCTCCTGTTCCAGCACCGCGGGTCTCAGCCAGCAGCACTGACAGCCTCAGACAAGCTGATTGTCCCCCAAATTAACTCTGATGCTCCGTGCAGAATAATTCAGTAGCAACACGGTCTAATCAGCCTCCATCCCCATGGCAGAAGGGGCATCTCAGGGCAGGAGCTCAGAGCTCTTCAGCCTCCATGGCTGGGATGGGACATCCTCCAGACCTGCTGTGGGCTCTGCCAGTCTGGTAGGGACCTTCCCAAGCCTTTTTCCTGCCTCTTAATCCTCACCTTGTCAGCAAGTGCCAAACCACAGCCCAGGCTTTGTCCTTCAGCTGAAAGGAGAGTTGCCTTGGATGGCCCACCCCAGTCTTCCATAAGTGACTTTCCCTTCCCAGCCCACCAAGAGCAAGTCCTGGGGGTGCACAGAACACTTGGTGCCCTTGTCCCACTGCACACCTGGAATCACAGGTACAGGGAGCATCACACACAGCAGAACAGCCCAGACACAGACACATGCAGACCCTGTCCCACACTGAGCCCAAGACAATGAGATTTGAAGGTGCTCAGTAAAACCTTTTAAAGGATCCTTGAAGCAGAATCAATAACCAGTTCATCATCCTCCCTGCTTCTTTTTCCCCCGTGACACCTTTTCTAAAAAGCAGCTGAGAAATTCCTCAGTCACTGCCCAACTAGCAGGTAGTAAATCTGCAGAATACAAAGATGATTTTCATTTCCATTGGGTTACTCTATTTTTCTCTCTAAATATTTCAGAGGAGTTCGATTCACAGCTTCTCCTTTGACGTTAAAAGAAAATAATAATAATTTTTTATTTAAAAGGTAGAGAGCAAAGCCCCGAGCGCCGGGGCCTCTGTATTGTGTTTCAAATGGTTCCCAGCTTCATTACCAGCTCTAAGCAAGTTCTGTATACATCACCTGCTTTAATTCAGCAATATCATCAGTGTCAATGGGCATCCAGCGCCTGCCGGCTATTGGTCATCTGGGCCTGACACAAACTCAATAAATACTCCATAACCCCTGACAGGCGGCAGCAGATTAGCCCGGAATGAGCGATTGCCCAACCAACACCTGCTGAACCAAATCACCGCCGTGAGTGATGGGCCTGCACCCAGCTCTGACCACAACGCAGAGCAGGGGAAGAATGATTTTATACTTGAAGAAAAGAATTAGAGAGGGTGGCTGGAGTGATTGGAAAACCTTCACGAGGCTGCTCAGCCCTTCCTGCCCCCCCGGCAGGTCGGTGTGAGCTGACCACAGGTTCCAACAACACCAGCAGGTTTTATCATTCTATACATTATTGATGTTGCCAGCAGCGACTTCATTTCATGTGCTACCCTATTATTGCTGTAAATTATTATTTTAAACTCTTTGGTGAGACTTAACCACTGCTTAAAAATCAGCACTTATTTAAAGGTACCAGTTTGCAAATGGAGCTTTGGGTGTGGCAGAAAAAGAGCCTCCACTGCTGATCCCAAACACCAACCAGAGCTCAAAGCACAGCACTGAGAGCCAGGTCTAGGCACCACGAAAGGTCTTGGAAAACTAGAGGAGCTGAAACTCTGGTGTCCTTTGCAGTCCTGAATTGCTACTTGCCTTGGGCAAATAGAATCATAGAACCACAGAATGGTTTGGGTTGGGAGGAAACTTAAAACTCATCCCATTCCCCTCCCTTGCCATGGGCAGGAACACCTTCCACTAAGACCAGGCTGCTCTAAGCACTGTCCAGCCTGGCCTTGAAGTACTTTGCAATCTGATTTTTGAAGTGTTCAGCTCCCAAGAAAACCACAGGCAATATCAATGCACCAAATAAATGGAGCTAAATCAGAAGGGCCGTGTCCAGCTTTGAGCATGTGGCTCTGTCACTGCCTCAGTGTCCCTGGAACCTGGTCAGGAACTATTTCTCTCTGCTCAGGGGCTTTTTGATCTTCTCCTCCAAAACTAGACATTTTTGGCTCGACTCTTTCCCCATGTCATCTCAGGAGTGATTCTGCACCAGAAGAAACAATCTGGCACAGATCTTGGACTGACTCAATTTGCAGCAGATAATGCTGTCCTTGTCCAGCCCTGCAGCTCAGTGCTCTGGTGGGAAGCTGAGCTCCATGGACCCTCCAGGACTGGTCCTTGGGCTCTATTTCCCAGTGCTTGGCACTGGTCCCTCGATGGGACCTGGCTGTGGGAATGGAGGGCAATGGCCCTGCATGTTTGATCATGTTCCTTTCTGTCTGCTCAGAATCTGTCAGCATTTTCACTACCCGGAATAGCTGTCACTCCAGTTTTGGCTCCAGGATCCTGTTTTGATTCCAGCCCTTATCGAGTTTATCTAGAATCCTTCTGCTCATTTTAAAGAAAAAATAAAAAAGCCACCCAAAAAAATCTCTCTTATTGAAAGTGCTTTTGGAGTTTGTCCGAGTCGGCTCCCGAAGCGCCCTGGGTGGGTTTGATGCACTCCAGCCTAATTGATGTCCCTGGGTTTGAGGAGCTGTCTGGATCAGGGGCCCGCCAAAGTCTCTCAGAGTAATGTGATTTGCTGGAGAGCCCTGGTATAGGTTTGCAGAAACACTGCTGCTCCCACTGCCAGCTTAAATCAGATACCAGCCTGACCTCGGCAAGCAGTGTCTTCTCCTATAAATTTTGGCATCACAGTGAGTTACATCATTCGTGCTGCATTATGTGCTGTTACAGACAAGAAGTCACGCAAGTTAATGTGGCATCTGGCTGGAATTTCAAGGCAAATGCACAAGGCTGGACGATCCAAATCCACCTTTGGCCTTGCCCGGGGCTGGGGCAGAGCTGCTCCCGTGGGCAGGGAGGGGTTTCCAGGCAGGGACAAGGCCCACATTTACTGCTGGAAAGCTTTTCCTCCCCACTCTGCTTTTGACAAGATGAACAGGAATCCTTCATCTCTGGGAGGCACAAGGCTGCTGACTCGAGCTCCAGCTGGGGATGCTCCTGAGCCTGAGCACACTCAGGGATGGCAGTGGGTGACACAGGGAGGTGCCACTCAGCTCACCCAGCTGTGACAGGGCCCCACGCAGCCCAGGAGGGCACAAATGCTCCCAGACACCAACACCTGCACATCTTCAGTCTCATTCACACCACGGCTCCCCAGATTCCCAGCCGGGTACACGCAGGGGGGGACGTGTGCCCTCACATCATCCAGCCTGTCCCCGAGGGATCCAGGAGAACCACCACTCCAGCTCCCCACTGAAGCAGAGACTTTCCAACATGCCCAGGACCTCTTGCCACCCCCGTGGGTCATCCCCAGGCACAGCTCCATGTGTCCCCGGGGGTGTGGGATGAGCCCCAGCACGGGCAGTGCCCCTTCCCCTCCCCACTCCCTCCCCCTGCCGAGGGTGACAGGCCCTCGGGGAGAGAAATCACAGCCTCTCACACACCGGCACTTCTCTCATTCCTGCTTAATTTGCTCCTCGCTGCTTTACAGAACCTCTCTCCAATTAGCCAATTAGGAGATAATTGGATTTGCTCTATCAGGACTGCAGCCCACTGTGGATGCACAGAGCGAGTGCCGGGTCCAGCCCAAATTCCACCCACCTTCCCTGTCCTTCCCTGAAAGGCTGGGACAAACAAGGATCTCAAACAAGGCACCAAACCCCTCATCTCAAACCCAGCACTTCCAGCTGCCTTGCCCTGTATCTCAGGGAGATGCTGCAAGTACAGTTCACAAGTGTCCATTAAGCAGCAAAACCTGAAAGGGGGTGGAGGATGGTTATTTTGGATATATTCAGTTTTCCTAAGAGAGCTGAAAGGGGCACCATCCAAATTTTTCATTTAATCTTGCACAGCAATAAAATACCTCACATAGGTATGATAAAAAGTTTTTACTTGGAGTCATTTTCCTTAATTTAGGATATGTTAAATCCTTCCATCCGATTTTTAGGCTATGTTAAATTATTGATTTTATTATATTTTATGCAAACTGCTGCCCATTTTAATATATGGGAAAAAGAGGAAGACTGGAATTTTCTTTCTCAGTAACACAGAGAGGCAGAGGCACATCTGTGTGCAAACCATGAATTTTCCAGAGAAGAAAATCTCTTCTGGTTTAACTCTAACTGATGGTACAAACACCACTATGTGTCTGAAGGTTTCACTCTCCTTCTGCCAGGAAACACCAAGATCTTGGAAACATCTTGGGATGGAGGAAGAGATGATGGGTGAGGAGGAAACAGACCATAATATTACAAAGCACCTGGTAAAAAACTACAAATGGATCATTGCATTTTCTGTCTACTCGGCTCTGCCTTGAAAGACTTTTTCACTATAATTGTAATTGATGTTTTCCTTCGTCCTTGTAAAATGGTTTAGTGGTTTGGAAATGATTTAAAGGAGGGATAAATATGCAAAATCCGTGCAGGTTCCTGTCAGACTCGGCTCCTCAGCTCCCTTCTCCTTCCCCACAGACACCACAAGGCACCTGGCACTGATGGACCCCTTTGGGCAAGTGATGACATTGTCAGATGTGTGTGACACCCTCAGAACTTGTGATCTGCTCCAAACTGGCCAAAGGGTTGGCTTGTTTGTCTTGGGGATGTTTTGTTGGATCAATTTTAGGCCAGTGCTGCTGGAACCTCACATAGGAGAAAGTTGGATCCTGCCTGTGCTTTGGGCACAAAACTCCCTGAATTTCCACTACTGATTTTCACTTAGCAGAGACAGATAAAGGAATGTGACTGCACAGACACAGCGACTCACAGGTTCACCTACATGCCTTAAAACCTGGCTAAAACATCCCACCCTCCCTGCTGATCCCAGGGATCTTCCTGCAGAATAAACTGGGAGAGAAGGGAACTCTGGAAGGGGAACAGAGTAGGGAACAGTTCAGCCCAAAGTCCCTCAAACTGCTGCAAACTTCTCTGCAGGTGCAAGAAAGGACATGCTTCTAGAGAAGGTAATTTTCAGGTTTCAGGAGTCAAGCTCAGTGAAGTCCTCAAGCCCATGATATGAGAAGATGGTGAGATAAAAGCACCAGAGGACCCTGAGATCCCAGATCCCACCAGAGACCCCAGGGAATGTGTCACCTCTCCTCACAGCACATTTCAGAGATCCCATGGATGGGATCCCAGGAGCAGAGATCCCTGGGCATTTCCTACGAGGCCTCCGTGCTCCTGAAGCCTATTTCCCTGGATTTGATGGCCACAAAGGCTGGAGAGAGGGTTTAAAAGGCTGGAGAGGAGCTTCCAGTGGGCAGGGGGGTGGTGGCTGGCTGAGTGCCTTTGGAAATGAGGATATTAATGGAGCTGAGTTTGTAATAAATTGGAATTTATGGTACAATTAGCATGTAGAACCTCAGATGGGTGTCTCTGTTATTTTAAATCTAAATAAATAACTACATTAACACTACCCCTACCAGTTGTTTTTTGCAGCATAGCCAAGGCCCAAGTAATTTACTAAAAATAATGAGCTGGGCTCAGTCAGGACCAGTAAGACTGAGACAGCTCAACAGGGTTACATTCACAGATATCTTCCAGATGTCATGGGACTGGTGGTGCAGGGGAGCAGCAGAGGAGAAGAAATAACTCTGGAGCCCAACTCAGGCCCCAGCACACCCAGGACAGAACTCAGAGTAAGAACCTCTCCAGGCTCGGAGTCAAATGGCAAATGCCCTGCAGACATTCCACCTTCCTGCAGAATGGCTGCTCAGGAAATCACAGATAGTCCTGAGATGTTGTTGTTGTTTTTATTATTATTATTCTTCTTTTAAAAAGTTCCTTGTGCAGACTGCTGTGCTGGTGACATTCCCTTCAAACTGCAATAACTAACCTGTCACAGCCTACAAACACTGACAATGCAGCGCCGTGTGGGGCTAACTTAATAAACCTCATTTACATTCATTTTGATTCGCTCAGGCATTGAAAAACATTTCACAGGGAAAAAGAAATAAGTAGGAACCTCTCCCAGCTGACATGATGTTTGCTGATATGATACGAACGGACTTAATAGCAGCACGTATGAGAACATGCATTCCTTACAATATTTGCAAATGGGCTTCTTTTTATTTACTTGCTTTTTTTTTTTATTTCCTTTCTCCCTCTCCTTTGTGCTGGTGCCACTTGTGCTGTGGGAGCACTGCTATGACCACAGCTCTGTGCCAGGATATCCCTAAGTGCTGGAACAACCCGTGGGCAGCGTGGGGGAATCACAGAATCATGGAATGCTTTGTGTTGGAAGAAGCCTCAAGGATTATCCTGTTCCACCTCCCTGCCATGGACAGGCAACCTGCTCCTCCAACATGGTGTGTTGGTTCTTGCTCCCGTTTTTTTACTTTTGCTCCATAGTCTGAGGCTCTTCTCCCCAAAAACAGTGAGTTTGTGAGCTGGTCTTCCAGAACTAGGGCAGTCCAACATTTCCAGAGGGAAAGGCCTGCCCAGATCCCATCCCTGGGCTTCAGTATCTCCCTTCCACTGAGCTCAGGCAGGTGGGACTGGCAGGGACAGTGGATAAAGCTGACAAGTGGCAAAGCTGGCAAGTCCTGGATGAAACGTGTTCACTGAGCTCCAAACCTCAGTGTGGAAACCTCCCAAAGTGGTGGATTTTTATGCTCTGTGTATCCCTCTCCTCAAACCCCCAGTGTGCCTTCCCTCCCAGCCCATCCCACCCAGCAGCACACACCAGTTCCCACTGCCAGTGTCACTGGGAGCTGCACAAGAGCCTGCACAGTGTTGGAGGAATCTCAACTGGGCTAAAAGTTTATCTTACCTCCAGGAGTGATAAACACCCAAGGCCTGGTGGTTCTGTTATTTCTGCTGAGCTTTTTCCTGCTGACATTGGTTTAAAATAAACTCCCCTTGATTTACATCTGTCTAAGATCAGAACAGAACAGAAGGAGTTTTAGCAGAACAGGATTCTGCAGNCAGCTCTGTGCCAGGATATCCCTAAGTGCTGGAACAACCCGTGGGCAGCGTGGGGGAATCACAGAATCATGGAATGCTTTGTGTTGGAAGAAGCCTCAAGGATTATCCTGTTCCACCTCCCTGCCATGGACAGGCAACCTGCTCCTCCAACATGGTGTGTTGGTTCTTGCTCCCGTTTTTTTACTTTTGCTCCATAGTCTGAGGCTCTTCTCCCCAAAAACAGTGAGTTTGTGAGCTGGTCTTCCAGAACTAGGGCAGTCCAACATTTCCAGAGGGAAAGGCCTGCCCAGATCCCATCCCTGGGCTTCAGTATCTCCCTTCCACTGAGCTCAGGCAGGTGGGACTGGCAGGGACAGTGGACACCCACCCACAGCAAAGCTGGCAAGTCCTGGATGAAACGTATTCACTGAGCTCCAAACCTCAGTGTGGAAACCTCCCAAAGTGGTGGATTTTTATGCTCTGTGTATCACTCTCTTCAAACCCCCAGTGTGCCTTCCCTCCCAGCCCATCCCACCCAGCAACACACACCAGTTCCCACTGCCAGTGTCACTGGGAGCTGCACAAGAGCCTGCACAGTGTTGGAGGAATCTCAACTGGGCTAAAAGTTTATCTTACCTCCAGGAGTGATAAACACCCAAGGCCTGGTGGTTCTGTTATTTCTGCTGAGCTTTTTCCTGCTGACATTGGTTTAAAATAAGCTCCCCTTGATTTACATCTGTCTAAGATCAGAACAGAACAGAAGGAGTTTTAGCAGAACAGGATTCTGCAGATGAACACACGGGGCTCGTTTGCTTTCTCTTATCTGATTTGCATCACTTCAGGAGACAGTTTAATTTTGAGCACTGAGCAACTGAGAATGGGGAAAAATAAACCCCCAAACCCTCAAAAGGTCTCACAGTTAAGCAAGTCAGAGGTGTGCAGAGCTGGGAAACCTTTTGGGAAGGGGAAAACCAGACCACAAAATGAAAAATAACACCAAGGGGATGGTGTCAAGAAGAAGGTATTTTACCACACGTGCAATTCAATGGCACCTCAGGAAAAACTCACAGCCTGCTTGGCCACAGCACAGCCTGAGCCCACTCAGGCTCTAGGGAAGCCTCACCCTGCACAGATCCAGGCTCACACCCTGCAGGGCACAGGGCAGAGCCCACTTGCCCCCTGCCCGTGCCCAGGGCTGGGCTGTGCCTGGCTGCTGCTTCTGCAGCCACACACTCAGCTCTGTTCCTCCTCCTCCTCCTCCTCCTCCTCCCTGCCTGGCTCCTGCAGCCACCACCTTCCCAGACCTGGGCACATTGACAAAGCAACAGGATGGGGAAAATTGAGTTGTCTCAATCCCCCTTGGGGAGTCTCACTTTGCTGCCTGTATTTGAAAGCGCTCATTTCCTACATCTCCTGATGAGAGTTCCCATCGACCCGTGACCCCGGAATGCCTGTGCCCATCAATAGTGCCTGGTATCTCACTGACAGGGCTATTGACAGCTCCCCCTGCCCAGCAGAGCCGGGCTGTGCTCAGCCAGGACTGGCAGAGCTGCTCCAGGGGCAGGGATGGCTGGGACTGACACTGTCGAGGAGTTTCCTGAGGGAAGACGAGCTCTGTAGGGACCAATGGATGTCCCTGTTGTTCCCCCACTCGGGAAGGGGAGTCTCCACATCACACACAGGGCTGTTCCCCAGGCCCTGGGGCTCAGATGAGCTCCACAAACCCTTCTCAGCTCCATTCAGCCTCTGCTGTACATCCCTGAAAGGAGCCATGACTTTGCCAAGATCCCAATGACCCACCAAGAACTCTCCCACTCTGTCCCTGGCTCATCCATGCCCTGGCTGATGTTCATCCCTCATGCCTGGAACCCCCAGTTCCCACAGGGAAAGGAGACACTGCCCACAGAGCTGGACAAGAGCTCAGGTCTCAGCATCTCCCTCAGACATCCCTCCACTTCCCTAAAGGCTCCTTGTCCTGGGCTCCCTGTCCCAGAAGATGCAGAGCCCCCCATGGCCCTGAGCCCTCCAGCCCCCCCGTGCTCTGCCCACTCCACGTGGGCTGTGGGGAGTGTTTTCAGGAATCCTCCCAGCCCACCCCTCACCCGGGCGAGGAGCTGAGGGGAAAAAATGAAAGAATATTGAACTTCTAATGCACTGTAATTACCAAATGATCCTATCTCAGAAGCAATGGGGCCCCGTGGGATTTATTGCTGTATTAACAGTGGTTTTCCATTGCATTACTTAATGAATAATGTCTAGGCTAATAGCACACACACACCAAAAAAAAAAAAAAAAGAAAAAGAGTGAGAACACAACTCCAGTGTAATTATTATTTCTTCTAATGCAGCCACTTCTTGCATAAATACCCATCTCTCTTTATTGGGTTGTTGTTTAAAAAATGTTTCCTATTAAATTGCCATCGGTGCAAGGCATATATTATGGTTATTACTTTTACTTTTGGTTTACAAAGGTATTTTCCCACTCCCTGCCACTCTTGCACACTTAACTGACCACTCAGCTCCCATCCATGCCCCCAGTGCCACCCTTGGCTCTGCTCCCTGGGTTCTCCAAGGGCCGCCAAGATCTCAGCTGTGCAAACAGCCCAGCCTCTGTTTATTTTGGTAGCCTCACAAAATATTTATGGAGAGTTATTCGAGCAGAAAGGCTGAATGGAGATCATTGCAATGTGTCAAATTAAAGAGTGCTTAATGCTGCCTAATCTCCTGGTAATTGCTGTTGTGGCAGGGATGGCACTGGAGCTGGGTAAGAAAGCTAATGACAGGCTGGGTGAGGGCGGCTCCTGGCACCAGCCACCTCCAACAAGTGGCACTTCTGAGCTACATCTCCATCTCTATATTGATCAAAGGACCCCTCACCATTCCAGCAGCATTCTCACTCCTGAATATCAGTTACCTGTGCAGTGGCAATGCCCCAGAGCAGGTCCCTCAGAGGGAGGCAGCTCATGCCCCACAGAGCTCATCACTGTTTAAAACAAAGCAGACAAGGAAGATTTATCATCCCCATCACAGAGCTGGGGAATTGAAATATCCAGAGACTAAGAAACCCAGCAAACTATAATAATAAATGCTACTTGCAACTGCTGATGCTGATCTGAACTTCAGAGTTGGTGTCACTAATTACTGGGGCAGTGTCTGATTAGCTCTGTGTTTACTGGAGGATTATTGTGCTTATCTGGACACCCCAGGCTCTGATCTCTGAGTGTCAAAACCAGCCACCTGTGGGGCACGTGGGACTTCCATGCCCATGGCTGGCCTTGTTTTTATCCTTGATGGGGTCAGCAGCAAGTGGGTTTGAGGCTGGTTAGAGACAGGCATTGGGAAGATCACTACTCATTAGTTACTGGACATATTTCCAAGTGAACACTGATTCTGTTCCTTGAGGACTCTTCTTTCTCTCTTTAATAATAATCCTGCTTTTGGAACAGCAAGCCCATTGCCCTGGCAACAAGCTGTGATGTCAGAGGAAGTTGATTCCAACATCCTCAGGGGAAGAAGGAGGAGCTGATGACTCCAGAGCAAGAAAGGTTCATATTTTGATGCCAACTACCCAGTACCAGCACTGGAAAAGCTCTCTGAGCTCCTCATGATGTACAGGCCCAGACTGGGCACTTTTTCTGGGGAGAAAAAAAGCACAATCCAGCATTTTCCCCATCAGCAGCAGTTCTGCAGCACCACGAGCACAACAGTGGGTCAACCAACCCCTGGCAGACCCAGCACTTGGGTGATGTCCCCTCTCCCCCCCACTGCACACCAGGGTCACAGCCCAGGATTGTGGCAAACACCGACTGTCCAGGAACTTTCCAGAGCCTCAGGACTCCCCAGCTGGCACCTCCTGGAGGACAGGATGGGGAGAAGCCTTGTGGTTCAGGGTGGGATACGGGAAAGGGCTCTCGGAGGGGAGGGGGGGCTGAACCGGTCTGTTCCAGTTACGGAGCTCAGCGAGCGAGAGGTTCATCATTAACTGTCAAACAGCGGTTTTAATCAGCCCTGCTCCTCGGTGGAAGATAGATTTAATATCAAGGCACATTTTCAGAGCCATTAGTTTAATTATGACAGGTGTCTGCAAACTGGATGGCTCCGCTTTCAGCTCTGAATGACAGCGCTTAATTCCACGGGCCCACAGGGGCCACGAGGGTACTTTACAAAAATGAGCTTCCATTAAAGCATAAGTGTTTTTTTCTTTCTTCCTCCCTTTCTTCTTCTTTTTTTTTTTTTTTAATACATATATAAATATATATTTCACTCCTTTTGTTCTCTCTTCTCTGCTGAGAAAATGAGAGCTGATCAGAAAATTGTCCTTTAGTGGAAGGCAAAATAATTTTCCTTGCCCATTAGGACAGGTAGTGCAGGTTAAGAAGGCTGTGCCCCATGGTTTCTGGCCAGGCAGAAGCACAGCAATTTGCTGCTTAACCTTTCTATTATCTATCTCTCACCAATGTTGTCCTAATAAATAGGTAAATAACCAATAATAATAACAAAAAATGGAAAATCTGGAAGCCTATAGGATGCTGCTTATTGCAGGCAGGTTCCCCTGAGCCCCTCCAGGTGTGCTGGTGGGAGGTCACCTCACTCCTGCACCTGCACATCTCCCACCTCCAGCACCGTGTCAGCTGAGGAAGGTGCATGTGCTCACCCTCCTTCAGAGCTCAGCTGACACAGCCTGTCCACACCCCAGCCTTCATATGCACCTATTTTAGGCCCCAAAAACTCTTCCCTTCTCCCGTGTTCCCTAAAAAGGGAGTGGTTTCACACGGCCACCCTTGGCGGGGTGGGTAAAGCTCCGGGACTTTTGCAACTGCTGGGAAGTTTGGATTAACTGTGATAACACAACACCTCGAGCCCTGAGCCCTGTGCCTTCAGCCCAGCCCTGGCACTTCATCAGCTCCCGGCTGACAGCGCTGGGGGCACGTCCTGCTCTTGGCTCCCGTTTCCTGCGGGCTGGATGGAGGCTCTGTCCCTTTGTCCCATCCCATCCCACCGGGATGTGTCTTCGGGGAGCAGGGAATGATGGAGGCTCTGTCCCTTTGTCCCATCTCACCGGGATGTGTCCCTGGACAGCAGGGAATGATGGAGGCGGTGTCCCTTTGTCCCACCCCATCCCATCCCACCGGGATGTGTCCCTGGACAGCAGGGAATGATGGAGGCGGTGTCCCTTTGTCCCACCCCATCCCATCCCACCGGGATGCGCCCCCGGGCAGCAGGGAATGATGGAGGCGGTGTCCCTTTGTCCCACCCCATCCCATCCCACCGGGATGCGCCCCCGGGCAGCAGGGAATGATGGAGGCGGTGTCCCTTTGTCCCACCCCATCCCATCCCACCGGGATGTGTCCCCGGGCAGCAGGGGGTGATGAAGGCAGTGTCCCTTTGTCCCATCCCACCGGGATGTGTCCCTGGGCAGCAGGAGGGGATGGAGGCTCTGTCCCTTTGTCCCGTCCCACCGGGATGTGTCCCCGGGCAGCAGGGGGATGGAGGCTCTGTCCCTTTGTCCCGTCCCACCGGGATGTGTCCCCGGGCAGCAGGGGGATGGAGGCTCTGTCCCTTTGTCCCGTCCCACCGGGATGTGTCCCCGGGCAGCAGGGGGATGGAGGCTCTGTCCCTTTGTCCCGTCCCACCGGGATGTGTCCCCGGGCAGCAGGGGGATGGAGGCTCTGTCCCTTTGTCCCATTCCATCCTATCGCATCCCACCGGGATGTGTCCCCGGGCAGCAGGGGGATGGAGGCTCTGTCCCTTTGTCCCGTCCCACCGGGATGTGTCCCCGGGCAGCAGGGGGATGGAGCCCGGCCGCGGACGCTCTCCCGGCCGCACAGTGACCTCTGCTGCAGAGCGCAGCATCTGCCGGGCTCGCACAGCCTCCAGCTCCCGGCTCTGGAGAGCTTTGCCGACCCCCAGTCCCTGCCTGTGACCCCCGGCCTCGCTCCTGGGTCCTGCAGGGGCACATCCATCACACACCGGCTCCCCAATTCCTGCTGGGAACCCCAGAGGGCAGAAAAGGAAACCAAAGGGTGCGGCGGTCGCTGCTCGGAGTGCCCGGGACACGCTGCAATCAGGTTCTCAGCAAGGGAAGCATTTCCCCAGGTCTCCCATGACAAAATTCCTCCAGCCCAGGCTCCCCTAGAGTTTTGCCGGCACCTCACGCCGTCACATCCCCGCCTTCCCCGGGCAGCTCTGCCGGGAAATGGGCTCGGCACGTTCCCAGGCGATGCTCCTCCCCGGGAAATGCCAGCCTGGCCCCCGAGGGGAGCTGGTGCCCGGGGGCAGCAGAGCCTGCCAGCTCCCCGGCCTGGCCCGGGGTCCCTCGGGAAGGGGACAGACCCTCTGGCAGCGCCTTTCTGCACAGGGAGCCCCCAGGGCCCCCAGTTCCAGCCTGGTGCAGTCTGGAGTCCTCCAAGGCTATTTCTAAAAGGTCAAAAGGAAATATCACTTCTACTTTTCCCCAAGTCTGATGTTGAACATTGAAGTCTCCAGCCAGCCCTAAACACTTATTTCTTGCTCCTAATTCACAGGGTCCCTTGTTATCTCCACACGTCCATGACCTTTCTGTCGTGTTTAGGAGCTGAGGAAGGGGAGTTAAGACATGCCAAGCTCATTCCACTTGTGAGACAAACCACACCAGTCTCAGAAGGTGTCAGGGAAATCCCTTCTCACCCAGAGCTTCCAGGAGCTCTCCCAGCCCCTGCCCCACGCAGAGACTTCCCTGGGTCTCCCCAGTAAAAACCAGCAGAGCTCCACTGGTGATTTCTGAGCTCAGCATCGGGCAGAGGCTCCTGCAGACCTGCCCTGAGCACTGACAGGATGGCAAAGGCCTTCAGGACTCTCTTCTGCATCCATTTGTACAATGAACTCGTGTCAGGGGTGATGCCAAACTCAGGAATGCAAAACTGCTCTGGATGGACTCTGGCATTCAATTGGCTTAGAGACAGGTAGAGGGATTTAAAAAGCATCCAGGGGATGGAGACACCCACCATGAACTGGTTTAAATGCAGATCAGATCATAATATGTTTGGGAAGGTTTGTGCAGCCCTCTAGCACCCAGTCACCACTTACACTGTTCTGTAAGTGTGGCCTGTGGGTGCTAAACTTTAGAAAGGCACTTCAGGATCCGTGGCCAAAGTTAACAGCAATGTTGATTAATTTTCTGCACAATTTTACAGTTCCTCAGAAAAAAGCAAACAAAAAACCCAACCAACCAACCAAAAAAAAACAAAAAAAAACAACCCAAACCCAAAGAGAACAATATGTTTCTCAATAACACAGTATTTTTCCCCTGCTCCCTCCCCCTCCTTTTCATCCCATTTGGAAGTGCCTCTGCCCTTGTTCCTCCCCAGGAGGGGTCTGGCAGGTTCCAGCACAAGAGGAACCTGGGAGAGACAGCAGAAGTTATTTAAGTCCAAACACACAAAATTACAGATATTCCAAACAAAGAGCACGGGAACTTGGCAGGAGGAGAGGGTGTCTGAGCTACCAAAGCAGCCATAACTCAGGAGCTGACAAATGATGTGGCTTTGAAACGAATATTTATCCTGGTATTTAATAATACAAATCCAGAGTGTGGAAACTACTACCCTGCTGCATCACATTGTCCTCAGTGCCTCCAAGCCACCAAGGGCCATAGGGACCAGGCACTCTTGTGGTTTACATAATTCAGTGCCTTTCTTACAAAGTTTTACTGCAGAAAAACACATAATCAACACAGAAAGGGATTTCCCCACTAGTTTCTAGGCCTTTGTTCCTGAAGCTTTGGAGCCAGAGAGGCACTGAACTCATGTCAGACAAAGCCCACCAGCTCCCAAACACCTTCCTGTCTCAGGGGAACCCCACTCACCCCACCCTGACCCACTCTTGGGGGGGTTTGGGGCAGTAACAGACACAGTGGGTGAGAAGTGAGCTCTAGAGCAGGACACAAGTGGCTTTGGGAGGGTCAGAGCACCAGTGACAGCACAGCTGCACTGCCCAGGCAGCACCAGCGGCTCAGCAAAGGCCTCCCAAAAACACAGCCTTTGGAGTCCCGTGGGCACAGGCAGGTGCTGCCCTTCTGACAAGGTCCCAGCAGCTGGGGAAGGGGGACCAGGCCCCCCCAGCCTGCAGGAACCAGCCTTTGCCAGTGCCAGGAGCCCCCAGACACGTGTGGCCTTCCCCGGACACGTGGCTGTGGATGGGAGCAGGAACTGCACAGAGCTCACCCACATCCAGGGGTAACGAGTAGGAGGGAATGGAAGAGCTCCCAGCAAGTGAATCCCTTCATCAGAAGCTTTGTGCTGTCCTCAAAGCCAAGAAATGTCCCCACTGCATCACGATCCATCACTTCAGCCCCACCAGCAAGTGGGGAACGAGTCTGTTCCTCCCCAAAAGCTCAGCAGCAACCCCTGACACTCACAGGTGCCATGGGGGCCCCAGAGCTCCAAAGGGAGGGCACTGAGGTGCCCAGGAGTTAAATAACTTACACTGAGTACAACTAACCCAAGGCCCACGTACCACCCAGCTCTCCCAAGTAAGGAACCCCCAAACCCCGTGTTGCTTTTGCTGTGGGATGAACTTCACCCCCAGCCAGGAGCTCATGGTGCCCAGAGCCAGCTGGGGACTCACTGCCACAAGAGAACAAAATAAATCAACCAAAAAAACCCTGATTGTCCCATTGCAAACTGTGGAAACCACAAAATGCTTCTGTGGAGAGGGACTGAAACAACAGGTCAGTGTGGGTTTCATTTCCTTCACCTGAATTGCTGTGAGGAATCAGGTGAGGAGCAGGATTTGGATGCTCCAGCCTTCAAAGGCATCCCCAGCACAGAGGAGCAGCATTAATAGCTGTCACCACAAAGAAAGGGCACAGCACAGGCTGGGGAGAGGTTTTCCTGCTGCAGAAGGAGCTGAGGAAGCCTCAGCAGCCTGGGCAGGACCTTCACTCCCCCCTTGGGCTGCAGGAGAGCCAGGGGAGCACCAGACATGTGGGAGGTCTCTGCAGCCTCTCACCTGTGCCCACACACCTGGGCCCTGCGACCCTCCCCGCACTCAGGTAAAAATAAAACTGTCACAGGGAGAAAACCGGCGGAACAAAGCCTGAAAAATCCCCCAAGGCTGTGAGCAAACACAGCCCCACGTTACTATTGCTGCAGTATCTCATTATTTAAGTCAAACACATGATTTTCTGAGTGCTGACTCAGGGCTTTCAACGCCGGGGTTGCCAACACCATGTGCACAGATGCTTTTCAGAGGTCCAGATCACCTGCAATTCACACCAAATTGTGGGGAGCTGGCACTTAAAGCAGCAAGCCTGTAATTTTATATGCAGTTGCTGTTTTATTTCCTGCTTTCTGCTCTGACCTTGATGGTTTTGTGGTCCCAGATAGATACAGCAAATGGAAAAACAGCATCACTTTGCTCCCATGCAAAGCTGCTGCATCGCAGGTGAGGGGGTGAATTTTTATGCCTGGTGGCAAATACACAACCCATAATCCAAAGTAAAAAGCACTACCTGTGGCAAACAGGCTTGTGCAGCAGCACAGGGACATTTTCCCTCGGAGAAACTGGCAGGAATTTTCTTAAGGTCAAGCTCTGACTCCAGGAGGGACAACAGCAGATTTTACAGGCTGGCAAACAGTCACCCTGGTGCTGCTCAGAGCAGCAGGACTGTTCATTTGTCTGTAATTGTCATTAAAAAGGAAATTAACAAAAAAAGACACATCAACACAACCCCAAAGCTCAGCTCTGTGGAGAGCAGTGCCAACATCCAGGTTACATTTCCTGCTAAAACAACCCCCTCACAGGCTGATTTCACAGGCCACGTGAATTATTTTTTGGGCAGGCATAATAAAAACCAGGTGATCTGCCCTCAGCAATTCCTCCTTATCCCCACACAGGTCGGGATCATTTACCCCCGTGACAAGTGATCCCAAACAGGGGGGACATGAGCCAGGAGAGAGCACGGGGTGGATGTGCCCCCACAACTGGGGGTGTCTCTGCTCGGGGGGTGCCGGGTTCAGCTGCTGGAGGACACACACCCACAGGGCAGGAGGTTTTCCCACTGGGAAAAGTGGGTTTTCCCACTTTCCCGAGTGCCTCCCTGTGGGGACTCGGCCGCAGGAGCTGGAGGCTCCCCAGTGAGCAGTGCTGGAATGACACTGCATTCCTCGGCTCTGTGATCCCAGCCCGGATGGGAAGAGGGGGCTCCAAGCAGAGCCCCAGCCCCACCTCAGGGCACCTCGGGCTCAGCCCCTCAGAGCACAGTCCTGCTCCTGCTTTGCTCACCGTGAGTTCCCAGAGAGGGAAAACACGTTTTGCTGGACCAGGTTGATCCCCTGGTTCCTCTGTCCATCCCCTCCCTCAGTGCACGGGGCACTTGTGGCTGCTTTTGTCAGCCCAGGTTTCTCTGGGGGGTATTTAGGGAACTCTGGGTGCCCCGGGGGGAGAGACAGAAGACATTTCCTTGGCATTTATTGCTATCAAAATATATATTTGTATTGATGAAGCATTGGCTGTCAGGCTCCCAGCAGAAAATCACTCCTGATGCAATAAAGCCCACTGCCTGTTCAGCTCTGCTAACAGCAACCCTTGTCCAGCATTTAATTACCATTTCCAGACTGAGAAAACCAGCCAGACTGACAGGAAGGGGAAATACCTACAGCACAGGGTGGGACCTGATCCTAACATATCCCTGAACAGGCCATTTACTGGAGGAGAAGCCTGTTGTATGGTGCAAAAAAATAATTAAAAAACCCTTCAGAAGGGTTGGGAGCATAAAAATTTCTGGCTCTGTCGTGTCTCTGTTTCTGCAAGCAGCAAAAGATCCATAATTCTCACACTTAATGTAATTCCAAGGCATCTAAAGTGATTTACAGTCAGTTTACTCAATACTTTCAGCTTTATTTAATGTAACAGTTATGGCACATAAAAAGTTTATTGAAAATCCTTTGGGAGTATGATTGAGTAAGAAACAGTCATTGCTAATACCATTACAAGAGCTGAAGAGAAGGATCCCAGCATGTTCCCCCAGTGACCTTTTTGGCTCTGTGATCCAGGGTCACACCAGGAAACCTCCCCTGCTCCAGGGGGATCTGGTGCCACTTCCCTTCTCCCCTGGTGGGAGCAAAGGGCTCGGGAGGCTCCTCAGGGAGAGCCTGGGGTGGGATGGGATGGGATGGGATGGGAAGGAAGTTCTGGGAAGCTGAGCAGGGAGGAATTCCTCTCCTGCCAAACCCATTCCAGCAGTTATTCAGGTTCATCTTTGCCCTTTGTGGGCAGAGCTGAGTCTCTCCTGGCAGAGCAGAGGAGCAGTTTGGGGTGGGGTGGGATGGATGGGGCTGCAGGAGGTGGGAGGTGCAGGATCCTCCCCAGCTCAGCTCTTTCAGCACCACCAGTCTGTTCAACTTCTCCCCAAATGTGACATTGCAAAAGATGTTAATTTGCCTTAGCAATTAACAAACACTACTTTTACCATCGTTATGGCAATCACTATAATTTAATAATTGCCAGCACTGTTAGTGATAACATCCACAGTGGTGAGCAGCTCTCAACATCAATTTTTGTTGGAGATTCTTGCGGTGTTGGCAGCCCACCAAGAAACAACACGAGATTCACATTTATCTTAAGAGGTGAGAAAATGAACATCATAACTGTTCCTGTCGCTTTGGCAGCACCTCCAGCTCCAGCCTCAGCCCAAACCCAGTGTGTCCACATGGCACAAACACCCCAGTCCCCCCTGAGGGCACTGCCAGGAGCTCCCAGTCCTCACCCCTGTGCTGTGGCTGGGAAGGGAAATTCAGCCTGGTCAGTGCCCAGCTCCACATGCAGCCTGGGATGTTCCAGGAGGGGTGACCTTTCCTTCAGCTGGGCAACTTCCAAGATCTCTTTTCTCAGACCTGCTTTCACACACAACCAACCTGTGTTTTCCAGGAATCAGAGGTGAAAGGTGTGTTGGGGGAAGAGCCAGTCAAACCAGTGCAAAGGGAGAAAAAATCAAAGTGCTCTGAGTAAACTGGAATAAATAGACAGTAAAAGAAAAACATGTTCCACATGTGCATGTTCCATAAACAGAAAAAGGTTACATTTTTCAGATAAGATGGATGATGGATTGTTTAGCTGTATTTGTCAATCAAGTATTAAGACTTGCAGAATTAAAATCAGAGCAGTTCAGAGATGGGTTCCAAGCTCTCCCAAACATCAGGTTTGGCATTTCAATACCTCTCAAGTTATCATCTCTAGACACACGAAGGGAGAGATGGATGGGTGATTTGGAGAAGAGATGGAGACATTCTTTCAAGAGGCGCTTTTTTTTTTCTTTTTTTCCAAGAGATGATTTGCTTGTGCCAAGAATTCAGCCTGGGGAAAAGTCCAAATGTAGCATTTCCTCTCAGTGAAACTGAGGCTTGGCCCAAACCAAACTGTGGCTCCACAGCCCCACTCCCAGCAGGGCCAGGGAGAGGGGACGAGGTGCCTCCAGCCCAGCCCTGTGTGGGCAGCACAGAGATGGGCACGGACACAGAAATGCATTTACAGGTGCCCAAATGCTCAGGCCAAACAGATGGGTGGGGAAAAGCAGCATTTCATGCTGGAGCTGGCAGGGCAGGCTCCAACAAGTCCACTCTTGTTAGACACAAATTCCTAGAAACAGATGCAGCAGATTCAGAGCTTTAGAGCCAGTTCTGGAGTTTGGGGTCTGCTGGGAGCAGACTGTGTAGCTTATGGATTAATGTACTATTATTACATTACTCTTTAAGCTTCAAAGGTCTGCCAGGAAACCTAAGCCTACTATCTATTGAATGACATTTTAAGAACAAATAATACATTAATATATTTAATTTGAGAATAAACACATACATTATAGGAAGGGATTTTGTCTATGCTGATAAGTCAGTGCCTGACCTTTCTGCTGCAATCCCGGGTGCTGAGCCAGGACCTCTCCCAGGAGCCTCAGCCTTAACTCCAGCTCCAAGTGCAGCTGCTGCCCTGCTTGGAAGGGGGAGCTGAGCCCTAATTATCCCTTCGACACTAATCTACAGCTACACTAAATCTTGTTGCCTCAAATTAGTTAATCAATTAAGTGTCAAACCACAAAATGTTAGTGATTGTGGCCTGAATTTATTGCCTTGGCACACGCTTCCATCTGCTGCCTCTCTCCCTTGCTCAGGTTCTGGGCTGGAAAACTTTGGGGCAGGAGCTTCCCCCGACCCTCTGGGGAAGGTTAATGGGGCCAGACTGGCTGGGAATGCACAGTGCTGCTCCTGGGAGAGACTGGGAGAGACTGGGGGGCAGCTCTGCAGGGAAGGGCCTGGGTGGGCACCGAGCTGAGCCAGCAGTGACCAGTGACCCCAGTGACCCCAGTGACCAGCACTGGGCACCTGGGCTGTGCCAGCAGGTCAGGGGGCTCCTTCCCTCTGCTCAGTGTCCTGTCCTGGGCTCCATGGACACACTGGGATTGCCCAGGGAAGGACCATCAACCTCGAGCACCCTGTGGTGCCTGAGCTGGACACTCCCCCTCCCCTGCTCCAGCTGCACTGGTGCAATTCCACAAGTCAGAAAGTCCCATTATCTGCACAGATTAGCTTGGAAAATTTTAGAAGCTGATCAGTTTTGCTGAAAGTCTTTTCAGCTTCAGAGAGGGTTATTTTTTTCAGAATTTCAACAAAAAGATAAAACTGATATCTGCAACATTTAGCTTTTTCAAAAGTCGTGAAAATATTCAGCTTTGGAAAACATTTCTGGTCAAAAAATAAAATAGTCTGCTTTCTTGGAGACAGTTTCAAAAATAAATGTCAGCCTTTTAAGTGTGTATTTGAAAGAGGAAAGTTTTTTAAAAAGAGGTTTTTTGTTTTGTTTGTTGTTCTTGAAAAACAACGACATTTCAATGGAAATTTCACTTCTCAAGGAAAAGCTATTTTTCATGCAAATGATGTTTAGAAGAAAAATGTTTCCCCAGTTCCAGTCCCCAGGGCTCACATCTGCACCAACCATGTGGCCAGGGCTTCAATTCACACATTTCCCACTCTGGGGCCAAAGCCAAAGGAGAAGGAGGTGAATATGGAATTCTCAGGGTCCCCAGGTGAGACCAGGTCCCCAAGTGATGCTGGGCCAGGAATTGCCCCACTGGGAGCAGGGGGAGCATCCCACCCTCCCTCTGCCCCCTCCTGCTTCCCATGATCAGTTAAAAATGGAAATCCAAAGGCCAGACTTTGGCAGAGGCAGCACGGGCTGGTGGGGGAAAAATTGCCAAAGCCAAGTTTATTGATCCCCAGTGGAGATTGATGGCACAATAAGAGCAGGAGGCGAAGAGTGATTTTGCTTTTGAAAACGTTGATGAATAAGCACTCAGGGGCAACAAATAGCTGGACTCCCCGGATGATGGACGGCAGCAGGAGAACAAGATGCATTTTTATAAATGGGTGAAAGGAGAGGAGGACTTATTAAAAAAAATGAATGACCACACGTGGCAGGGATATGCCACTGGGGAGAAGGCAGCCATTGATTTATGTGCACTACTGGCATTTGAAAATTCAATAATAACATTGACAAATGAGAGGCAAAGCTGGCCAGAGGACAGCAGAGAACTTGGAGTGGAGAAAGAAAATGCCAAGGTCAGGATGAAGGAACAGAAAAACATGCTTATGTTGGAAAGGTTTGGAGTTAACTCATCTATATAAAGACATTAAGAAAAATCACTCTGGGATCAGAGCTCCTCATCCTGACTGTGGCACCGACAGGGGAGAAGTAAATGGAGGAGTTGTGGCATCCAGTGGAGCTCGGGGGTATCTCCCTCCTGGCACTGATAAGCTGGTGCCTGGTGCTGCCTGGCACCTTTCACATGAAATACCTGGGCATTTGTAAGATCCTTGAGCAAATTATGATTCCTGGCATCATTATTATGAGGGCAGCCAGGACTCTGCAGAGCTTTGTCTTCTCTTGCCCCTGTTCAGGGAAGGATGGAAGGAAAGCCCTGCTGCAACAACCCCCCTGAGCCACAGATCCCTGGCTCTTGCAGGCCCATGTAAAAAAGCACTAATTGAACTCATCAAAGCCATCTCTGGCTCCCACTTGGATAATTCCCTGTCCTCAGCAGCCTGTGGAATGTAGCGTGGCACATAATGTTACCTTAACATTTGATCCACTTAATAACCCCTGGTTTTCCGCCCTCCCCGTGTCCTGGCTCTGCTACAAGAGCCAGTAAAAGGGCAGAGAGGGTGGGCAGAGCCCCCCGGGCGTGTGGCAGGGCTGTGCTTGCCCTTTGCTGCTCCCTCCAGGCTTGTCCTGCTCTCTGAGATGTCTTTTCTAAATGCTGGGAGGTCAGAGGTGAGGATGGAACACAACTCTGGGCTCGGGTTTTCCTGGCTCAGTGCAGGGCTCCGAGATTTGTGCTCAGCTCCCCAGTGCAGGGAGGGACTGGGGGAGTGTTGGGGGGGAAAACCCAGGGTTTGGTGGGTTTGAGCACTGGGAGGGAGGGGACAGACCCTCAATAATCTGCAGTATGAGGGCAGCATCCATCCCACAGCAGAGCCAGTGCAGCTGGGAGCAGTTCAAACAATCAGAATAGGACTTTTGACACGATGCTTGGTCTTTTTTCCCTGCCTTTTCCCAAAGCACTTAATTTCCACCCTCAGAAAAGCTGCTGAAACTCCTGTTCATGGTACTTTTCTGAGTCTTCCAGCCTGGCAAATCTCCCTGCTAGAGGCAGCTTTAGTTTTAAATACAGTCTAATATCACGTCAGTGAATAACTGATGTGCAACACTGTCCTGGGTATTTTAGGATGTGTCCCTAAACAAGTTCCAAGCCAACTAATCCTTCAGTCCTGGGTAAAGTCATCCCTTGGATGCACTCTGCTTCAGCCAGAGCCACCTTGGGCCAGGAGATTTTGGGGAGATTCCTAAAAGTGAGGCAAAAATGCTCATCTCCAAGGGAGGTGGATACACACAAACCTCATTCTTTTGTGGTACCATGGCAGGAGTGTCAACAGAAGGATTACACTTAATCTCATTGAAATTACAGTGCTGAGAATGGGGTCTGTAGTTCTCTTGGATGTTCTCTATATTTAGATTCCATGTTGCTGTTGCCACTCAGCTCCTCTGTGTCCAGAATTCGTATCCCTGACAATAATGAGGTAACACACACACACACAAACACTTTCTGCTCTGTGTGTAAAAGTTCTGAAAATAAACAATATCACCTCGAGTTTCCCTAATCTGAGGATCTCAAAGCAGCTCATGGAGGTAAAGTTTCTTCTACAGGAAGGTAGAGTGGAGTAAAAGGGATTTGTTGGATTTATCCAGGTTTTACAGAGAGTCTATGGATGAAAATAGACTGAAACTCTTGCAGAGAAGGCTGGAGCCCCTTCCAGTCCCTGGCAGATGTATCTTTACCCCTCTGAAAATCTCTCAGTAAAGGTTTTACACAAACAATTAAGGTTGGCAAGGAAGGCCTGACTCTTTCTGGTTGCTGGAAAAAATCCTCTGCTCAAGTTTGACATGACTGAAATAATTAATGAGGGAAAGGTTGAGAAGCTGATAAAATCTGTGTGAGCCCACCCCTCCCCTTGGCCAGGGGAGCTGAACACTGAGAGCTGTGTCAGCAACAGGGTTTAGCAATCAAATTTGAAGCAGTGCAGCTGAGGACAGCATTAATTTGAAGTCTGAAGCCAGAACTGCATCAGCCACAGCCCCATCCACCACTGGTGGGATTCTGCTGTGAGGATCCAACCCCAGCCTCACAGCCCCTGTCCCCCCAAGGGTGGGAGCAGCTCCTCAGCATCACTCCAGAGCCCATTAAACCAAAAGTAAGATACCTCCAATCATTATTACTCATTTTTATGGCCATGTTGTTCACAAATGACTGAATTTAGCTGTCAAATGTATAGAAAAGAAAAATAAAATCCAAGCACCAGCCATCTGCGCCCCAGAAAGGTTTGTATTTCCCTGGTTGTTTATTGCATGAGGTCTCAGCTCCTTTGTTCCCCACCAGGTTGGTTATGGTGTGGGAAATGAGTGGGTTTTGCTTCCCCATTTATAAGGCTTTTGCATTTTCTCTCCTGTGCACGCTCACTCTCTCCCTATATGTATTTTTAGTCCATATGTCTTGGATTGACACATGAAATTGTGTTTGTTTTACTGGTTCTGTCTCTCTAATAGTTTTTCCTTGCAAAGGGATCCAACAGTGGTTATTTACTCTGCTCCCTTCCAGTGCCATTATCGCAGGCACTCGGTTCAATCAATCCCCTTCCCTGAGAGCCCTGAGGTTCCCTGACGGATCCAAGGGGGAAGGAAAGGAGCAGGGAGAGCTCAAACCCTGCCTGGGCTCAGCTCAGGGCTGTTTGCACAGGCTCAGCTCTTTGAAAGCCCACGGACCTTTGTGCTGTGAGTCCCCCCTCCCCGGAGTGATGCCCAGAGCAGCCACAGCATCCCATGGCTGGGGATTTATCCTGCACCAGGGCTGGGGTTTCCAGGAGTTCTGTGTGACTGGAGAGAGGAATTCACTCCCTTAACCATCCACCTTGAGGCACCTCAGCAGCCACTCAGTTTTCCAGCAGTTTAGTGATGGTGATTAGAAACTCAGGGCCTCTCTTAGGCAGAGTGTCCCAAATCCAGTGGCCACTTAAGAAAGTCTTGGCCACAAGGCATCAGTTGATACAACTAAGAGTTCCACTCCATCAGACCATGTAAACACATATTTAGCTCTAAGTGGATAAATAATCCCTCTGAAAGCCACCCACACCGAGCACTTCTCAAGATATGGAGCTGTGCTTTGGGTGAGCATCGTAATTTTCCTTTTTCCAGCTCCCCAAAGGAAAGTGCAAGCACAAGTTAAAATCCCCGTGACCGCCTCCACTTTCATCCCTGGCCTGAGCTCATATTCTCCAGCCTCACCTGGGAAAGTGCTGTAAACAGCAGGAGTGTAAATCTGCTGAGGCTCCCCGGGCACAGTAATATATGGTGCATCAGAGAGGCCCCTCCGAAATCAGAGCACCGTGTGGGCCCTGGGTTATTAAAGAGATGCTGCAGGAGGGGGAAAGGAGAAATAAAGGGCATCCACAGACCCAAGAGCTGCAGGATGGAGCCAGCTCTGGGCTCTGCCTCTGCCTGGGGTGACACCTCACACTCCTGAGCTCCTGCTCCACAGCACGAGGGTGTCTGGAGTGCCCCGATCTCAGGGATTTGTGATAACCTCCAGCAGGGATTTACACCACCCCTGTCTCCCTGCTCTCTCTCCCCCTGCCAGCCCCATTCCAGAGCTGTGCAGCCCACCTGGAGCACGGTGGGGGCACAGAGGGACTGCAGGCACCACCCAACTGCACTTTGGAGCTGCCAGGAACCACAGAATCCCAGAGGGGTCTGGGTCGGAAGGGACCTCAGAGATCACCCAGTCCCAAACCCCTGCCCTGGGCAGGGACACCTCCCACTAGAAGGAAGGCTACCAGGACTTACCAGACATATGGATACCAAACCACACGTTTCAGGCCTCCAGAAGCCACCACCATCCTGTGCTTGAGACATTTGGTTTGTGCTAACAAAATCCATCCACAAAACCCCCCCAAACCCTGACACCCCTGGGGGGTTCCTGTAACCCAGGAGAGCATCAGCTGCCCCACAGCAGGACAAAGGACAGGGAGCAGAGGCTTTGGGTCAGTCAGGAGGGCAGGAGCAGGGGACATCGGGGCACAGGGGGATGGTGTCACCAGTGACACCCAGAACACACACAGGGCTGTCCCTGCTCTTCCCCTGAGCCGGAGGCAGCGTGTGGTCACCAGCCTGCAGTGATGGGAGTGAGAAATCCCACGGAAAGCAAGTGAGGAAATGAATTCCAGGCAAGTGGCTCGGGCAGGGGGAGGGAAGGGGTGGAATGAGCGTCTCTCTTTTCAAGGCAGCTGGGCTTATTTTAATGGGCAAGGTCAGCAGAGAAATGACCAGGAAGAGAAATCGCTGCCATTACAAATCAGCCACGATCTTGTATCAATTATTCCCGGCGCAGTTCCCTGCCTTGGGCTGAGGCAAACACGGCCTAATCAGTTTTACATCTACGTTTAATTTTATTGGAAAGAGGAGCCAGCAATGCATCATGGGGCTGCTGCGTGACATGAAAGGTGACCCCTGCCAACTTAATGACACAATACATAACCCTTAATGAAGTCACTATCTTGTCCTTTTTTTGCTGTCTCAGCCTGATGATTTATGATGGCATCATTTTGCTTTGCCCTCTTTTCATTTCAGCTTGACAAAGTGGATGAAACAATTATCTTCGTTATCGGCTGGAGCAGAGGAAATGTGATGGTTGAGGATGTCTGCAGGTGCAGGGCCTCAGCCAGGGATCAAGGGAATGGAAAAACACGCTTAGGAATTTTGGGGATCCCCTTTTTCTTCTCTCCCTCTGACTGTGGCCTTCTGAAGATGGAGGGAGGGTCCCACCAAGCCTTGAAGTCCTGGATCACTACAACAAGAAGTAATTTCAGGAGCTCTCTGGAGCAGCAGAGAGAAGAGGTCTGGGAGCTGTCAATCCATTTCCTTTTCCAGCTTTTTTCCCTCTCCTCTCCACACACACCTGTACTGGATTGCTGTGTGCCCCCAAAATGCCTGACAAAAGTTATTGGGCAGATATGGAGCTACATAAAGGTGGCAATAATGACTCTGTGTTTGTGTCTCCACATGTCCAGATGTGTGTGTTTGTACCTGATTTTATGTATAATTAAAACCAGCACAAACCTGTGTGTAATCCCTCAGAGCTGAGCCCACCTCCCCATGCCCCCACCCTTCTGGCTGCCAGTGCCTTATAAACCTGCTAATTGGAGCTAATTGGAGCTCAGCGCTCCAATCAAAAGCACAGCCCTGCTCCTTTTACCAATTTTTAGGGAAAACGGGTCCCTTTTTCCCTTGGTGCCCAGAGGGGTTGCATGATGGAAGCCTCCCCCCAGGACAGGGATGCAGATGGAAGGTGACAGCTCAGTGCTTGTCCTGCGAGGCAGAAATGACAAAGTGCCCTCGCTGGCCATATGCTCGATGGCACTTGGAACTGCCTCAGCAGTGCTTGTGCTGGTGCTGCTCAGCCTCTGATGGGGTTGTTGCTGTTCACTCTGGTTCTTCTCTCCACTGAGATGATTCGGGCTGACTGGGAGCAGACCTTGTAGCACTGCTCAAGCTCACGAACAAATTGCTGCAATTCATCACTGATTTTAAGAGATAAAAACACAGGCTTTTACCCCCATGTCCTTTGCCCACACAGGGGTGTTCCTTGCAGTGCCTTTCCCAAATCCAGAGCACAACCATTCCTCCAGTCCTCCAGCTGATGGAAACCCTCCTGCCTCATTTCAGAAGCCAAGTAGAGCCCAAGAGTTTTCTGCTCTATCTTACTCAGCTACTCCACCTTCCTCCTCATGAGCTCCTGGAGCACCCTCTGTCAGCAGAGCTGGAGTGAAATTGTTGTTCCAACCCTCAAACACAGCCCTCAGCCCACTCCATCACACTGTCCTGCTCCTCACTATGGATTCACATCCTTCAAACACTACCTCTTTTTAGCCACCATTTCGATGGTTTTGGAAGTAGAAGTCACAAGCCTTCCAGGATTTTACAACCACTGCTTCAGCCCCCTAAGTGTTCTTACTTGTAGGTCAAGACCTCTGTACACAGAACCAGTCAGAGCATGTCTAATTAGGTTCTTGTGCCTCCTTCCTGACTAATATAAAACAGGCTTATCAACCCAGGTCCTGCACTAGGGCTCCATCCTCCTCCTCCTAAGGAAGGCTCCCTCTCCACACTGTGACCTGAGCAGGGTTTGTCAGGGAGGGTGGGGAAGGAATGAGAAGATAAATGTAGTTTGGCAGGACATTAAAGGAAACCACAATATTGCCGTGTAATGCAGCTCCTATCTGATCAGCAGAGTCAAACGGGCCGGAGTTGTGTCTCAGAGGAAGTGGAACCAGCCGCCCCCATCAAGCTGATTGCTGAGATCTTCCCTGAGATACTCCTGTCTGTCAGAGATCCCGGCAGCTGAGGGTTCCCAGCATGTGCTGCAAGTGGCCCCGAGTGGGCTGATGCAGACCCTTCTCCTGTGCCCACCCCGCAGGCTCCTCTCCCTCCTTCCAGCCTGCTCCCTGCTCTGGGGAGGGACACAGCCTCACTGGTCTGGGGAGGGACACAGCCTGACTGGTCTGGGGAGGGACACAGCCTGACTGGTTTGGGGAGGGACACAGCCTGACTGGTCTGGGAAGGGACACAGCCTGACTGGTCTGGGGAGGGACACAGCCTCCCTGGTCTGGAGAGGGACACAGCCTGACTGGTTTGGGGAGGGACACAGCCTCCCTGGCACTGACATCCATGCTGGGCTTTCCTAGCACGTCAGGGGCTGAGAAAACACGGCCTGGCTTATCTCGGAGAGCAGAGGATGTGGGAGTGGGACGTGGTGACTGCTTTCTCTTACAGCCAAGGAAAAACCTGCAGCTCTCGAATTGCTCCTTTAATTTCCTAACACCTTCCTTCTGCCCTCACAGGAGGCATTTCCTGCTCCTCTTGTCAGTTTGGACAGCATCCTAGGAATTCATTCACATGGAAGGTGGGAAATGTGATGCGTTGGCAGAAAACATAGGCAGCAGCAGCCTCTAGTACTTTCAGAATAATTTGCACAAATTTAACTAATTAATTCTCGGTGCAATCCCATAAATTATCTAGGTATGAATGCCATGGAACAGGAGAAGGCCTCAGCTGGTCTCCACACCAGACCCTCTAGAGCAAGGGGTGCTGGACATGGCCAAGCCCCCCAGTATCTCCTTTCTGGGCAGGAGATCCAGGATGCAGCCACAGAGCTACAAATCCTGATTAGACTCACATACATCAGAGGGAGAAGAAAAGGCTCTTGGAGTGACTCCTCCACCGTCAGAATAATTACAGCCAAGATTAGAACTGGTTGGAAAATAGGAGCATTTTACAAATGAAGGAAGAACTAACTGTAGGGTAGTTTAATCATAATTAATGGGAAGACACCGCTCAATGAGGAGCTGCATGTGGGCCTGGCTGTGGCTCAAGCAGCCGACTGTGATGTATCGTGGCTGCTTTCTAATCCCCTCTCTTTATATGCCCATTCTTTCTCATGTCCTTGCTTTAAGAGGTTTTACGGGTTTTACATCATGGTCCTTGCTGTGGTATCCAAGGGTATTTAACTGCCACGGTTTGATACATGGGCTCTGGATTTGGGAGCAAACAGCAGCGAAGCTTTCTCAGGGAAGGGTGAGCTGTATGTGCTGGGCTGAGCGTTCAAGGGTTAACTCATCCCTCCTCCCTCTGCCCCATGTCCCCCTGCCAAAACCCGGCTCCCTCTCCTGCCGCTTCCTCCGCTGTCAGCAAAGGAAATCCGTAATCTCCCAGCTACAGATTTGGGGAACTTTGACATCCCCTAATGAGGTAAACACATTACTGTCATGTACAAACAAACAGCAACAAATTAGCAGCTGACACGTGCGGAAGCCGCGCACGGCAACACGCGGCACTCGGTACACTCGTTACAGGCAATTAAGGGCTGCCTGTGCTGCTGCTCATCCTGCCCCACCACCCTCCAGCTGCCTCCTCCTCGTGGCCTTGCTGCCCCTCTGCCATCTGGGTGATGGAGGGTATGGTTGGGTGCAGCACAAGGTGATACTGGGAGAACTGGGGAAAACGACGTCGATTTGTGGCTGTGGCACAGGGTGGGTTGTGGGTTTCCTGAGCACCCAGTCTGGTCTCAGATTTCAGGATCTTTACTTCTAGTCTCGTGCTTGGGGCTCCATCCCAGGAAAGGGCCTCAATAGCTAAAACAAGAGAGGGAGGGCAGAGCGAGCCAGGAGAGAGAGATGGATATTTGACTTTTGTTTTAGCAGAAGCCTCTCTATTAAGTGAGAGCCAGGACAACAGGCCCACGGTCAAAGGGCTTTATTATTATAATTGTTTTGCAAGGGTGAAAGCCTCTGGATAAGAATCCAAATCAGCCATCACCCAGAATAATAACCCTGAAGAAAAGATAAATAAATAAAGGTAGGATCCAGCCAAAAAAGGAGCTCACATTATCAGCCATTAAACCAATAATCCATTAGTGACCAAGGTTGCTGAATAATATAGTACTTTCCCAGTCCCCATAATTTATACTGCAGACTAGAGAATAGACACGATTATTAGAGTGAGGGCTACTGGATGACACATGATGCATGAGCGCCTGGCATTGATCTTCACCCAACAGGAAGGTGTCTAGACGGGAGATGTATGGCTGCACGAGCCAGAGCGGGGCATATTTCATGCGGGGCCTAATGGAGTGGTGGAGGCCATGATGGATGAGGCGCAGGGTTCCAGCGGCAGCGCGGGCAGAGCTGTGCTAATGCGTGACCTCTGCCGCTCCCCGCGTCCTTCATTCACTCAGGGTGACCTCATTTAAAGGGATGGAAAATGAGAGGCGAGGGGGAGGCAAGAAGGGGGGGAGTGGGGAGGAGAAGAAGAGAGAATAAGAAAAATAAAAGATAAGGAGAGGACGTGATGTAAATGAACAATCTCTCGGGAGTTTCCGCGCTGCCTCAGGCTCGCTCTGTCACTGCACTGGTTGTTATGGGGCTGGTGCTGCTCCTGTTTGGATGGGGTTACTCCTGGTTTACACAGGTGCTACTGAGAGCACAGTGAGGCTCCTGTGGTGCAAGTCTCAGCCTTGGAGCTCACGGGACTGGCCCCAAACTAGCACCATATCCCATGTCGTGGCAGGCCTGATTCCTTGTCACATGGTAACAGGTGACAGAGCCAGACTGGGTGTCTACTCCCCTTCTTAAGGCCCCTTGCCCCAGCCCCTCCTCAGCAGCCCTCCCTCCATCGGACCCTCATCCAGGTCCCTCCTCCTCACAGACACAGGAACTGAGCAATGTGAACACCTGAAAGCGCCCAAACGTACAATGAATCTGAAATACTCAAGTGACATCAAAATTAATAAGTAGTATCCCTAAAAAATTGAAACAAATCAAACCAGAACCCCCCGGTGAATTTTTAAAGTGGGTCAGATTTGGTTTTAAGTGCAGAACTCAAACGTAGCCACAGAGCAGAGCCCGTGGTGCTGTTGGACACAGCACAGACACGGGACTCGCCTGGCAGAGCTCTGCAGGACTCCTGGGAGCCAGAGCACCTGCTGACCTGTATGGAAAGGGCTGGGGATGCCCAGGGCACTCCAGGATGGAGGAGGAGGGAAGGAAAATGTGACTCCAGGCAGAGCTGGAACAACATTTTGCTTTCCCTCAGGACATTGGGAAGGAGTGTTACAGAGCTGGGCTGAGGCCCTGTCTGGTTAGAAAGGTTCTTGTAGCCATGTCACTGTGCCAAGCCTGGGGGCATTTGACTCCAAACCCCAGTACCACTGGCATGGGAGTGACCAGCAGGACATGGCCTTTCTTGTGCCCCACATGGTGCTGGCACCAGCTTCCAGAAGAACTCTGGATCATCAGAAGAATGTGGACTTTGGTTTAGTTTGAGTTTTGTTTGATTTAGTTTGATTTTTTTTTAAACTTCTAGGAATTTCTTTAAAGGAAACAGCAACCCAGGTATTTTTATGGCATTTTGTCGTATTTTTGCCCCTTCCTGATGGAAACCACAATATTGTTATTATTGTAGGAAAGATACCCAGGCTGATAAAACAACACACCCAAGGGCTCTGAAGTGCTTTGTGTGAGGAGCCCAAGCCCCACAGCCCAGGCTGTACCTGCAGCACAACCTGCAGCTCCACCTGCCCATGGCGGGGAATGGATCAGCTGTTCCCTCCCTCCAGCCCTTCCCTGGATGCTCGTGGCTTCCTCCCTG
Organism: Calyptomena viridis; assembly: GCA_013390005.1. Classification (NCBI taxonomy): domain Eukaryota; kingdom Metazoa; phylum Chordata; class Aves; order Passeriformes; family Eurylaimidae; genus Calyptomena; species Calyptomena viridis. The sequence goes on from WEIV01003911.1 coordinate 112,439, forward strand.
ATGAATTCTGTGCTTTGGTGATGAATCCTACAGGGTCCCCAAAGGTTAAATAAAATGATCCGCTAAAGTTGAAAACTGAATTGATAAAAAGGACCTGTTTGCTTTCCCCCTCCTGTTTGGGCCCTCCTTTGCTCACCCCTCATTGTCTCAGTTCTCCTGGCCGGGTGCCCAGGACTGTGTCTGTGAGCAGGGACAGCTCCTGCCCCACACAACTTCCAGGCTTAGTCGTGGGGATGGATGGATAAAAGGAAATGATTATTGCTGTGCAGAAGTAGGAAGCTAAAGCCATGGAATGCACATCACTGCTCACAGCCAGGAGGGAAAGGCCAGGGCAGCAGCAGAGCTGAGGCTCAGGAACATCCCCCCTGTCCTGCAGGCACAGCACAGCACAGGGGAACGGCTGGGTTTGGGCCTTGGAGAGTCTTTCAAGGGGCTCTACCTGTGTCTGTGCTCAGCCCCAAACTGCAGGAACTCCATATCAGCACTCCAGTCCTCCTGGAAAGCTGCCTCCCCCCAACAGCAGCTGTGCATCTCCCTTCCTCCAAACCACGTACAAATCCACACACCCCTGCTCCTTCCCCCAACCACGACAAATCCTCACACACCCCTTGCTACGTTCCTTCCCCTCCATGTAAGGGCTCCAACTCCCCAAACTGCCTGGGAAGAAAAAGAGAGAATGGCCATTTACTGTGTTTCTTTTACCATCTGGGCTTATTAAAAACTGCGCAGCAAATTAAAAATAGGTGGGAACAAAGATGGGGGAATGACATAAAGGGTTGCAGAAAATTCTCTGTGTACTTTTAAAAGCTGGAATTGCCATATGGACTGGCAGAGAGACATGTTTTACATTTCCACTGGTACATGACTGACATCATTTAGCATTAAGTTCTATTTGAATAAAATGGTAGTAGACATTTAGGTAATATTACAGGGCAATAAATGTTTTAAAGAGCCTTGGGGGGATGCTCTTGAAACACAGTCCAGACCAGAACTCTAAAAATATGTCTTAATATATATTAACCTCTTTTAGGACTTTTGGCTTTCAAACAAATAATGGAGGATAGAGGGTTTTTTTCCCCCCTCCCCTTTTACTCTCTGAATTAAGAGTCCCTGGCTATATTTTTCCATTTTTCCTCTTTAGCTGTGCTGGGAAGAACATGAGGGAATGTAGTTAAAATTCAAAAAGGTTCCCCTTTATCATTACCATGAATCAACACAATAAATGAGCCCCTTCAGAGCACGGTAATAAGAATTTGATAAATCATCAGCCAAAAATTAACTAGATGTCAAAACAATCTTTGGGAAGTGTGATGGATTAGGGGCGATAGTGGCAATTAATCTCCCAGCATGAGTTCACAGGAGAGACTGAACGCTGGGAGATGGATAGGGGGGAGACCAAGGCCTCACAAGGTCAGGACACTGCGGAAAGGAACGAGAGAGGCAGAGAGAGACGAGAGAAGAAGAAAAAAATTCCACTGAGTCGGCAATCCCCGGCCCCCGCAGCCGAGGTAGAGGTCAGTCACACGCCTTTGAAAACCTCTCTGTCTCCAGCTGCTCTCGGTGATGAGGAAGCACTTTCTGCTCCTGTAATAAATGCCACAAGGCAGCTCACGGGTGCAGCACACGGAGCACGGGATGCTCCGAACCGGGAAACAAATCCTCCTGGCACCGGGGGCCTTGGCTTCACTCATTCTGAGCTCAGGAGAGGAGAGTGCAGGAGGGAAGTGCTGCTGCAGCCATAAATCCCCGTCGGGCTGGAGGAACCTTCCTCAGGCTCCGGGAGGGTTTGCAGCCCTGCCAGAGGCAGCTGAGAGCTCCTGCCCAGCAGCAGGACCCTCTGCCCACACCAGGACAGCCCGAGCAGGGAAGGGTTTGCAGCTCAGTGCGGGTACCACAGGGTACCACCTCCACAGCTCCAGATGTGCACACATCTGGGAGAAACCATTCCCTGGAGAGGCAGAGCCCTCCCACTCCAGTGAGGGATTATCTTTACCTGTGCTGGTGATTTTTGTGTCTCAGTTCCCAACAGCAGCACAGGCTCCCAGCTCAAGTGAAGCATCTACAACTGAAAATATCTGCCGTGAGCAGCCTGAGCTTCCCTGTGCTGCCCCAGGCAATCGCCTGCTCTGCTGCCTCAGTGCAGCTCCCCCAGCACAGCAGCTACTCCCTGTTCTCCTTCCCCATCACGTCCAGCCCTGCTAATTCCAGGTACAACGGGCTCTGCTCTGACTGCAGGGCTGGGCTGGATCCAGCAGTGATGTGCACCAGGGGTGCTGCCAGTCCTGCCCAATTTATGCTCTCCCTTCTTTGCACAAAACCTCTCGCCTGGAATCCTTTGCAATCCAAACAGGGGGAAAAAATGGTGATGGAAGCAAATACCAAGTCAGGCATTGCCTGGCAGGGCTCTGCTGGCTGCCCCCTCCCCCAGGCTCAGGGCATGGAGCTCCCAGTGACTCCCAGCAAAGGCTGAGCCCGACTCACACTCGGGATCAGGGTCACACCAGGGGCTGGGACAAGCCCACAGTTGGCTTTTTTGGGGGGCGACAGTGACCACAAGAACACAAATAATTGCCCTAGACCCCTCTGCAGCTGCCCTGCTGCAGTTGTTTCATCCCTCTGAGCTTTGCAATCCTCTCCTCACAGTCTCACTGCTTTGATCCACACTGTGCTCTTCCCTCAAGCGACAAGGAACGATGTTTGTGCCACAGGCAGCGCCCCTGGGGTGGGGAAGGAGAGGCCTCAGAGTGACTGGGAATGGCTGTGGCCATTTGCTTTCCCCACTGCAGCCACGGTGAGAGCCAGGGACAGTGGTTTGGCTCCCCAGAGGTTCCTCTCCTCCACCATTTCCCTGGCTCACTCTGACACCAGCTGAGACAAGGAATGTGAGACCTGGGCAGAGAGGAGGAGGGACAGTCACAGTCCCATTGCTGTGCTCTGACAGCCTCTCAAACAGGACAGGAGCACATGCAAGTGGTACTTGGAGCCTGGGCTGTAAAAGAGGAGTCTGAAAACAGCAGTGGTTGTGAAGTGAAACCAGAAGTGGCTTCACTCCTGCACATTCACACTGTTGATAACACCTTTCTTAAATATTTGCATCCTGAAGAAGCAGCAGCCTTTTAATTTATTTTTTTTTAAAATTACATTTTTCATGATTTTCCCTGGGTTGCTCATACGGTTCTGTGTAAGAGACAAATGCCTGGCAAACGTTGGGATGCTTCTGGCTGCTTGGTGCATATCAATGTCAGAAAGATTTCGGAAGGAGGGAGAGAGAAGAAAACACCCTCCCAGCTGGAACGCTCTCCCCGAATGCCTGTCTCTTCTCAAGACAGACAAGGCTTGGATAGGACAGATGTTCCCACCCAAAAGCAGATGTGAAGATGTTACTTTCCCAGGGAGGAATGTGGTGGGGTTTATTATTAACCACCAGTCCCCACATGACAGCTTCCCTTGACCAACAGTTGGAAAATCTGGAAAAACACAGAGCCCTCTAATCCAAGTGGTGGCAGGAAACAGCCAGCCCTGATGGACTCCACTGATTTATTATTATTAATTACAACCTGGAAATGACCAAGAACATCTGGGAGAGCCAAACGTGGAAGAGAAAGCAAGCTTGAGCAAAGGGGCCACATTTTTGATTTCCATGACGGGCTCAGTGTGCTGCTAAACTTCAGGAGAAGCAGCTGGAAAGGCTCTGGGAGGCAGCAGAAAGACAGGTCTGGAGGTGCAGCAGCCAAGGGAGGAAGGGGGGAGCCCCACACAGCCCGAGCACTGGGAGCACTGGGATTGGACAAGCACAGTGCTGAGCCCCAGCAGTGCTGTGTGACCCCTGAGGGCCTGAGCAGCCTCCCCAGCACTGGGAGAGTGAACAGACTATGGAAAGCCCCAGTGGGTCCCGTGAGCTGCACGGGAGCAGCACCAGCAGCCACCCAAGGTGGCCCTGCTGGGTGTCCCTGCAGCTGGGCTGTCCACGTGTGCCCTGCCCCGAGTGCCCTGGGAGTGGAAGGAGCTGCACTCAGGGTTTCATCCCAGCAGCTCCAGCTTTGGCAGGTGCACAGGGATTTTGCTGAACTGAGGGGCCAGTTCAGCTTCACTAAAAGCTTTGGATTTCTTCAGTCCTTTTGCTCTGCAGAATTTACACACTTCCAGATTTTAAACCAAACACTGAATCAGCCATTACCTAATGTAAAATAAGACACCCTGTGCTGCCAGCCCCACCTCAGGACACATGGATCCTTTCCCGCCAGGTACTGGAGAGTTCCTGACACGCACACCCAGCTGTGGTTAACCCTCAACCTGAGAGCTCCTCAAACATCTGGTTATATTTTCAGAGCAGTATTAACGTTGTCAGACTGTGGCAAATCTGCTTAATTTTCATAGACATATGTATAATACACAAGCCAAAATACACTTAAAACGGGACATGTCAGAAAATAAACAACTATTAACTAGTGAAATATAAAGGAAGTTGGTTCCTGCACTTTCTCTCTCCCACACACATCCCCTGCAGCCACAGGTCCATCATCTCCTCATGACTCCCTGCTCAGCCTCACACCCAAAAACTTCTACAGGAAAATACAGATGCTTCCAACGGCCAAAGTGTCCATCCCTTTCTCAGGAATCTTTAAAAAAGCACAACATCCATGTGAAAAATCAGTCTCACCACCCTCCCCACCTCTACAGATTTGTAGAAATTGAACCTGAGCAGGTTATTTCCACCCCTGCCCTTTCCCTAATTTATTCTGTGAGGTATGTACAGCTGAAACCAACTGCTGAGGTGAGGAGAAGTGCCCCTTAATTGGGAACAGCATCTCCAAGGGGCTTTTCCAACGAGGTACAGATTTCTCTGGCACACGTTGTCAGAGCTGAAGGCAGCATAATGAAGTCCAGAACTTTTAGGTTTCCCCTTTAATATATCCATCATGTCTAGATCCATTATTGACATGTTGACTTTCTTGTTTCTGATTTAAGCTGCCAGACTCGGTAAAATTGCCTTGACAGCTTTAGCATTTGTGGCAGAACACTGACATGATGTTACTTACAGCTAATTAAAGTTGAGAGCATAATAAACAATCTTGGGCTCCTAGCAACCCAATTTCCTCGGGTATTCAGTTTGCTGGATCTTGACCCGAGTTCTTTGAAGCTCCAGCAAATTCTTGGAGTGACCTCCCTGCTCTGAGGGTGCTGCCTTTGGAAATGAGGAAAACACCAAGAATTCATGGGCATGGCTTGTCCAGAGAAATGGGGAGTGACAAAGAGACAGGGATGGGGAACTGGTGAGGGAACAGGAACTTGTGAGATGCTGGAAGTGGGTTTCACTGCACTGAGCAGAAATGGGCCAGTGGGTTACAGCTAATTAGCAAGTGATGAGCGAAGGAAAATTTAGACTGATTAGCAGGAAGTCTCTCTTCTGGTGAGCTCTGCTGGGCTGCAAAACACTCTCTGGAGGGAAGCAGAGCAAAGCACTCTGCTGGAGTCCTGGGGAACTGGCTGGGCACTGCAGTGCTCAGGGTGGGAGGGTCAGAGTGACCCAGGACTTCACAGGAGCAGGATTTTTATTCCTCTACCTACTCCACAAGGTCCTGGAAACTTTAACAGCATCAGTACATTCTCCTTTGTCTCCTGTGCCACCTCAAACCCAGCTTGTTCCACCCACAGTACAAAATTACACACTCACAGAAGAGAAAGATCAGTTTGGTTGAGGGCAAGATCTCACCTTTTCTTCTGATAAACATATTTTTGTTATTTATTTTGTTATAATAACAAAAGAATAAACCTTGCCATAGCCAAATCAGATTTTCAGAGCTGACTCAGCCAGCAAAATCAGCATTTTTTTCTTGTCTGCAGTGAATCAAAAATCTCTACTCACTCGTGCAGAATCAACTGAAATTTGAGGTGAATTAAATCCAAAATCTCCCTCTGTTCCTACAAGTGACTGACATATCTTCTTTATTGCCAGTTTCTTGAGTGCTATTGGACTGATTTCTCCCATTTTCAGTGTATCTCCTCATTCTGCAAAGTAGGGCAACAACAACATTTCACATCTCTTGCAAAGACTCAAAGGCAGAGTGACACCCTCTCTGTGAGTCATTAGAGCCACTAAACATTGTTAGAGCAAACAAAGGTGAAGTTGTATTAAGTTAAATCTCAGTGAAAAATTATCTAGTTCCAGCATGTTAAGTTGCATTTGTGCATATGAAGAGCAAGTGCTGAATCACAGTGAGGTGATGATGCATCTGACATGTCAATAGATAATCTTTAACTGGCTTAGTAAGCCAGTACAAAGGCTGTGGTGCTGCTCTTAATCTCTTAATTCACCTTAAACCAGCCTGAAACTGAAACTTGTGTTCTCACAATGGTTTACTGCATTGAGAGAGCTTTCAAGACTCTTCTTGAAAAAGACAAAACTTCTGGGCCCTGGAGGTGAACAAAAGCATATTGTGAAAGAAAGGACCTGTGATTCCAAGCTGTTCCTTGCATGTACCCTGGTGCCCACGTGGTGACTCCAGGGACCCCAAGAACATCTCTGTGCAACTGCTCCAAGTTTGTACTTACAGGATAAAAATAGCATTTTACACTTTGGAGGATGTGAACTGTCTCTGTGGTTTGCAAATCCCCGTTCCCCACTTCCACACTCCACACGGCAGAGAGCAACTATTGACCAAGTGAAGTGAACAGATCAGGGGTTAATAAGTGTCAGGGCAGAACATCTCCTTGGGCCTCCTGTGAAGGGCAGTGACAGCAGCCCTGACCAGCAGTGGGATTAATAACCCAGGGCTGGAGGCTCTGCCTGTTCCTGGCTGGAATTCCCATGGAGCAGACAGGGGAGCTCAGCTACCTGACAAACCCAGCTGGAAGAGCCAGTGCTGCAGGGGGAAGCCTTTCCCAAAGGTGCCAGCGGGACCTGGGAAGCAAAGGTGGTGCAGAAGGAATGTCTGTCTGCTCCTGGGAAGTGCGGGAGGATCCCAGCCCTCCATCCCACCCTTTCCCAGGAGCCAGGGAAGGCAGCCTGGGCCGGGCCCTGCTCTGGAGATGTTCATTCACTCCCAAGTTCCATCTCCCACCGTGGTGTTTCATAACCCTGCCCTTCATTTCAGTCCGTCAGCGGCACCGTGTCCTTGGAGCAGGTGGGAACAGAGGGATGGATGGCAGAGGGACAGTTCCCAAACCCTCTGCCAACATCCCAGACTTCCCAAATCCTCACGGGTCACACACTTCCCTGTCTCAAGTGCAGCAGCTCCCCTGAATTCCCTGCAGGGACAGGGGGAACAACAACCAGAACCTCGACTCCGGCCTGGGAGAGCAGCACTTCCTCCCTGTTGTCCTGGCCGGGGCCTTGTGCAGTTCCCGAGTTCCGAGCCTTTATTCCTCCCTTTCAGCCTCTTGTTCCTTTCCAGCTGGGCTGTGCATGTGCTCCAGGGATGCAGTGGGAAAGGTGGAGCCCAGTGACCCACGGCCATTCCTCACTCTGCCTCAGCCAGGCCTCCACAGCAGGGCCTCATTGTTGGCCCTGGGGAGGGCAGGGAGGGCATTTCCCGCCGCCCAAGTGCTGACATGAATTCCCACCGGGAATCAGGGGGTCGGGGCATGTGCTGGGATCCACGTGCTGGCCCAGCTGCTCTGTGTGTGTGTGAACACACGTGTAACTGCACACGCCTGCTCAGGTATGACCGGCCTGTGGAGCAGAGGCCACGGCTTGGAGAAAATACGGTTTTACCAAAAACTCGGCACAATCTTGGACTAAAACCAGGATCCACCTCTTGATCCTCCATGATTTCAGAGGTGCAGACCTGGGCTGCAGCCACTGGCTTTATCCACACTACTACCTCTAAAAGCCTGGTTTTTTTTCAGTGATAGCCCTTAAAAACAGCAAGAAAAACTTCTAAAAGTTTAGACCACAACTTTATCTGAGATTCCCAGAAAACCCCAAACTAAACAACCCCCCCCTCCTCCCGTTCTGAGTTTAGACTACATGGTGTGAAGGGTTTTACCTCTGGGCAATGAACTGTGGCAGCAGGAAACCGTGTTGCCAAATACCTGCCATGCTTCCAGGGATGACAGGAATCCATCCTAACAGCTAGGAGGAAGCAAAACAAAGCCCCACACAACTACCACAGGATCGACACTGGACATATTTGTAACTGAGATCCCAGAGTCCCGGTGTCTAGGAAAACTGGGTGATTGCATCCTGACACTCCTACTGCCAAAGAACAAAGGGGATGGCAAGTACAACTGGTAACAATTTTCTAAAATTGCAGAAATTTCTCGTTGTTTTCTTTTTTCTTGGTTAATGGTTCTTTTGTCCTGACTCTAGACATTTTGCTAATCAGTTTATATCATATGGGAGCTATCAGCAGAGACAGTCAAGCCTGGGGATATGTAAAACCTTTCCATTGCCTGAAGAATCCAAGGAGACCTTTGACACTTGCCAAATTCCCTTGCAAGGGAAGGGTAAGGGAGTAAAGTCAGAGCCAAAATCTGCGAAGTTGTTTCTTCATTAGCTTTCAAACCGAGTCTTAGAAGTTTCCTCTGTAGATATCACATTTTCATGGGGTAGCAACAACCAAGGCACTGTTTTGCCAAGGCCACTTGTTCCCATCCTGTTGGCTCTGTGTCTTGCCCACTCATCACCTGTGCTCTCACCTGCCCACCTGGGCCCTCGGCTTTGTCACGGGTGGCCGAGGAAGAGCCAAGGCTGTGGATGTTCAGGATGTGTTGTAACCTGCCAGGTCAGTGCTGGGATGGGAGCAGGGAACATGGCCTGGGAATGGCAGCAGAAATAGCACCAGCTCTGCTGGAGCACGATGGGTTTTGGAGACACGTCCTGCGAGACGACGACGTTTCATCAGAGCACTTTCAGCTGAATGCACACATTCCTCCAGCCTTCAGCCTCCTAGGAAAGAACAACCCCAAACCCCAACCAAAACCCACTCCACCACACATGAAACCACACGAGGGGCTGATGGGAGGTGCCACAGGAGCCTCTGCTCCACAGTCCAACGTGTCTTTTCCCTTTTCTATTGAAATAAATGGAACATGGAAATTGGGGAAACTGAAGTAATCAATTGGAAGCAACAGGCCAGAACCCCCTGCTCTGTGCTGGCAGATTTGAACTGCCACTGCTCTGTCACAGAGCTCTGGAGCTGCAGAGACCCCTCCCTGTGTCACTGATTACCCAGAGCATTGATCCTGAGCCCAGGGCTCAGCCCCAGCCGCCGTGGCAGGGACAGAAGCACCAGGACATCGAGGTGTGCCAAGGAAATGGTATCATCAGCTCTCACATGTGCAGCTGAGCAAGAAGTGCCTGATAAAAAAAGACCCGTTTGCCATTGCAACTATATCAAACCTTCTGCAAAAAGTCACTTTGAGGTCACTGTTTTTGTCCAGTATTTCAATACATTAAATGCAATTACTTCATTGTTGATTTACCTGTCATTAGAGGCATGTGTTTGAACATGATTTATTGAGTGAGTTTTGTGCCAGTTGACTTGCAATAGATTGCACAATATTCAAAAAGGCTCATTTGCTTGGCATTACATTAGAAGCAGGGTGATTGCAACACAAAGCAATGTAAATGAGTTCTGAGAGGCTCCATCATTCATGTTGTCATGTACTGAATCCTATTATTATTTATTACCATAATTGTACTGTGTTTCCTGGGGCGATAAATTAGGACTGATGGGTCCCGCTGACAGCCAAGGACTGGACTCGCTCTATATAATTTAATAGGGATACTGTTGGATCTCGGCTTGGAGGAGACTTAGGCAGGAATTTAGTAACTAAGCAAAATCCTTTCTTAAAAAAATTAAAAATAAAATAAAAGCAGTGAGATTCCCCCCCCCTCCCCTTCTCCCTTGGCAGCAATTTAAGTCTTGATAAAAGCTGCAAAGGAAATGGGAGCACTCTGTCTTTCATAATAGGATTGTTAAAAAAAATCACTGCCCTGTGTCACAATCTGTTTTCTGCTCCCTGCTGACAGGCAGCCTCCCGAGCTGGGAACAGGGGGACAGTGGATGGCTTAAAGGGCCAGCAGGGACAGCTCCTGCCTTCCAGCACCCCACACTTCCAGCCCAGGCCTGCAGGGGCTGTTCCTGAGGGATGGCTGTGGGCAACGAGGCAGGTTCTCCCCACATCCACACACAGCGGGTCACAAAATGCCACCAAAACCAGCTTCTCCTGAACTCCCACAGAAGATGCTGCCAATGGCCTGATGGATAAACTTCCTACCCATGGGGCCTCAGAGATGAGGGGCCTCCCAAAGCTCTGTGGGGTCTTTGGGAGCCCCCACTGCTCCAGTCACATGCCCAGAGTCTTCCTTAAAGGGGTTCACCCAGAGTCCTCCTTCCAGGGGTTCACCCAGAGCTCTCCTTCCAGGGGTTCACCCAGATTTCTCCTTCTAGGGCTCTGCCCAAGGCACTCACTTCATCAGGGAGTGTCTGTAGCTCAGATCCTGGGGTTGTTTTAGGAATCAGTTTGGTAACAACCTCCCGGGTGACACTTGTTCTTTCTGCTGAACTTTCCTCCCATGCACTGGAATTCTGAAGGCCTGAGGGGCCAGGACAGCCCCCAAACCCCTCTGCAGAGCCAAAGGTGGGACCACAACTCCAGTACACTTTGCAGCCACTACCTGTTGAAACCAGGGAGTTTGCTCCTCCTAAGCTCAGGTGCTCCAGGGTGTGAAACATAGGGAGGAGGCACAAAACTCAGCTCCTATTTTTAATTAAGGCACTGAAGGCTCAGAATGGGATGACTACGAGGAAAATAGGGAAAGCACCTCTCAGGTTCCAGTATCCAGATTAAGATTCAACACAAAATTATTTTTCTTTTTAAGCTTTTAAACACCACCAATACTCAATTTTTCTTCTGTAATTCTTATAAAGAGACTCAGAGCTGCAGAACCTCAGAACTGTTGGACTAGAACAGGTTAATGGTCCCTACAGCTCTGTATGTTGTATTTGTGAGCAACCAAATGTCCATAAATCCTCCTAGTGGACAATTTTATGGAATAATCAACACATCAGGGATATTTCCTTCTAACCTTCCCTGAGTTAGTGACTGGCTTATGCCCTGAGGCACAAGAGCTTATTGACTGGATCCATCTCTTGTTTGAGTCAATAGTTATCTGTCAATTCAGGTCAATTCAAATGAGATTTTATTGACAGGAGAAGCTACACAAAATGTTGCCAAAGTGTGAGAAAATGACAAGGCACCCCTACCTTCCTTGAGCCATCTGTCAGAGAGAGATACAACCTGCACTGGCTTTACACAGAGACTTGCTCGGAGCTTCATCGAATAGAAATTGCCCTTGATTTGGCTTCATTGACTTAATTGAGCTGAGCTCTGCTCAGCAAAAACAAGATCCATCCTGTCTCTCTACGGACACCACCAGAAGTAGCAGGAGTGCATTAAAAGGCCGAGGTTGCAAAGCCATAATTGTGTTAAAACCAGGGCAGCACAGAGCTCCTGCTGCCAAGGAGCACCAGGCAGTGCCCATGGCCTTGGAACAGCACGGCAGCTGGTGGGCCCTGGGCACCCTCTGCCCCCTCCCCGCCGGCTGCTGCCCCAGCTCGTGTTCCCTGTACCCCACACAGACACACCAAACTTGTCACTCACACATCAAAGGCGCTGCTCGCTCCCCCGTTCGCGGCGGTGACACATTTTTGGCCAAACACATCACATTAATAGAACTTGCTGTCAAACACGAGGGCTCCCACACAATGCAGGGATTGTGGAGGGCGCGGGGCAGCCGATGGGCAGATCACCAGGTAATGTGATGCAAGAGCTATAAAATATCTCAAAGACACAAGCTAAAAACACAGGGTTTTGAAGGGACGTTTGCGGTTTGTGGAGATTTTTTTTTCAGTATAAATTTTGGAACAGACCGTGGCATTGGCCTTGATGGGGTTTCAAACCCAGCCTGGTTTGACATGCACATTTCCTTGAGCGGTGCAGTGTTTCCTTGTCTTCTCCAGCACCTCCTTCCCCAGCACAAACTCCCCATCCTTCATTACAGTACTTGAAACAAATGCTGGGCCCAGTCCAGGTGGTCTCGTGGCATCAGAGAAAGGACTTACACACACCCTCTGCAGTGTGACCGGAGCAGGGACAGCGCTGCTCTCTGCTGCTTTTCACCCCAAACCAAACCAGGCTCTGCTTTGCCTGACACGATTCAGCTCCAGAAGGAATCCAGGGACTCAGTCTCTGTGAGAAGCAGCCCTTTGCCACAGAGGCAGAGTGAGCACAACCTGATGCAGCCCTCCATGGGGACCTGCCCCAGAGACCTTTCCCAGCAGAGACTCCAGTGCTCCAGGTGATGATTAATGAGAACATGGGGTTGGAGCGTAGTAATTGTGACAAGTCTTTTACATAAATCATTGGTAATCTAACAAATATCAAGAAATGGTATAAGGAGAAAGGACAGGAGGAAGGAGAAAACTATGTGACTGGGGCCCCACCTCACTCCAGCAACCAGCCAGGTAAGTGTCCCCAGAGGGTTTTATTTCCCCTGAGTGGCTCTTGGAGCTGTGCTGGGGTGTGTGGGCAGCAGCACTCAGGCACTGCAGGACATTCCTGCAGGGATGGCAGGGCTGTACAAAACTTCTCCTGCTGTTGTGGGGGCTGGATCTTGCTCCAGGGCACGGAAGTGCAAGAAACACACGGCACAGCCACGTTGGGCTGGGGTTTGCTGGGCTGGAGTTTGCTGGGCTGGGATTTGCTGGGCTGGGGTTTGCTGGGTTGGGGTTTGCTGGGTTGGGGTTTGCTGGATTGGGGTTTGCTGGGCTGGGGTTTGCTGGGCTGGGGTTTGCTGGGCTGGAGTTTGCTGGGCTGGGGTTTGCTGC